>OU862903.1:10112378-10712378 GCA_917880725.1 Selenia dentaria
CTGTTATAATCGGGAGTGCGTGTAGTGATTACATCACCATTAGCTCTGGAGTACCGCAAGGTTCAACCATGGGTCCTCTTTTATACAACGCATATCTTTTTGATGTAGGAAACTATTTTCAAAACTCTAAGTTCATTATGTTCGCCGATGATAAAAAAGTCTTCTTAAAAGTCAAAAACATCGATGACTGTCTAAAAATTCAAGAAGACTTAAATAATCTGAGTCGTTTCTAATTGATGAATAGGATTACTGTTAACATCGAAAAATGTTCGCAGATATCTTTTACTCGAAAAATTTACCCTATAAGGTATACCTATCAAATCAATGAAACTCATATAAATAAAGTAAACTCCGTGAGAGATCTTGGCATAATATTAGACTCAAAATTGACACTGGTTGAGCACATAGACACCATTATTAACAAAGCTTATAAACAACTTGGATTCATAAAACGTGTATGTAACACTTTTAACAGCATTGTTTGCATCAAAGTATTGACTTTTCTTACGTGCGAAGTATATTGGAGTATGGTTGTAGCATCTGGTCCCCAAGTTATATAGTGCACATTCAAAGAATTGAATCACTACAAAAACAGTTTATAAATTTTTTGAGTTATAAGAACTATAGATCTTTTGAGACCTATTCTAAAGCATGTAAGCACTTTAACATGGAATCTCTAGAACAAAGACGTAAGCATGACATTATACTATTGCACGATATATTAACCAGCAAAATTGACTGCTCCGAACTTCTATCAAGTCTAGCTTTTCAGGTACCACCTCGGCGTACTCGCACCAAGCTCCTCCACAATTTCTCAATGGCATTGAGAGTCCATATACAACCTTCTTGTGATGGCGGCTTACGTGGGCTTCCAATATAATTAATAGACGAAAAAAATCTTTTCATTTTTTCAAAGCATTTTAAATGTGGACTTGAATGTTTTAAATTTGTTGCATGAGCTTTTCCTCTGCGCAAATCCGAGCAATCGCTGTTAAGACAATCAAACAGATTATCCATATTTATAATAACATTTGCTGTTACAGCTGCGTCCACAGTAAGGTCTCCTGAAAATAAGAGTAAGGTGATTAAATAAATGTTTGCTTCATATGAACTTTGTTATTTTGATTGTTACAAATTTTTGAGTTAATATTCTAGCTGTAACCTGCTATCACATCTGTTAATATTTTGATGTAGTTGGGGGTCATTGACATTTTACTAACATTGAACTAAGCTCTCAAGTTGCCTGAAGATGTGGGGACAGCCATGACAGCTGTAGGCTCTAGTCAGCCTAAATATGTAGGTACATATCCTACAAATCAAATTACTGTGTGCATGAGATTTAAGAACTAATGTGTCTCTAAGTGATGAGCGCAGTTTAGAGCCACAGAACGGTGATACTGCAACTGTAATGAACAGGCATGATGCATCCTATCAGGTACGGTCTTCTCTACTTCATCACTTCAAAACATTAAAAATAAACATTCACCATGCTATCATGCAATAAAGAAAGTACCTACCTATCTAGTTTACATACCTTTAGCTACTTTGGCTAACATTCCTCCTGCTACGGAATGGCTAAGAACTTGTGCTGCATATTTAACCTTCATTTTTTGTTTTGAATTGGGCTCTAAGTGATTCTTCTTCAAAGCTGGTGCATACACAAAGTTCGGGTTGGTATTATCAATTTCATAAAATTCCTTTATGTGGGACCATTTAGCAATTCCTGTAAAAAGAAATATGTATCATGTAGAAAAATAGTTATCAAACCAAAATAAAAGCAGTAATTTCATAACAATATCATATTTTTTTGTTTGTTTGTTTGAGTTTCACTTGATTCACATTGGGCCAGATTCGTAATTCTGCTAAGGGTTTTAGAAAAAAAACAATATGCAACAGTTAACCCAAAAGATAAGAACACACAAGAGTGAAAAGTATGTATGAGAACCCTTTACCTTTTCCTTCATTGTCATTTGATAAAATGTCTGTACAGTCCTGGATTTGTCAATAGGCCGTATAGGCCGCGGCCTAGGGGCGGCAAATTTTAGAGGACGTTCGATCACTCGGTTTCAGAGGATAAATAGCCCGGTCAAATTAGGATTTGCCTGGGAAAAATTAAAAGTAGCAATTTTTCTATAGAATTCCTTAGAAAACGTCACTGGCAGTCTATATTTTGTTTTGCGTGGTAATCGCTCTGATGATTCATCCACCTTCTTGATTTTAAGGGTAAATTTTTGTTTACGTAATACTCGTTTATTTTCAATTTTATACGAAAAAAGATGTAACGAAATTTGTTTAAAATTTAATTTTCCACAATTGAGATGCTGATAACTTTTTTCCTAAGATCGATACTTTCCGATTTATACCCAAAAAAAATGGGGGCGAATTTAGTTCAACAACTCGTTTATTTTCAATTTTAGTTGAATAAATTGTTATAAACAAAGTTGTTAAGAATTAAATTTTCTACAATTTTGATCTAGTATTTTGTTAATCAAATCGATATTTATGGATTTATATGGTATAATTGTAGGAAAATTAATTTCAAAAAACTTTGCTCGTAGCAATTTGCCATGTAAAATTAAAAATAAACGTGATAATGCAATGATATAATTTTACCCCCACCGCTTTTCAGGTATAAATCGAAAAATATCGATCCGTAGAAAACATTTACTAGAACCAAAATTGCATAAAACTTAAAGCTAAACCACTTTGTTTATTACAATTTCTCATGTACCTAATCTTGAAAATAAACGAGTTGCTTTAAGTTTTGTTAATCAAACAAATATTCGTCCCCTTTTTGGATATAAATGGGAAAATATCGATTATAGGAAGAATATATGGGATTAATAATTGTAGTAATTTAAATTAAATTCTAAACAAATTATGTAAAACCGTAGTGTAAAACCATTTTTAGTCAAATGAAAATAAACTAACTATTCTGTAAACAAAAATTGACGATCACGCAACGCATCGATTTACAAATTAAAAATTTAGACTGCCAGTGGTCACCTGGTCACTGGCAGTCACTCGTAAATTTTACAACCAGCCAATATCGAAGGAAAATTGCTACTTTAAATTTTTTCCTGGTTTGCCCCTTTTTGAGCTAATTCAAATGCGATAAAAGTCAAACAAGTTCACTGGTTTTCTCATGGTTTTTATACTAATAGGTACGTTAAATCCCTATAGAAAATCATTCCTATCGAAAATTAATAATCCAAGTCCACTGATATTTTACCTATTTTATCTATTCGCCCCGCCAGCGGCTTCGCTCGCTCGGTCTTTGTGTAGGGAAGGAAGCTCAAATTTGGAATATTGAAGTCCAGGGTTCGATACCCGTGTCGGACAGTTATGAGGTTTTCTGACAAAGAAATTATTAATAGCAGTCTGGAGCGTGGAACAGTACAACGTAGATGGTTAATACGCTCACACCCTATTACATAGGAGTAAAAACATATCCCTCTGGCGAAATGTAGGTACTTAAAGTACCGCTGCCTACCCCATCGAGGATATATAGACGTTACGACTTGTTTTGTTGTATTTAAATACTATTTTCTTAAATCTAAATAAACGCCCATTTTTTTAAATCTACCTTGAGAGATTTCTTAATACACCTCTACCCCCCACCCCTACCTAGTAATACACGCACCGATCTCTTGGTTTCATGTGTTGTAGCGTAGGTTTTCAGCTGTTCCACAGAGTTTATGCGCGCCGACCACTCAATCGAGACCCCAGTTTTATACGAGACCGTCGTCGTCATGTCTTCAGCCTATTGGCTGGTTGAAGGGTCGAGCTTCCGCTCCTTGCTTCCGCTGAACCTCGAGAGGCATCTACCTCTCGGTATCTCATCCTCTGCGCAGGTTGAATTCTACAACTCACTGCGCAGGGTATGTGGTGCACTTGCGTGCTTTCTATATATGATTCTTGTTTTGTTGTTTTTTTGATTATGCTGTTGATACCGCTGGCGCGCTACTTGCCACCGGAGACTCCGTGTCATCCGACAACAAGATCTCTCGGGGTAGTCCACGCCAGCTCATTGGTGCATCCGGGGGTCTGGTATGTAACGGAGCTATCCCGTGGAGGTGGTGTGTGGTCCGTTGTCTGCCAAACATCTTACGGGCCAAGCGGATCACAAACGCCTCCACGGTTTCCATGTTGAGGTCGTTTGCTATAATATCATTCCTTACGTAGCGCCCCGCCCCGACGACGATACGCAAGGTGATATTCTGCTGTGTTTGCAGTAATTGTTTGTTCTTTTTAGAGCAGAGTTGATACCAGGCTGGGGCGGCATAGGTCAGTCTTGACCGTATGTACGACTAATATATACCCAGCCTGGTGCGGATTTGTAGATTTGACGCTAACACGGGTCGGAGCATAGCTCTGGCTTTCCTTGCCGTACTTACCACGTGTTGCGTTTGATCTTCCATTGTTAGTTTCTTATCAATGTTTACTCCAAGGTATTTACATGAACTCCTCCATTCAATGTCTTGGCCTTGGAGTTTAAGCTGTGGTAGCTGATTGTTTCTTTTCCCGCTGACAAGTAGGGCGGCGGTCTTCCCAACGTTGACCGCCATCTTCCACCTGTCAAGCCATTCGGGAAGTATATTAAGGAGCCTCTGCATCTTGTTGGCAGCTCCTTTAGGACTGAATGATGTGGCCATATACGCGCTGTCATCTGCGAAGAGTGCAAGCATGACATCCCTTTCCCCCTCACGGATAAGGTCGGCCAGGGTAGGGATGTCATCTGTGTACAACGCGTACAGGGTTGGTGAGAGGCAGCTGCCCTGAGGGACTCCTGCTTCTATCATCTTGACGTCGGAGTTTTTGTCCTCCACTGTTACATAGAATGATCTATTGTACAGGAAGGACGCTATGATGCAAACAAACTGTTGGGGCAGTTCTGTGCTTAACAGTTTGTAGAGGAGGCCTTCGTGCCACACTCTATCGAAGGCCTTCTCCACATCCAGGAACACAGCCACCGTGTGTCTTTTGCCGTTCATCTCGTACGCCAAATGGTTCAGCACCCTTGCCAGTTGGAGGGTGGTCGAATGAAAACTCCTGAAGCCAAACTGTTCGTCTCTGGGTTTAATGTACGGTCTGATTCTTCGTAACACTAACCGTTCGAACAGCTTGGCCAGGTGGGGTAGGAGCGATATGGGCCGGTATGCATCCGCCCTTCTGCGGTCCTTCCCTGGTTAAATAATACGAGACCGTGTAGCATTGAGATATCAAGCTGCCATTTATGTGACGATACAACATAAAAATGTTATAGTTGAAAACTCCGGGCTCTATTCGATCTATATACCAAATTTCATCGAAATCTGTGCGATTTTTTTTATATTATGCTTGCTCATGCATACAAGTTGACCGACCGACGGACAGAATTTTTTTTTTCCAAAACGTCATTTTGCTTGTTCAGACATAATTTTACGTATTCTGACCCACTTTTTTATTTTTCTTCGAAGTACAGACCTCATGGCCTCACTTCTATATTAATAAGTATAGATTACTGCGTGAGTGAATGTAAAGAGGCAATGTTTTAAATTTAATCATATCTTACTTAGCAAACAGGTTGCAATACACAGAAATAACTATACTAAACACTACAAACAAAACTGAATCTAAATTCTTGTCGAAATGTAGGGAGGTAAAATATGGCGTGCCACAAGGCAGCATACTAGGGCCTTTATTATTTTTAATTTATATTAATGACCTTCCTCGCGCCATAAACCACCCAATGGTCATGTTTGCTGATGATAGCACTGTAATTTTTACCGATAACAAAAGTGGTGACCATGAACACGAAATTAATAACACTTTCGAATCTATAATAGGCTGGCTTCAAAACAATAATCTAAAAATTTATTTTGACAAAACCCACATTATGACATTTAAAAATTATAATACTAATTTTGACATTTTAAATATTAATTATCGCGGCAAACGTATCAATGAAATTCAGACAACTAAATTTCTAGGAGTTCACATTGACTCGAATTTATCATGGCGGTCACATGTAGCCCATGTGTGCGCTAAGCTCAATCAATTTTCTTATGCGTTGTACATGTTACGTAAAGTTGCAAATGAAGCTACTTTATTAACCGCCTATCACGCTTATGTCGGATCCACACTAAAATATGGCGTTTTAGCCTGGGCAAACTCTGTAGAAAAGCATTCTGCTCTACTAGCTCAAAAGAAATGTATTAGAGCAATATGTGGGTTGAAGCAAAGAGATTCCTGCAAACCTTACTTTCGGAAACTGAAGCTGCTGACACTTCCTTCGATATATATTTACGAATCAGCCGTACTTGTGAAGAATAACATAGAGAAGTATGAAACTTTAAAAAGCAAACGGCACAATGATAGACTGCATGAGCCGTACCGTAGAACAGCTCTCTATAGCAATAGCACGTTTCTGATGAGGTTGACTATTTATAACAAACTGCCAAAACCTCTAAAAGAGATCACCGATGTTGACATTTTTAAATTTAGGCTTAAGAAATTTTTAATTGACAAGACATACTATTCCATTGACGAGTTTTTAAATGATGAATTACTGATGAATAATATTAATGTATATTTATAAGTAAAATCAAAATAAACTAAATGTATAACTTCATACGCCTGCAAAGGCAAGTTTTGGCGTCAGCACATGTAATTTTAAAATCCACCTATATACCTACCTAAGACTAATTATGAATTGATAAAAATAAATAAATAAATAAATAAATAAATAAATCGCAATGGAAAACTATAATTTTAGAAAAGGTACATGGGGCGGCGGAAAAAAAGTGGCCTACACTCATAAAAAATCTAAATCCGGCACTGTGTCTGTAGCACATTCAATATCATATTTTAAAAACAAGTTTCTAAAGCATTTTTAATAAATGTGGTACATCAAAAAGTGCTGTGATTTGTTTGCCATTGTGGTGTATATAAGGGTGTTGCAGTGATGCACCCAAGATAGTGAGGGCTCGCCTGTTTACGCCATCCATATCGCACACAATGGCCGCAATATTTACTCCCACCTCATGGCACTTTTGTAGAACCTGAAATGATAAATAATGAACATTTATTCTAACTGATGTGATAACTATTCACATTAGGTCTGTTATGCAAAAGTATTGATAACGGTGTACAATTTAGAAACTAATAATAATATCAAGAAGAAATATTTGCATTTTTGTATGTCTGTAATGAATAGACTCTAAAACAACTCGTATCAATTTCAAAAAATCATTCTCCATTATACTATGTAGTCCCTAAATAACATAGGCTATATACTTATATATATATATATATTTTGATTCATCATTATTATCATCCATCACCATGCAGACAGAGCGTAGCTAGTATTATATAAAGGTTGTCATCATCATCCCTACACATGTAGGGTCAATCGATACCATATGTTTTTTCTGTAATATGAATGGACACAACAAGGAATATAATTTGGTTTTAGTATTAGTTTAGGTAATAGGGTTTTGACACATCGCTGACTGGTGCCTACTAGACGCACTTTTCTGCCTATGAGACTTCAGTCGCCTTTTAAGACACTCTAAGGCAGGTGTTTAAAAAAAAATACTTACCTCTTTAATTAGCACAGCCAGTCTGTCTGCAGTAGAAAACCCACTTGAAAAGTAATGGGCAATTGGCTGTTTAACATTCTTACGTATCCCCGCAACCAGAAACACCAATGCATATGCTGCAATAAGTGGGGATCTTCCCTGTGAAGCATGGTCCTGAAATCCTGCAATCTTCTTTAGGGTTGTAATTGAGATGTTTTTTATTGACATTTCATCAAACATTAATGTGTATTCATTGTCTGAAGGCTTTTGTGGCTTTGTGTAATTTTGAAGGACTTCAAAAACTGGTTGATTGATTCCAGCATTAAAAGGTACTCTATTGAGTAGACTTTTTAATGTACTGGGTGATGGTAACTGAGAAAGCCTTTGCAGCAAACGGTAACAAGTTGGTGATCTTTTATAAATTCTTAGAGCAGTAATTTTTTCTTTTTATTCCACTTTCGACCAGTACTTTTCTTTTTAAAGTTCCGTATCTGTCCTTGCAACAGTTGCGCAAATGTCGGAGATATCTTCTCTGATAACTTTTTTATGGATACATCATCTGTCACACGTTTTAAAATATCTTTTGACTTCAGATGTTTAACGTGATTGCGCAGTATTAGACTCGCGCGGACGTGGCTTGTGCCTCAGTCTGTAGCCTGGGATCTCGGGCGCACGTCCTTCCTCTCCGGCGTGGACCCACGTCTCGTTTATCGCTAAGATGTCTACGCCACTCCGAGCAACCGACGCTACTATGTTGTCATGGTTAGTGCCGAGGGAACCCGCATTGTACAGTCCAACTTTAAGATTTCTGTTGGCCATTACAATACGTGCGAGATTTTATCTTCAAAAATAAATAACAGTGCACCTAGGTAAGTGTCTACTGATGGTTTAACATAAAAGAGTTTAAATTTAGTTATATAAAACAGTCGTAGAAAAACGTATAAATAATTGATGATCTTTAAATTATTAATATAACATAATATGCGACTTACTATTTTCTTATTAACATAGATTAGGTAGTAGGATTGTCTTATGTCTGTTTGACACAAAGAAAACATTTGTAACTAGACTTAGGATAAATTAAACAATCAGTGAAAAACTGACTTTGCAGCAGGCAGTTCGCTGCCAAAAATCTTTGTTAGGTCTAATTGTGACCGCACCTGAAAAGCTGATTTGCCTGTCTCTTGACGCACGAATATACGCCCGTCCCTGGTCCAAGCTTAATTCCAACAGTGGGTACGGGCTTTCTCGCGCGCCTCAAAAAAAAGCATTTTATTATGCTTGGAGAGCCGCTCGTTGACGTAGAACGTAGTTGGCGAAGCTTTGAGTCTCATGCCCGCAGTGGTGGCCCCGCGTCGCACGCGTGCGACTTGCAGGAACGCGTCGCGCAGCTGGTGGCGCGCAAGTCGTATGACCAACGGCCTCGGCCGTAGTGGCGCTCTCTCGGCGCCAGACAGCGCGCGGCGCACCCCGGCATGCTCCACCGAGACTAGATCACGCTCCTAGATTCCGGACACGCCTAGTTTTTCCGCGACGGTAGTGGCCAGGTGTAGCACGTTCTCGCCTTGCTCCTCCGGGATCCCGCTGATCTCCACATCGTTATAGAACGACTCTTGATCCCGCTCGTGTATTTGTGACCTCAGCTGTTCGATGGTCTCGAGCAGGCTGATTGTATCCGGGTTACCTTGTGAATGTTTGCTTTCAAGAGCGTCCAGACGCGCTTCCATACCGTCCAACCGTCCACCTAATCCCTCAACGGCGGCGCTGCGTACCGCGCTGAGACCATCTCGCAGTGAGTTAAAATCGCTGCGTAACGCTTGCATGTCTCGACGCATCAATTTAATTTCATTTAATAATTCCGTGGACTCGACATGCGACGGATCTACTTGCAGCGTGGAGTATTCCGCCCGCTCCCCCCGTACAGGGGTTTCAGTGTTGTTCTTACGGGGAGTCTGCGCCTTACATTCGGGACATACCCAATTCGATACAGCCTGGGCCTCATTTGGGATTTTAACGCACGCTTTGTGGTACAAGTTCCCACACTGCGTACATTTAGCGCCCTCTGCCGCATTCGTGAAGCGACCGCACCCGTTGCATTTCTTTGGCATTATTTCAACAGATAGACCTAGCAAGCAGTGTCTAAGTTAATATAGTGTACACAATGTGTGCCGTAATGTCGAGCGTGACCGCTAGATGGTATGGATCACTTTATATTCCACTCAGAATGATGAGGGTAGGAATCGTTTGCAGTGAATGATACCCACTATATCTAGATAAAAAGATCTTATCTTATAAACTCTGGATTAATCAACAACAACGTGCCGCCACTGTACACCAACACTCTCACTGCTTCCCTGCACTAATCTGAACGCAATCAAATCACTTTTTGAACGAATTGTTATGGTTTTATAAATTTAAACTTAACAAATGTACTCGCACGCAACTATCGTGATACCGTCCGTAACGTCACTTCCGTAACAGAAGAAGTTCTCAATGCGACGCATATATATTATACTTTATGTTGTTATCAAATCCACTTTTGTTATTAATTAGTAGGGTGTGCCTGTTACTCCAGTGTACCACACCTGCTATTTAAAAATAATAGTGAAATAGTACAAGATCCTAACTAATAGTAAATGCAAAGTAAGTTTTTTACATCAGTTTCTATAAATAACGTAATTACATATAGAATAATGTATGTGTCCGGTTTTCAGCGGATGTGTCACTAAATATTTTTTAATATCGTTATTTATTAACATGATGTTCGTTAAAGAGTATTTTTTCTGTTGTAATCAGGTGCCCCAATTCGCGTAACGTGGCGTGCTACGATATCTTCAAGGAATAATAATAAAATTGTATAGACCTCACGGTCATTCCATGAAGATGTTTTTCTGGTCATAGCGAATAAGGCCCCCGATGAAAGACAGTTTATTTTAATAGTCAATTAGTCGGGATCTTAGTCTATAGCTAATGTAGTAGTCATTTCTGTAATAGGCAGCGTTGGGGCGCGATTCTTACTCCCTGGGGCACACTGGGAGTGCCATTGCCGCCGCCCGCGCCGCCGCCACCCAAGCTATCGCGGCCACGCAACAGGTAAATTACATAATATAACTTAGTAAAATATTACACCATAATTAGCATATTATAAGGTATCTTATATAAGAAACGCTCGTAGCGGAGCTTGACTTGGCGAACTTATCCAATCAACAAGTTAAGCAACACGTGCTGCGGTCAGGACTTGGATGGGTGAGCGCTAGTGGCATTATTCAACTGAGCGCTTCTGTGCTTCGGAGGGCACGTTACGCCGTCGGTACCGGTTGTTTGTCTTAGCACAATAGTCGTTAGGCTATGTCGAAGGCGGGTCGGGTCTTGAATCGAGTCGCCTGAATTTGAGGATTCTGCTACTGTGGAATGGTCAAGGGGCTTTGTCTTGACCCTCCCAATTCGATTTTGGCTGCCGGAGTTACGCGAAAGTATTTTAAATTAATATTTAAAGTTTCTGTAATTTCACACGAAAAACATGCGGATGCGTGAAACGGAACGCAATATCAGGAAATATTGCATAAATTTGAACGTCTGCTATGTTTATGTTCGTGAAACGAAACGTTTTGATCGCTATTTTTGAGGTTTGTGGTGTTTGACGTATGTGACGTTGATTTGACATGTACACGATTCGCATTATTCCGTTGCTTTCGAGTTTTCGTGAAAATGCTCCTCTGTTTTTTTCTACGATTTTTCGACGACTTGGCTTCTCTCTTGGACACCGATTGGATTTCTTCCCCGTACAACCTTGGCTTACTCACTGGACACCGTTGGTTCGCTACTTTGGACGACTTTTGCTGGCTTACTGGACACCGATCGTTTTTGGCGAGCTATGGCTTCTAGAGAAGCGCCCTCAGGCACAGAACCCGTGCCGTCAACAAGTTCCGGGGTTACCGGGACGGAAGGTGAATCCCGACGCTCTGCTGGACGTCATTTCTACACGGACGAAGTTGTGAATATGTGGAATTTGGCTAAGGTTATTCGATGCTTTGGATCCACTGAACACTGTGTGCAATTTGCTGAAGACAAGGATATGATATCTACTGAAAAACTGTGTCGCACGCATCGTAACCCCATGCATCTGGCCAAGTCAACCAATAAAACTTTTGGTTCATGGGAAAATTATTTTCCTCCCTTACCCACCCAGAGACCAACTCAGACCGGTTAGGTTGAAAGTAGTCAGAAAACCGACACAGAGCACCCCGACTCCACCTATTCTTGTGGCTACTACCCCTAGAGTGTTTATAAATAATGCGGGAGCCAGAAGCTCAGTACCAGATAATGGTCTAAATTAACCAATGGACCTCTCTGAGTTTACTGACTTTCCGAGCCAACATTGGTCAGATAGGAGAGAGCCATATAGCGAAATTGTTACTCAAACCAGTGCCAATTCTGAATCTACAATTGAAATAAAAAAAAGGTTGTTTGTAAAGTCGGTTTACGGACGATAGTTTTACGTGATAAGGTCATTGGACAAGCCGAACGCTTTCGCTGATCGTGCCTCTCTATCGCTTGTTCCACGCTCTCGCTTCCACGTGGAACCTGACAATGAGTTTTATGCGTGAGTTTCATGCGTGCAGCCAACGTTCACCGATTTATATGACGTTATCACGTCATAGGTAACAAGGACAGCATTTTCCTGAAGAGCTCAAGTAAAATAGGTATTCCGTAGATGTCCACAGTATATAAAGCATGGGGGAGGTCCATACAAGTTGCCCCAGACACCAGCATTGCCTCAGGAGAGTAAATTACAACGAGCCGTATACATTCACTGGTGCGTACTTCTTTGGGCCAGTATATGTATGCACAGCTACACGAAAGGAGGAGAGATGGGTAGACTTATTTACATGTTTGACTATAAGGGCAATACATCTAGATATAGTAAAGGACATATCGGATGAAGAAAGTATTCTTGTTAGAGTGGCTTACGGAGATTTGAAGCAACAAGAGGCACCACGCAAAGGTTTTAATTCTAATAATGTAAATAATTTCACATTACTAGCGGAACTACTTAAAAACCCGTACTGTATCAAAATGAAAATCTAAGTTAGCTAAGAATTGCCTCAGTAGAACCTAGAGGAAACATCTAGTAATACACGAGTATAAATTGCTGACGGTGATAAAGTAAGTAGTAGCAATACTTAATTCAACACTTTTAGCAAGAGTTGGCATAGAACTTGAACATGTCTTAAGACCAGCAGACTTTCTTAGCACAGATGGCAAATGCGGAGTTGCGAAAGTCAAAGTCAACGACTCCCTGTTCACGCGTTCTATAGGACATCTATCTTGCAGACGATGTCGATGACACTCTGCCCTGTGATGAACAGAGGATTGAGAAGTAACAATACTCCGGTGGAGTAGGAGTGGGCACATCGCTTCTGGATATAGAAGCTTTACCCGAAGAACATATCACGGATAGTGAGGTACAACCAAAAATCGACACAAGCACCTGGCTATAACAGACTTGAGCGGGAAAAAGGCGGTGATGAAGTAACTGTAACTGAGCATGATATATCCGCTAGCGCATCGGCACCATGTATGGGAACTGCAAGTGAAAATAATCTGCAGCCCAGCGATGTAAGGACCAGGAGCAAAAGACGTCTCTTTTACTAAGTGCTAAGTAAGCTGCCATTCGAGACAGGAGAAAATCGTTGTGTGGACTTGTCAACTGCTAGCCCTCTTGAAGTAGACCTCTCTGCCGTTGTGAGTGTCGCGCGCAGCGCGAGTTTCCGTGAACGAATTGGTGAGTGTAACTGTATCCTTATTGTCAATCTATTTTTGTACTATGGCAACTCTGCCTTTTGTAAGTGATTTGACGCAGGTACTCTGTGGCACAGACGAGCAGATGCTAACGCATCTCTGGGGCAGACTACGAAAGGCGTGTCGGCAGGAAGGCGGGTACGGAGAAAAATGGCGGATGGGTAAGCACGTGTGAGTCACTGGCTGAGGTCTCGAGGGAAAACAACCAGCAGAGGTCCTGGTAAGTGCTTTTAGCTCATGATTCCTAGTTCTACAAGAACCATGTGATGTGATAATGAGACAACCGTTAACGAGTCACGTTTTACGGTTAGGCAGTCCAATGATTGCGTACAATGTACATTAACTGGTAGTCAAGGAAATTGGACTGAAGAGCTAGCGAGTTGACCCCCTGAGCATCCATATCCGGGTGTAACCTCAACAGGGGATAGCAAAATGATCGGCTATGTTGTTGGAGCATATGGGCAGGACTATGGGGATGGTGGAGGTCCTCGTGGGGAACACCCCATGTCCAGCTGGTGTCATTCCTGGGGTAAACTGTACTGACCAGGAACCCAATGAGAGAGATAACTTGTATAAATATACGCAATATCTAAGTAAAGGGAAGACCCGGGCGCAGTAAACACGGTACTGCGCTCTGACTGGAGCCATAGTCGATCAAAGGGTAACTGAACAGACCCTTGTATGAGGCAAAGCCTCCTAGCACCAAATGTTGTCTAAATTGCGTGCGTTGGTGGTCGACTCATTGTTTAATCCACGTCTTCTTTATATTCTTTGTCGTGTGTTTATTTTAGTATGATTATTTACCGGGCACACACAGTCTTCTTGCTATGACATAGGAAGCGCGACAAGTGTATTGAATGGGTGGTTTGGAATCAACTGGTAATTAAACTAAACGGAAAAAATTACATCCATATTCGCCGCCTCCACGACTAAGAACCATTGGGCGAAAGAACGCACGAGGCGACACACCACATACGTAACAGAATAGATAACAGTAACTCCACGAGACATACCTATCCACTTAGGTACGAGTATAATAGGTAAGTACAACGACGTACGACTGCTGACTCGCCCGGGCCCGCCGTCGTATAGGCACTAGGTTTAGACAAATAGATCAGTAGCTCTACCATGAGTTGGTAACGTAAAACGTCATCGATAGCCGATACTCGCTAGCGTCTACACGATCGTCGATTGCGAGCTGATTTAATTGGCACCATGAGTCGTTAAAAAGGTGCTTTCGACAATTCGATACTCGTTAGCGGGTCTCGTGTCGATTTGGTTATTTCTTTATGTTGGCATTATCTAAGAACTAGCTTCACACGTATTATGTTGTCTTTTTCTATCAACGTACTTAAGAAGGAGAGCGTATGACGTCAATATAAACCAACAAAATAAAATAAGCTTAATTTACTTATTACTTACTGTAAAGTCCATTACTTTCGAATTTATATTCATTATACGTAGCTGACAGCACAGCTCCTCTTTCGACTGGTATTTGCGGAGGGAGAAGAAGACAACGAGAAAATTGTATGAAGAAGATATAATTATTTTGTTTTTTAACAAGTAAATACAATAAATAGTATTTTAAAACCAGTTAAAAGTGTTTCTTTTTAAATCAAGAAATGGCGAGAATGAGCCCATCCAAATGTTTTTATCCTGGTGGAGTTCATGGAACTAGTAAGTACTAGTAACTTAGCCCGATTTAGTTTATTGATCAATTTTCTTACATTGTTTCTACAATGATCTCTACTGTACTGTTGCTTTCTAATCATACACGACGACGATGTGAAAAATAAAGTAACAGGGATTATTGTATTGTGATTCTCTCTCAGACATACTAACCATACATAACCTCTATACGTACTTGTGTAAAAACATAATAATAACGTTAATTCCTACAATAACATAGGCCTTAGTCTTCGCTTCTTAATCTGGGAGATAAAGTAAACCTATAATAATAGTCATCACCCACATGAGTTACTTACATGTATTTTGTTTTAAAATTACAAACTATGTGCCTTGTATACTTATTACTTACTTATACTTCACAGGAAATGGAGACCTTAGCAAGCCTGCTAATGGACCACTAGAGCTACTGGTACCACATCCTTTTCAAGCCGCAGGAGGACCCAGCCTCACAATCGAAACTAGCAAAGCAGGCATTTGTGAAAGCTGACAATGAACGGCAGGTTTTCCAGCAAGATGCAGAGACAGCTTGATTTGAGAGACGGAGTTAGGAGAAAAACTAACTGATGTTATTGGAAAACGATAATTGTGTTGTAGTTGGCCTTCCTCAAATGTTTCCACAAATACCTATACATATTAGTTTTAATTAGATAATTAGTAATAGATGATTAGTAAACAATAAAACAAGTAAACTCATACTCATATTGTATAATATAGGTACATGACGAGCCACCATGTTACTCTACCTTCCTAGCTAGACCCTACCTTCGAACAGATAATGGGGGTATGCGTGTGAATGTTATTATTATCCTAGTTTTAAAAACAACCATAGTAAATTATCTGATATAATTGTAAATAAAAAGCAGATAAATTCATTTCTATACATGTTTGTAGCTTTTTAAATATAATCATTGTACCTGAATGATGTGATAGTAAAGATTAAGTCGATATATGATTCCTATATGTTTTAAGGTAGGTGAAATAAAAGACATACATACTACATAAGTAAGACTAATGTTTTTGGTGAGTAGGCCATGATGTGGGCCACTCAGTTTTTTTCTGAACTATTCTGTAAGTTGTATGTTGAAATAAAACGTTTTGAATACAAATAAAGATGTTATTTATTATCACTAAATAGTATTACTTATTCTCCAAGCTAATTGATCATGCAATGTCCTATACACTATCGGTTCACTGCAATTATTGCTTTCATCACCACTTCTCCACGTTCATACGAGTAGGATTGTATGAAAGAAAGAAATTTTGTTAGTGTGCACATGAATTCGTGAGTAAGAGATATTGCAGAGACCATAAGGAATATTTTTGCTAGAGAAACATGACTACATGGTACAAAGAATAACCCCTATAATTATATTACTACCCCTATGGTAGTTCTTATTATGTTAATACTAAAATCCACATTTGTGTTACACTTACAATGATAATTATAAACATAAGATTATTCTATTCAAATATGGGTAGTTTTACATCAGTTAGACTGGTTTAGAGAGCACGAACTTACATGACGGTTAAATTTGCACTAAACATATCCACAATTAAACAGAAATGGCAAATTTAGGAATTGTCACTTGCAAACATTATATAAATTTGGACATAAACATGAACAGATGATAATTTACTAAAAACAGATTTTAGTTCGCTAATTTAGTTTGGTGTTCTTAACAAGCGAATTACTACCAATGACCTGGATAACTTCCTGCCATAATATTAGTGCTCATCTTTTAAGCTTGGTGTAAATATTTCAAAATGTCTTCCATCAACACATCCAATTATCTTTGGGATTATAAATTTACTATTAAATCTGAAAACAGCTTGTCTGATAAAAATAGTCAGTAGAAATTTCATTATATATAAAAAAATATAGTAAGCTACAGTTGTTTTATAATATTCCTATCCTCTTTTGTGTTTGGAAACTTGATGATTGTATTTAAGATGTTTAGGTACATGGTTTAGTTAGAGCAACAGTGATTTCTTCTATTTAGATACACTGATCTCTTATTCTTATTCGTTTTGGGGGTGATGAGGCCTGCAGTGACATCCCGCTCGGGGTGTTTTGTGCATTCCACCCTGCCAACATTTACTCAAGCCAGCCTAACTTCTTCACATAGAGGAGTAAGGCCTTGGGGCGCTGGCACAACTGCTGCAATGTAGTTTGAGATGTTGTATGAACAATTGTCGATGATGCTGATGATGCATCATGCGTTCTGGAGTGGACCTCCAGTAATCCTGTTTTTGCTCTAATATCTTCCGTAGCCCTGCAGTGCAGCAACACATGCTCCACAGTCTTGTCCTTCTGCAGACAGTCTCCAGATAGTGGGCTGTCCGTAGCTCCGATCTTGTGCAACTGGTAATTTTGATTACTGTGAGCAGTGATAATGCCCACCATTAGGCGAAGGTCCTGACGTTGTAATCATAGTAATTTGTTCGTAGTATTTTTGTTTAGGATTGGAAACATGGATTTCGCATGTTTACAGTCCTTCCTGTCATCCCAACAGTATTGGTTTTTTTTTTACTGTGTAGCTACTCAGGAGATTCTCCATACTGATCTCCTCGGAGTATTAATTATTCTGACACTGCCTCCTGGGAAAAATGATTTGCTGCTTCAAATACTTTTTGGGTGGTCCCCGTGCCGGGCATAGAACAGCAATGCAAATAAAACCTGTAATGCAAAGATAAAAAAGTAGTAGGTATACCTATCTGGGTTTATAATAAAATAATAATAAATAGCCTGTAGTTTTATTTGTAAGTTGTTAGCATAACCTCAAATATGTAAAAAATAAATATGTTTACTGCTTACCTTAGACCCTAGTGAGACTCTTTGTGATGGTATTAAATCTGTTGAAACCACAATTAAATGTCTTCAAAAGCATACACAGGTAAGATGCTTTTAGAAAGTCTTTAAAGCTTTCTTCAATAAGGTTTAGTGGACATCCAACTTGTTTTCTCATTTCGGCTTGAAATTGGGAATTCTCGTCGCTGATCTTCATTTTCAGCTGCTGTCACCATATTCAAAGCCAAATAAATTATTCCTGCCATTTTTATCGTAATACAAATAAAATTATTTGATTATGTAAGTATTTTGAATTGAAACTCGATAGGTTATTTTCCCTTTCACACGATTCCACACCTCAAAATTCTCGTGAGTGGCGTAGTCGCTAACGTCTATCGAAATTTTCGAAGGCGATTGTCAAAATAATGACTTATGGTACCGTTTGAGTGAAAATCCAAGCAAATGGCGAATCGACATCGATTGTCGCTATCGACTCACGATTCGTTTTCGAAGCGACTGTTAATAAAATAAACTTGTGGTGCCGATTTTAGTTCTACAAGTGACCGCAAGGTGGCACTGTTCTTTTTTCATACAAATTTTCGTCGACAGTCGCTAGCGAGCATCGATTGGTGTCAATATTGTCAACTCATGGTAGAGCTACAGCTGTGTAAACATTCGCGTGTACTTAGGTTTGCACGCCTGTGTACCTATTCTAAGGGGGTAGGTAGGTCTCGCGGAGTTATTGCTATCAATTCTGTAATGGAGCGGCGCCGTAGTGCGTTCAGTCGCAAAATGGTTATTAGCCGCGGAGCCATGAATATGGATTGAATAATGGCATATGTTTAACGGATCACCAAATATAGTAAAATGTAACGCCATAAAAACGATTTTTCTGCCGAAAATAGTAGGTAAATGATTACCAAAATTAAAACACCATTTTCATGTGAAATTGTAGCCAAAAATATAACATATTACTATCTAATTAAAGACAATGTCTCCAATCATATCATTGGTGACCCAAAAATAGGTAATGAGCGCCATAATGTAAACTTTTTTTTTTCAAATTTATATCCCATAAAAATAAATAATAACTTCTTACTATCCTATTAAAACACAAGACGATGGTAATTTCAAATTCTTAAGAACAATCAGTCTACTGCAATCATACACTGCACATTAATGCTTTCTTAACTTACATTAACATAACAATTATATTCTCTCCACTCGGTAACTAAAACTATATTTATTTAGAATAATTTTGGAAGAATCAAGAACTCCAATAATCCTTTTATTAAACATAAAAAACAGTATTGGACATGTGGAGAGAATGAATGAAATGAGAATGACTAAACAGGTATACATGGGACAAGTAAACGGAAGTGTTGGAAGGGGAAGACCTAGGCGAACGTTCCGAAATCAGATTGAAGACGTTCTGAAAAAAGGCCAGGTCAAAAGTACCCTAAACCGACGCTTATGTATGAAAGGATTGATGAGTATAGATGAAGCGAAAGAGATATGTCAGGATCGTAGTAAGTGGGAATCCGTGGTCTCTGCCTACCCCTACGGGAAAGAGGCGTGATTTTATGTATGTATGTATGTACTTATTACAGTTAGTAAGTAATTTAATATTCTTATGAATAATCAGTCTACTACTCGTATAATCATTTACTGCATAATTATTGCTTTACAAGTCCGGGGCTTTTTATATTTGTTGTTCAGTATCTTTTATTGATAAGAGAGCTTAGGGTATCGAAGTATTTTTTGGTGTTTTTGATATTTGTATACCCATTAATAATAATAAAAAACATGTTGTATTTTATCTTTCACTATAATGACCAGTTAACGATTTCAAACCACCCTATTCATTATTGTGCACTAATTAACAAAAACCTTAAATATTGGCACTGCTGGGACATACAGACTCTCCAGGGAGAGGAGTATAGTATGAACCATTTCATAATCCACTACGCCAGCTGAGTTAGACGGGGTAGGCCAGGCATAAGTCGTGTTCCTTTATAACCCGAAAATCATCGCGTCGTTCGCACACCCGTTCCCTTACAAGCCCATGATAATCTGTAGCTCTACCATGAGTTGGCAACGTAAAACGTCATCGATAGCCGATACTCGCTAGCGTCTACACGATCGTCGATTGCGAGCTGATTTAATTGGCACCATGAGTCGTTAAAAAGGTGCTTTCGACAATTCGATACTCGTTAGCGGGTCTCGTGTCGATTTGGTTATTTCTTTATGTTGGCATTATCTAAGAACTAGCTTCACACGTATTATGTTGTCTTATTCTATCAACGTACTTAAGAAGGAGAGCGTATGACGTCAATATAAACCAACAAAATAAAATAAGCTTAATTTACTTATTACTTACTGTGAAGTACATATCTTTCGAATTTATATTCATTATACGTAGCTGACAGCTCCTCTTTCGACTGGTATTTGCGGAGAAGAAGACAACGAGAAAATTGTATGAAGATATATATTTTGTTTTTTAACAAGTAAATACAATAAATAGTATTTTAAAACCAGTTAAAAGTGTTTCTTTTTAAATCAAGAAATGGCGAGAATGAGCCCATCCAAATGTTTTTATCCTGGAGGAGTTCATGGAACTAGTAAGTACTAGTAACTTAGCCCGATTTAGTTTATTGATCAATTTTCTTACATTGTTTCTACAATGATCTCTACTGTACTGTTGCTTTCTAATCATACACGACGACGATGTGAAAATAAAGTAACAGGGATTATTGTATTGTGATTCTCTCTCAGACATACTAACCATACATAACCTCTATACGTACTTGTGTAAAAACATAATAATAACACAGATCAAAATGGTGCGTGACATGACGTCGGTTAATAAGCAAGGTAAGTGTATTGTTACCATTTATCTTAACTACTTTATATGGTCCTTTCCAAACGGGCGAAAGCGCTTTGCGCATCCTCAAATGATTTCTCAGGTATACATAGTCACCAGTTTTGTACTTAGCTGGACGAGTATGGGTGTCATAATAGGATTTGGAAGATTCTTTAGATTTCCTTATGAAGTCCAAGGCTTTTTCTCGTGAATATTTCAATCTATTTTGAAGCATACGGACATAATCAGGATATGTTGCTCCAGGTGATTCTTCATAAATGGAATTCGGAATTACTGGTTTGCTTCCAAACATTAATTCGTAGGGTGTGAAATGGGTTGTAGAATGAACGGATGTGTTGTAAGTGAGCATTGCCGTATAGACATAGCGGGGCCAGTTTGATTGTTCTTCATTAGTATAGGATCTGAGATACTCTTTAAGAGTAGAGTGACTTCGTTCCAGCGCACCCTGGGTTTGTGGATGGTATGGAGAAGCCCAAAGGTTCTTAATTTTTAGAAATTCACAGGTTTTCCTAAAGAGGTCGGACGTAAAATTGGTTCCCTGGTCAGTGAGAATCGTTTTCGGGATGCCAAAGATAGAGATGTAATGGAGCAAGCATTCACTTGTTTCCTCTGCTGTAGTGCTGCGGATCGGGTATGCGGAAGAGAATTTAGTAAGATCATCTTGTATCGTCAGTATATATTTTAATTTTGCAGGTCCCGCTTCAGGCAGAGGCCCAACAATGTCAAGAGATATTCTTTGACAAGGTTCGGTTGATGTGCTAGTGATCTGCATAGGAGCACGGTTTATTTGTCTGAGAGCTTTATTAGTTTGGCACTGTGGACATTTCTTTACGAAGGCCTCGATATCACTTCGCATGTTTTTCCAATAAAAGGATTCTTGGATTCGCTTAAGCATGCGGCTGCTGCCGAGATGGCCGGCAATTGGAATATCGTGGTTTTCCCTGAGTATTTTTGGGATTTCAGAAAGAGACGGGTATATGATTTTATCTTTATATATGTGTATATTTATACCCGTGTTGTGGAAAAGGTAAAGAATCATATTATAGATCTTAATGAATTGGTGTGTATCGAAAGGGTTTTTAAATTCAGTTATCGCGATTTCTGAAGTGACGTTTCTGTCAAGATTGACAACCAGTTCATCTCTGAGTGATTTAAGACTTTTATAGATGTCTACATATGTAGAGTTATCAAAATGGTATACTTTGAAAAAAAGGAAATAATACGTTTTGCTTTCATGTGTAAACGATGTAAAAGAATGGAGAGGTCTTTCCTTGTTTATAATTTCAGAATCATCGGGTATGTTGTCAAGAATATTTTGTACAAAAGGATTGGATTCATCAAGGTCGATGGAAGTAGGTAATATAACAACTTTACATTTGGATTTAATTATATCTCCATTATGTTCTTGAATATTTGTATTATAGGATTTATTTTTATCTGACATTGCTTTTAGGAACGTGGGATAGTCATCGTTAGGTAAGTTTGGGAAGGCACTCGTGGATGGTGGAGAGACTTCAGCCTGGGTGTCGATGGTTGGTCGTGTTTCGGGAATACGTTTATCAAGGTCAGTATTTTCGTTTTCTATTTCTTCTCTAAGGCTGTCAGGAATGTTTGAAGGTAAGTTCGTTACAGGTGCGGGTAGGATGTCTTCATTAGGATCAAGGACATTTGAAAACGGTAATTCAGGTTCAGGTAATGGAAGGATATCTTCGCTAGGACCGGGAGGATCTGGAGAAGGTATGTTCAGTTCGTCAGGGTTAAATGATGGTGGTGATATCAATAAGTCCATTAGGTCTTCGTCTAGTCTTCGAGGGGTGTCCCTTTCTACATTGGGGTTAAGTATCGGGGCATCTTCAGGTTGGATTGGATTGACAGGGTATCGGGAAAGAGCATCAGCGTTTGTGTTGATTTTTCCTTTCTTGTATTTAATGTCATATTCGAATTCCTCTAGCTTCAGACGCCATCGGATAAGCCGTGACCCTGGATCTTTACATTTGAATAGCCATTCTAACGGCTTGTGGTCCGTTAGGACTGTGAAACGATGACCATACAGATATGGTCTGAACGTTTTAGTGCCGAAAATTACGGCAAGGCACTCCTTTTCCGTAACACTATAGTTACACTCGGCTATATTAAGGGTGCGAGACGCATATGCGATAGGGCGATCTTGTCCTATGTGACCTTGTGACAATATCGCTGATATTGCATAGTTTGAAGCGTCGCATGTTAAAAGAAAGGGTTGTGTAAAGTCTGGGTACGCCAGAATAGGGGCAGAGACGAGTTTGCTTTTCAGGGATTCAAAAGCAAGCTGTTGCTCATTTTGCCATATAAATGGGATGTCTTTCTTTAAAAGAGACGTCAGAGGTTTGGCTAGCTTTGCGAAATCGGGTATGAATCTTCTATAGTATGATACCAGACCCAAGAAAGATTTAATATCTTTTGGAGATTGAGGTATCGGAAACTCGGACACAGCTTTGGTTTTTTCGGGGTTTGGTTTAACACCATTTTCACCAATAATATGCCCTAAATAGGCTACTTCTTTTCGTAAAAATTCACATTTTTCCGGTTGAAGTTTCAAGTTGAAATTACGGATTCTGCCGAACACGGCGTTTAAATTGTTAATATGTGAGATCAGATCACGCGAATAAATTACGATATCATCAAGATACACGAAGCATCTTGTGCCTTGGAGGCCAGAAAGACAATTATTCATAAGTCTCTGGAAGGTAGATGGGGCATTTTTTAGCCCAAATGGCATTCTATTGAACTGATAATGTCCCTGAGGTACGGAGAAGGCTGTCTTAGGAGCATCTGCGGGAGAAATCAAGATCTGATGGAAACCGGAAGTGAGGTCTAGTGTAGTAAAATATCTGCTGTTTCCTAGTTGGTCGAGAATTTCCGATATTTGCGGAATTGGGTATGTTTCGCCGATAGTAATGTCATTCAGTTTCCGATAGTCAATTACAATTCGCCATTTACGTTGCCCTTGTGAGTCTGCTTTTTTAGGTACCACCCAAATCGGCGAACTCCAAGGGGAAGATGAGGGCTGTATTATATTCTGCTCAAGCATTTGGCCAATTTGGGTTTCCACCTCCTTTTTGTGGCATTCTGGGAATCGATATGATTTCGTGTGAACAGGAATGTCGCTACTTGTTTTAATTTGATGGTCAAGGGCAGAAGTATAGGTTAACTGGTCACCAGGTAGATGAAAAATATCTGAAAACTGTGAGCAGAGTTCTATAAGAGCATCTCTTTCCTCGTGATTCAGGTGCTCAGTTCTTAATGAATTTATAACTTCGTCGGTTCGTTTACATGTTTCTCGGATATTCAGGTTAACTGGGTATGCACTAACATGCAGAGGCTCGATGTGAAGATTTAAATTTGTTTTTATATTTACAAAAGATTCCGAAATGTTGGCAACAGTCAAGTTGATTCGGTCATTATCTTTGATCTTAACAATACAGTTGGATATTAATAAGTTATCGGAAAGGTGTTGGTCTGTAATAATCCCTTCTTTCAGATCGGTTTTTTGAATTGAGCATTCAATGACGGCTTCAGTACGGGGTGGTATGACGTAAAAAGGTTCGGAAAAATGTAACTTAATATCGAGTTTACCTATCCTTAAGATGTCATGAGTATAATCTATTTTACAGCCGTATGTGGTTAAAAAGTCTGTCCCTATAATGCCGTCATAGGGCAGATTTATGTCCCTAACGACGTGAAATTTGAATGATATGGATTTTTTTTCATGAAGTTTTAGTTTTAGTTGGAAATGACCTATGGTCTGAGTTGGCTCATCACCTGGGTCTATGCCTTTTAATTTAATAGATTCTTTCGTCAATTTCTGATTCTTCTGTATGCTGGATTCCTTTAACAAACATATGGCGGAGCCTGAATCGACCAGTAACGATAATGGGATATCTGAGATTTGAGAGTCTAGTAAGACGTGCGGTAACAACCTTTTCGTTGTGTCTATGTTTATTTCAAAGACTTTTTTACTAGTTTCCTGAGAAAGGTTAATGTCGTTTAGTGGTTTGTTTGATTTTGAATATTGGGCACTTATTTGGGGCTGATTACCCGTGTGGTCCCTGGACTTAGAAGATTGGGCGCTTATTTGGGGCTGGTTACCCGAGTGGTCCCTAGAGTTAAGAGATTGGGCGCTTATTTGGGGCTGGTTACCCGTGTGGTCCCTAGAATTAAGAGATTGGGCGCTTATTTGGGGCTGATTACCCGTGTGGGCCCTAGAACTAAAATATTGGGCACTTATTTGGGGCTCGTTACCCGAGTGGTCCCTGGGATTAGACAACTTGGTTGTAGTGTCGGCTTTGGTATTTTGTCTCGGGCGACACCGTGACGAGACTTCTATTCGTTTAAAGGATCAGGTGAAGAGGTATCAACTTCATCATGACCGACCTCCTCATCGGGCTGTTCACATGTAAAGTTTACACGTGGAGGCGGCCTATAAAATTGTTGGTTGTTTGTTTGGTTTTGTTGGACTCTGAAACGATTGTTGTTAAATTCGCGTTTTTTGCACACAGAGATATCATGTCCTGGTGTTTTGCAATAACGGCAAAATGCGTTAGGAACCCCTTGTGGTGCGGGGTTAGATGGTTTTTGTGAAGTGAAAGAGGCATTGAAATTTTGTTTGGAAGGGCCGGCTTTAAATCTATTAGTGTTATTATTATTACTGGATTTTTGGTCCATTTGTGGACGCCTGTACAGCGTCTGCTGTATGCGTTCTTCTGTAATAGCGTAATTAATTGCTTCATTTAATGTCTTCGGGGATCTACACCTCACAATATTAGAAATTCGGGGATGAAGTCCCATGACAAAATGATGAAGGGCAAGGTCCTCCATGGCTGCAGTGCGACCAGGCAATTCTTTGGTTTTAGTGTTAGATAAGGATATTTCAGTTAATATTTGTGAGAGGTAGGTCTCCATACGAAGTGAATATTGGCTTACATTATCTTGAGGCCCTTGTTTGCTTTCCTGAAGATCCGCGAGAAGATGCGAATAATGTTTTCGCTCACTGAATTGTGTTTTAAGGAAGTCTTTTAATTGTTCCCAGGTTGTAAAGTCTTTAATGGAACATGCTACCTCTGCTTTACCATTCAATTGGCTAAGGATGAATTTAAATAATATAGGCTTCTGAATTTCCGATGCAAGTTCAAAAGCATTGTCGCAATTCACAAGAAATGAGTTGAGAGTTTCCCTGCTACCATCATAAGATTTTATAAATTTGAACAAGATATTTAGTTCTAGTTCAGCCATTGCGAGAGCTGCGGCGGTTTTCCTAGTAATTCGAGGTGAACCAAGAGGTGATTTTACTACCGTATCACTTGTAACCTGTTCAGTTCCGGGAATCTCAACTGATAATTTGGTTTCTTCAACTTTCGGCACTTTTGGCATAATTATATATCCGGTATAAAATTAATAGAACAAGTCACAAGTAACAGACATCAATTTAAATTAACAAAATTAAAACAGTAATATTAAATTAACTAACGGAACCCTAATATATCGACTAAGTCAAAACAATGACCAAAGACTTACAGTATGAGCAGTGCGTGGGCGACCGATAAGAGCACGACGGCGGCCGGACACATTACGAGATAAGGCGAGTCGCAGCTTACGACCTTCAATCGGATCTTGAGTTATTATTGTTGATGAATTGGATGCTTGATTTTATTTCAGGTGCAGGATACCACGGTGAACGATAATTATGAAGCAGGATAGCAGTACGGTAAGTGTCTTCAATTTATTTTCTTCAGGTCGGGACACTTTTCACGCAGCCGAAGGTAAGTAGTTGCAGTTATTTTATCTTTGCAGGATAGGCAGATCCTTTCCAGGATCCGACAGGATATAGCAGGACTTCCGTGACGACGTGTCAAGGATTTCACGGTGAGTATACACTTATAGTTATTTTGTACACTAACACAAAGTTTATATAATAGCACTAATTAATTTATTTGTTTCAGGATTGGGATCCAGAGCGAGTCTGCAGAGCGGCGCCCGGGCACTGGAGATTTCGGATCCCACCGCTTCCACCAAAATGTTATACGGATATTTGGATTTCGGTTTTTAAAAAAAAACTATTTTCACTCGCGACTTTATTTTGGTTATAGAATAGTATATATTACATAGGATAGTACACGAGATTAATAGGAGCTCCTTAGGCAACCGCTTAAGTCAAAAGATGGGAACAGACTGACTTGAAAACCATCATTAGACATACTCTTAGCTCATAGAACTGCTGAATAGGCCAGATGGGCCGCCAGGCAAGCACTAAGGCTAACAAGGTTGGGGTATAACAGAGCGAACCGTCTGTGGTTTAACTGTCCAGATTGAGTTTCATCTGTCCGTATGTTTGTTACGTTGTATGTTGGTCTTCCTGTACAGGTCGCATTTATCAACTAATTTTGACGAAACTTGGTATGCATGTTCTACTATCAATTTTTTTTGTCGTCGGTGTGTTTTTGAGTGGGGAGGTAGGTTTTCCTAAGAAGGGGGAAGTTTACCTGTGTTTCAATCGCAGTATTTATAAGTAAGGCCAATTAAGTTCAATAAATAAAAAAATATAAACTCGTATCAAATCAAATTCTATTCATATGAATGATTGTTAATAATATTGTTACCACTAAATAAACTTATTAAGAATTCATGGACACTAAACATTTCAATAAAATAATATCCAATGTGAATGAAAAATTGTGAATGATGCAGTGATGGATAACAGGGGAGAGATTATTATAAGATTTATTATTACAGGATATTAGAGGATTAAGAAATACTCATATTGCGCATAACTACAAATTAAGTAGGGCCGGTGAGGCTATTACGTATCTCAGTTGCAATCAAATGTTGATAGAAATCAAAAAAACATGGCGGCTTTATGGTCACTTCTGTCAGCACCAACTCATCAACATAGTGACATTTTTGCTGACTGGAGTTGTCAAAAATTAAAACTTTAACATTAAGCCTCCTTTTTTCAAGACTTCAAGCAACATTTGATTCCTGAAGAGCAGGATGACGGTTATTATATTAGAATAGAAGCATCAATTGGCTTAGAACGACGCATGTTTAATAACGTCATTAATAAAAGAAATACACTTTACGTTTGTCACCGAACAGACTTGCGACAGATCCAACAATCCTGAGTACTTGCATGTTTGAATTCGTTAAAAAATAAAACTAAAATACTGAATTGTGTTGCTTCACAGGTCACGGCGTATCGGCGGGCCACAGTCAGAGTACAAGCGTGCACGGACATCACACAACATCGCACGGACATCACACAACATCGCATGGTCATACAGGATCGTCGTCTTCTAACAAGCGGAACAAACAGAAGTAATTCATCATTTATTAAATACTAGCTGCTCTCCGCGGTTTCACCCGCGCGGTGATGGATGATGATGATGAATCTTATATAGCCTATGTTACTCAGGGTGAATGTAGCTTTCCAATGGTGAAAGAATTTTTGAAATCGGTCCTGTACTTTTTGAGCCAATTCGTTACAAACATACATACAAATCTTTCCTCTTTATAATATTAGTATAGATTATAATATGCTGCTCAAACATTTTCTGTTCTCCTATGTGCATTAGAAAATTTTATAAATATTGGAATATGACATTATCTTGTTTAAAGTATTATATTTGAATAATTTAATGTATATAATTATGCAGGGGTCAAAAATAGTCAGCAAAATCAGTTTTTTACTCAGGTCAGTAAGAGTCAGTTTTTACGAGAAATGGTCAGTAAAGTCAGTATTTCAAGGCTACGCTTCCATCAATAGTAGATGAGTAGCCAAGGGCTGTAAGGCACCCTCGAACTATAGGCGCCCTCGCTGCGCTCGTGCGCCTACGTATCTCGGGCTGCAATTGATGCTTACACCCGAGCTAACTACTCTGCTTTACATCTCGATTGTGAGGTAAGTAGAAAAAAACCGGCATTACTAAAATAAAATTGATGACTATTATACTCATACGAAGACAAGGCTGAATAGCGAAGCGACCTCTTTTGTCATTGGGCTGAATGCATGATGTCTATTGCCAGTATGATGGTTAGATGTACGCGAACTTTTTGAAAGAGTAAAGTGTTTTTTTTATTACTTACCGCCCTAGGGCTTTTCTAGCTACATTATTGGCCTAGAGCGCTAATTGGTCACCTACAAGCCCCATTTGGGGGTAATAAAGACATACTTACCGAATATAAGAGATGTAAACCGCCCTAGGGCTTTTCTAGCTATATTACTCGTATTACCCTAGAGCGCTAATTGGTCACCTACAAGCCCCATTTAGGGGTAATAAGGACCTACTTACCGAATATGAGAGATGTAAAGTGGCATTTTTGTAGATTGAAGTGTTGAAGTTGTGTTGTGTGTGAATAATATAAAGGGCTCATATTATTGAAGATTGTTGGGGCGCCTCTCTTTACTCATCCAAAATTTTTGTCTCTCTGCAAAAAAGAACATTATATTATGTTTCTTGCTTACATGTACCTAACTAAAAGCAACTAACACATGCATATTTCAATGGTAAATTGGTCGACGAAGGGTCTCTGGAGGAATCGACTCTGGAGGTTTGGTCAGTAAATGGTCAGTATTTTAGGGGCTTGCAGTCAGTAAAATCAGTATTTTTAAACATAGAATCAGTTTCGACCCCTGAATTATGTTAATAGTAAGCTTTAAGTCGATGCAAAGTGCAAATAAAGAAATGGTTAAAAATAAGAGCGCAATATGTTATCGTCTGACAATAATGTATTTATTCAAAATTAAGACCTATATAAATATATTCAATTAGGTCACTGAGATATCATACCAGTTTAGTAGAATTTCAATCCACTTATCCTGTGTATTTGCCTTACATTTTAATCGATTAGGCTACTGACATTTGATACTTCGGCTTTGTCAAATGTATCTATATGTTTAACTTTTTAGGTACATACCTAAATGTTGTATTTATAGTGAGAAGGTTAGCAGGATGACACGTAAAGTACTTTTAATGGAACATCCGATTCTAACACTACTTACATAATATACTACTATTTTTCTTGTTGGTTATTTCTGCAAACGTCGATTGAAATCTTTCTATATTTTATATCTTTCTATATTGCATCGCTTTGGTAGTATACTGTTAAGATTTTGCAAATGGCAAAATAAATAAATAAAATAAAATAAATGATAAATAAATATTAAATTCTTTTAATTTATTCATTGACTTATTGACAATTAGAATGAAATGCTTACATCTGTTTCCTCTTTTCAGGAAAAGCAGTTACACCAGTGCAGGAGTATCTTCGAACGCTCAGCAAGCAGTGGGTGCCGCGGCTGCTAGCCGTTCATCTTCGCCTACTGTTGTGTATGTATTTAAAAATATCAATATTATAACTCTTTCCAAGGCCCAAATTCACTTAGCTATTGAGCAATCGCCACAATACTGCGATGCTTCCGCGATTGAACTGCCTTTAATGTAAAATTCGGTAGTCTGTTAGATCTTATTCTCAATAGCAGTTGTATAGCATTCGCATCGCTCTCGTATGGCCGTGCTTTCGAATGTTGCCACTGAAGTAAAATTTAAAACTTCTACCCATAATATCCATATCAAGCATCAAACCAAACATCAATACAGTGGGTTTCTAGCAAAAACACAATATATAAATATTTTTTTATCATATTGCTATCACAGAAACTGAGTTTTAATACTTTAATGAAAAATAAAACAAAATACGCACGTAATGTTGTCTTTCCCTCAAAAAACAAGCGCACGAATCACCGATGTATGCGTATGTCACTGTAGCATCGCAATCGCAACTCAATAGCTTACAGCATACCAATTATGTCAAAAACTAGCGATAGCAAGCTGCTGGACCGTGATCGTACGCAAATAGCGAACAGGCTACGAAAACTCACTAAAATGTCAATTTTCATGCAATTGAGTTGCGATAACGCGGTACAATAGCTAAGAAACTTGGTCCCCTAATTTCATGCTTATCTAATAGCATGGATTAAGTCGAATATCAAGTGGGTACCAAAGCAGTTTTAGATAATCAGCCCTAGATCAAGAAGGGGAGGCGGGGTCAGTTTCGGGGGGGCGCAAAAATCATAATATAGTGTGATTAAAAATAACAAGTGCAATTTGAAAAAATTTATACCGACTTCCATTCTATTACTTTGGTAAAAATCAGTTATTAGAGTGTAACTCAAAAACTACTGGACCGAATATGATAAAATTTACATGGGATCACACGGGAAGCACCATCTTTCAAACAAAAAAAATATTGGAAATCCGTTCAGTCGAAAGTTATGAAGTAACAAACATAAAAAAACTGCTTGGTTGGCTCACCATCGACGAGTAAGAAAAATATAGATAATAATAAGTGCAAGTTACGATTTTTTAAGGCACCTTGTAAAAGTTCGTCTTGATCAGTATTTCAGTATATTCAGTAGTGTACAAACATAACAAGGTTTAAGGTTGAAGATTACTGTACAAAGTACATTTAATTATTCGAACGCGACTTAAGAAAGAATATTTCGCAGTGACATAGCTTAAAACTGAGGATTACTACAAGGGAAATGTTACCCACAGACACTCAAAATACTCGACATAATTAAAATAATAAATGGATATATTCAAAATTCAAGTTTATTGTAAAAAACGTTTTAATAAAAAAAGCATATTATAAAGTCCGACATTATATAGATGACAAAGATACATAATTATGTATTTGAGTCAACAATATTATTAGCGCATGTTTCTCAGTGATAATGTAGCTTTCTAACTGCATAAGAATTTTTGAAATTAAGTTTATTCGTTACATACAAAATAAAAATCTTTCCTCATAGTATTATAATATATAATATTAGTATTGATGTAGTGTTGCTATAATGTAAAATTTTATGTTACAGTGGCATGAACACGGTAGTAAATACGGTTCCAATAGAAGAGCCAATGGAGGAAGAATGGACCTACGATCCGAATGAGCCTCGCTACTGCATCTGCAACCAAGTCTCTTATGGAGACATGGTGGCATGCGATAACCAAGACGTAAGTAAAACGACGCTAGTATAACATCGGATGGCGGGAAAAATTGTCAACAACGGTTATTTCTTCTAGTTTGACGTGTAATAGTGGTTATTAACCGTTAAGTCTACTAGTAGTCTAGTAGCAGCGCGAACGCAGCCGGATGCGCAAGTACTCCATGAAGAAGTGGCCCGGACGGTCACGAAACCGGTCGAGATATTCGACTATACCTACCGCGTAAGTTAAACCGTCAAAATAACATTAAAATGTGTAATACTTACGAAAGTTTCAATCAAGTTAAGTGTTCGTTTGCACGCGTGTGGGCAAAGTAGACAAATCATGAAACGTTTTAGTAATGTCCTCCTCCCTACGTCGATTCCCCAATGCTGGGGGTCGTGACCCATCATGGCATTAGCCTCTCCCGTACGATGTTTCTCCAACTATTCCGGCGTCCAGCTGCACGAGCCGCTTCAGTAGTTAGTAATACGGTACTTTAGTAATGTACTCGTACTTTAGTAAAACGTGACTTAGACAGGACAGTGAGTTAATAAGAGAATTATTTATGTGACTTGAGTCTGATTTTGCTTGAAATGAAAATCTAACTTGATGCGACTATAAATATTTACATTGGCAAATTTATAGACGTACAATACCATATACAAAGCCAAAAAATAATTCATTAAAAACTGACATATGTAATTTTTTTTTACTATTATTACAATTCTATGCAGTACGATTGATAGTCCGTAGTCCATACCTTTTTTTTAATTTTTATTACTTTATTACGGTTTCTTACCATTTTAAAATTTCTGTCTCCAAGCATTGAAATCTAAAAACTTAAGTTGTCTAATCATAAGTAAGCCCATTTTGGCTGTGGTGTGGTGTCGATGATTAGCCGACGGTACTGATCGGGCCAGAAATATTGAGATTACTTCTATTCCAGAACCTTACAATAACTCTTCGACTCTGAAATTAATCAGATACATTTGTTCAGTCTATGTGAAACATACTTTGTAAACGTAAAGAATGTTCCAATCGATATCGTAAAAAATGTAACATATCGTAGGAATTGCTCGAAAAGAAAACCGACGCGGGATTCATAAAAAACCGATTGATTTGATTATGTATAAAAATATTTGACTAGTTGGTAGGTCTTTTGTGCTAACGGACGTCTTGGTTGGTACCACCACAGTGCCAGAACTTCTAATGCATAACGACCCCTTCGAGGATATACGTAATAATATAATTATATATGAGTGACGATTTGTTATGTTGTGTTTTAAAATAACATACATATACCCTTTCAACTGGCAGACTCTACCGGCTTGCATTATTTTCGTTAAGTTTAAGTTAATTTTCACCAAGTTTTGAGTGAATCGGATAAGAAATATTTATTTCCATATTACTTCATCAGTCGAACGACCCAGACACAATAGAATTTCATTGTTATATGGACAATCGACTGGTGAGGGGTAATAATTTCTGAATTTTACTGCACATTATTTAAGGGTAGTACTGCAAAAATAATAAATAAGAGATACAATATTAATTACGTATTAGGTAATAGTATTATTTTCTTGTTATAAGTGTATACCTACTGAGGTGAATCGAATAGCGCGTCTATCGCCTATTTTATTGCGCTTAAATTGCTAAAATTGAAAGAAAATATATTAAATGTACAGATTTGGCTCAGTTACAAATTTATTATATGTATAGATAACTAGCTGCGCCCCGCGGTTACACCTACGTAGTGATGGATGATGATGATGACGATGAAATGAATGTCCTATATGTTAATCCAGCGCCTCATCTACCTCCACAACGAATTTCATCAAAATTGGATAGTGAAAATGTAACAAACATAAAAACGCACTTACAAACTTTCGCTTAAATATAACATTAGTGTGTAGTTAGAATGAATATTAATTCCAAAATAATTCAAAAAATTATTTCCGTGAAACGTGTATGAATACTCCATTACTATTTTTATTTTATTTGATTTTATTCGGAAAACGAACAGTGATACATTGCTAGTTACTTAAAACTATTTACATGTTTTCGCATATTGAAAGTAATGTTTACTTATTTGGTTTATATACACAAAACGAAAGCAAAACTAATAAACATTTACAAAATAAAGAGAAAGAGTAACATAAACAACACACTAAAGCCGCGTATGACTTCGCGCTCCAAGAGGACGAACATTGACGGGCATTCCGCCGGCAGCGCGAAATTGATACCATTTTGGAACGCGCGGCAATGTGTTCGTTGGAACGCTCGAACGTGGAGCGGGCCGTTCCATCTGGTGTCGATTTTTAACCGCGTATCAAAGGCAGCTCGGTTGTGGCGCGCGCGCCATTTAAGACGGACGCGATAGTGTTTTGTGTTTGTTGCGTTGCGAGCGATGGATAATTCAATACTACTATATGGCACAAAAGAACTGATGTGGCATAGCAGTTCTTAAAGGATGTAGTATGGAGTTTTATACTGCATCCTTTTCGGTACAACTCTGTCATCCGCCAACGCGGTGTTCGTTTCTGTTTTTTCTTGTATATAATACTATGGATTCAAGACAAGATTCTTCGAATATTGTGTGTTATCAGTGATGACTTATGGCACTGAAACGTGGTCTCTTACTATGGGCCTCATAAGTAAGCTCAAAGTCGCACAACGAGCTATGGAGAGGGCTATGCTCGGGGTTTCTCTACGTGATCGAATCAGAAATGAGGAGATCCGTAGAGTAACGAAAGTCACCGACATAGCCCAGAAGATAAGCCAGTTGAAGTGGCAGTGGGCACACTGCCACTTCAACATACACATATCACGCAGAACAGATGGCCGATGGGGCCGAAAGGTTCTGGAGTGGAGATCACAGACTGGCAAGCGCAGCGTAGATCGTACACCGACAAGGTAGACTGAAGACCTGATAAAGGTAACAAGACGACGTTGGACGCAGGCCGCATCCAACCGGTCCCTTTGAGAAATTTGTGTGGGAGACCTATGTTCAGCAGTGGACGTCCTACGGCTGAGATGACGATGATGATGAATACTATGAATAACTATAAACGCTGCTGCTGCTCGTAAATGACTGGCCTGCATGTGAACGATCAAACACTGGAAAAGCTGCCACGCGCGCCAGGCGACCTTAGTTGATTTCTTCCAAATATTTGGAACGCGTTCTCGGCGCGGTCATTCATGGCACGCGCGCCAGGAGCCCGTAGTCGATACGCGCCTTTAGCCTACGTATTAGGATGTCTATAGTCCCAAATACACTTTAAAAGTACTTTGAGATCTCTCTTACAATTTTTTTACATAGTTATGTTTGTTTCAGTGCCCATACGAATGGTTCCACTATCCATGTGTGGGGATCACGGCCCCACCGAAAGGCAAGTGGTACTGCCCCCAATGTCAGACCAACATGCGTCGCAACAGAGCCCACCGCATGAATTAAATTCCTTAATAAATATAAAAACTGTATACCATTATCATGTAGGGCGCTTAAAGCTTTGCTATTGTATTTAGATGATTACTCCTCATTCCTTAGTAAATAAGTTTCAATAAACAAGTGTTTTTTATTTTATATTTGATGCCTTGCACATGCCTACATAATAAGTATGTAGGTGTAAGTTATTAGATATGTGTATTACCTTGGATCAAAGACAATACACCTAACCGCATTGAGAGACTTACGTATAGGACGACCTAACCCCTCGTTTTATTCAAGAAACAAGCTTTTACTATTAATATAAAAAACTGGTAGAATTCTTGTCAAAACATAATTATTTTTCTGTGACGTGAGTGAAAATATACTAATAGTTTTTTTTTCTATGGTGAAAAGGAGAGATAATAGTATGAATACGGAGTTTTGAGTGTTTACACACATGAGTACATTTTCTGTAGCTGCCCTAAACTTTGTCATGGATGCCTGCTCTCTTACCTTTTTTCTCTCCATATTCTCTGTAAATATGTGGATAAACACAGTGAAACTGTAAATGTTATAAAGCGTGTATACTAAAACAATCTTATAATTGAAGCTTTATTTACAAAAACAACATAACTCTATTGCATGTGACTTTACAGGAGAGTGAAAACATAATATAGAGTGAAAAACTCAATTTGTTCTCAAATATAATATAACGCTGTTTCTAATATTTTCATAGATATTAGAGTGTGTCATAGATTCTAAATGATAAGCTATGTTTTTTTAAAGGTCAACCAGGGGTAGGCTATAAGTAATAAAATTGTTTTGTCACATAAGCAGTTTCTGTAAAATTTTGTTGTTTTATATAGTTTATGTAAAAAATACATTAGCTAATTATGAGAATGATATTTTTTGTAAGCAATTGTACAAGAATGACCACTTCCCCTGCACCTGCTCACTCAATTGTTGATATATAGACAATGACGACAATAGCAGTGGCGCAGACGATAATTAGATAGAGACAGGTTGGATATAACATGTTGGATACAACAAGAAATGTCTTGGGTACACACCAAACCCTCTATCTAATTTTCTTCTGAGTCATTGCTATTGTCGTCATTGTCTATATCATCAGTTGAGTAAGTGGGTGCAAGGGAAGTTAAATATCTCAGTAGTTTGCAATTTTATAGAGAAAAATTCACATCCTCAGATGGGATTCGAACCCGCGTCTTCCAGTGACCTGTGTTCTGACACGTCTACCAGAACAAGAAGATATGAATTGCCGTGAGAGCCCTTAACAAAAGGTCCTAGGTGATCGATATGGACGGTATCGAAAGGTTTGTCAACTTTATAAATCGGATGCAGAAACCCATCCTTAGGTCCAGATGGTTCCTTACTGTATGCACACTCTATGCACGACCGTACATACTTGACCACGTCTAGGCCACCGAGGCTTACCGTCCGAGTATTGAATTTTAACTCTATCTCATGAACCGTAGTATTCGGACGGAGCGACATTTACAACTTGATAGCATTACCCAACCGAAAGAAGTTTTTTTTAAATACTGTTACTTTCATATTAATGTCGCAACCCTTCATATTTTCTTATAATATGATGTTAAAAGCACTAACACCTGCTTAGCGAGACCAAACATTGCAATTATAAAGAGAAAATATCACAACCTTGAACGGGATTCAAACCCACTTAAGACGCGGTCTAATCCCAATTTTAAAATAATTTACGATGCTTTATGTAAGGTTGAAAATCGCATGTTATATTGGACGATGTCATGCGTAAATGCATTAATTTAGTACGTTTTCTCAATATATTTCGATATATACTAAAACAATTGAAATAACTGCTGGTCACTAATTTAGTACCATATGTTGGCTATGTATTACCTAATAAAAAATATAGTGTTATCGCTGAAAATTCTGAGAGTTTGGACGTCAAAGTTTATTTTTATGGACCTGTTCAGGTTTTTTTTCTGCAGAGAGCGAGTAATATTTAGGAATTCTGTTCGGTTATTACTCTTTGCCTGTTTCGTTACACTAGGTGTTTAAAGATTCTGCTTTTTACTATTATCAGGATACGAGCGCGCCTTATCTGACACCATGGACACTAGCTAAAAATACTTAGTTGTTTGCTCCCTAAGCAAAATTATCTACTATCATCTGAGATATGGATTGTTTTTGCAAAATATGTGTTTTTTATTCTATAACCGTTACAAATGTAAATACCAACAAGTCAAGTAACGAAAAATATTAAAAATGTAGTTTTTTTTGTAAAAATCCCTTCAATTGTGGTCTACTAAATTTGTGTCAATTTTTAGCCCTTTTTGCATAGATATAGGTAAATCAATGCGTTTTTGTGTTATCTTTTGGTTTAGTCATCATCATGGGGGATTTTTAAATACTGTTCGATCGATTTTTTTGTTATATATTTACCAATCAGACTACAACCGTAGAGTAAGTATCCAATAGAGACATCTTCTTCACCGCAGGAAAGAAATTCCCAACAGGGATGCAGTTACGCTGTTTTCGTCTCACAGCGTGCCCGTTTTTTCAAGGTCAGCAACTTGAATTGCGAATCAATTTGAGTTTTCGAGAATTTTAGATTTCGGGGTTTTTAACCATTATAGTAACTCGAAGCATTTTAACTAGGTTAAAATGCTTCGACTCTCGATGCTTCTTACTGTTCTGGATTATATAATTATTATACTTTATACATCCAGAAGCTAGTAATAGTGCGGTATCATCTCAGACTACAAAGTGGGGTATTATGTACTTACTTAATTTAATTGCAAAAGTGACAGTGAGATTCTCACTGTGAGAGTGAAAACCGGCTGCTCTTTAGAAATAAAGCCCTAACAGACGCTCGTACTTGGTCCGGTGGACTATGCTGCTACGGACCGAACCGAACAGTTGCTTCACGTACGCCTTCAAGTGCACACGGTTGTCATCATGTCGTTGGCCACAGTAAAAACTGGCCAAGTGCGAGTCGGACTCGCGTACGAAGGTTTCCGTACCATCTATAAATCTCCCATACAAGAAACATGATATTTTGCTGTTTTTACGGAAACCATCGTGCGCGAGTCCGACTCGCACTTAGCGGGTTTTCAACCGACTTCCAAAAAAGGACGCGGTTCTCGACTCTTCTGTTTTTTTTTAAGTTTGTTACCTCAGAACTTTCGACTGGGTGAACTGATTACCTATAAACACGCGCCGGTACACCGGTGGCCAAATCTATACATTGCATAAAGCGGCGCTGGTACACCGGTGTACCGCAGTCAAAACCCATATCAGTACTGAACATAAACGTTAACTGTTCAAATGTACAGAGTGTTTGGTAGAGGGACCGACAAACCAAATGAGCGTGTTCGGGGCCCACATGGAGAATACAAGTTTGCCTAAAAAAATCCCCGACACCCCAATATGTTTAATTTTTTTTTGTGATTTTTCCTTTTTTCTCCGATTTCATTATTTCATTCAAAACTATGAAACAACTAACCCTTATTGTATTGTCCATATATTATCCTGTATTGATATAATATGACTTCATATTATAACATGGATTTGTTGATGGAGGATTAGTTTAAGCAGTCAAATATTTAAGATTTTAATTTTTATGAAATTGAATAACATTTAATTGTACTCGTAGTATGTATTAAATATCAATCTTTAATATATATTAAATATAAATCTTTAATATATGACGGAGAAAGCACCTCCGGAGTGTTTTTAAAAAGTGTGACGTCAGCATTGCTGACGTCACAATTGTTGTTTTCATGATGATCACTCATTTTTGGGTCCTCGAAGTAAAACTTCACAAGTACTTTTATAAGCTTCGTATATTCAACGAGCAGCGTAACAACGTCACAAAGAGGTCCGTACTGTACGGCGACTCGAGAGCGACTGAGACGAGCGCCTACAGTGCGGCCGTACTTATAGGACTCGGCGCACGTGCACGAGTTTACAAGTTTGTTGGTAAAGTATTGAAATTACAATCATAACATTAATTTTACATCGTAATCAACTCAAAAATAATCAACTGATGATTTATAAACTATTTTTAGGGCAATCAAATGATTAAACTTAATTATTCTCGACGAACTGTTGTAGTTGCGCCGATACGGCCATACTGACAGGCGGTGCGCGCTCTGCACCAGCCTCGTTGGTTCTCGTAGATTGTTATGGATTCTCGTAGATTATTTGGATTCTCGTAGACCATTTATTCTGATGGGTCATCTTGGTTCGAGTCGTGGTTTGGCTGTACTTGCAGCCCTTATCGTGAGGTCGACGGAATGGGCTCATTTGATTCTGCAGTGGGATCTCGTTGAATAGGTGATTCGTTTCCCGCCGATACGGTCAACTGATCCCCAGGTTGCGGAGCGCGGCGCAGCTGATCATGGGCAATCTTGCGAGGTCGTCCTCTACCGACAACTTTCTTTACCAGATATCGGTCATTATCCAGTATTCTACAAACTTCATATGGTTCGCTGTATTTAAGGTCAAGCGAGGTTTGGTTTCGAGGATTATTTTTCACCAATATGTAGAATTTTCACCTCTTTGAAAATGATGGATTTTGGCCTTGTGTAGGTTGAAGCGTTGTCTGTCTTGTTCGCTACAACGAATCATTTTCTGTTGCACCTGTTGAGTGAGCGCTTTAATATCAACGGTTTCGTTGTCAATATCCACCAGGTTGAGAAGCTCAGGAGGTACACAGTGCTTTCGTTGTGTAATAAGTGTCAGTGGAGCAACACCGGTGACTCAGTGGGTTGTACAGTTCATTGCCAGCTGAAGTTTCTCGAGTACAGTGTGCCACTGCTCTGCTTCGTAATTTTTAATCATTACCAAAGCATTTTTGAGGGTTGCAACGACTCTTTCAACTTAGCCATTCGCTCGGCTGACTCCTGGAGCGATAGCATGGATATTTATTCCGATGGCGTCACAGTAGTCCTTGAACTCGCCAAGGAACTCTCTTCCTCCATCCACTATTATTTCAACCGGCGCACCAAATAGATGCACAGTGCGTTCTAGAGCGGCCAATGTGCTGTGTGGGTTTTTGTTGGTACTGAAGTACAGTAAAACGTACTTTGAGAAAGCGTCAATGGTGACTATGACGTATTGTTGATCATCTGGAGTGCCCAGCTTCCCTGTTATGTCCATATGAATAACTTGGAAGGCGGCCGTTGGTTTTTGTATGGGGTGTAACTGGGCTTGAATGGCCCCGGATCTTCCTTTAGATGTTCGGCATACAACACAGTTATCCACAAATCTTTCGGATAATGGAACTCATTTTGTTGAACCAATAGGTTTCTCTGATCTTCTGCAGTTTCTTTTCCCAGCCAGGGTGTTTTAGTGCAGTGTGAAATGAGTTTATAATGCTCCATTGAAATGATTTGGGAACGACGGTACTGAGCTGCTGACCGAAGACAGGATCATTGACGTTCCTTTTTTAAAACGTTGTCCTCTAACACATAGTCTTCCACTGGGTTATTGTCACTGAGACTGTCCATTATCGGACGCAGTTCTTCATCCCGTCGCTGTTCAATTTTGAGCCAGTTCAAGTCTCTTGTCATAACATTGACTGCAAGCTCAACTGGATTGCGACAGCGATGAATCCTTGGCAGAAGGTCCTTTTTGTGTTTTGACGCTTTTAATGCGTTGCAATCCGTTATCACGGTGAATTTTCGCCCATATAGATACTGGCGAAAGTGTTTTATGGCTCGTACCACTGCCAGTGTCTCCAACTCGTAGGAGTGGTACCGACTCTCGGCTTCCGTGGTTCTCATGCTCATAAAGGCAACAGCATGTTGTCGTTTTACACGTTGACTAATTATTGTTGGCTAATTTTTGTATCCGCGTCGATACGGCCATACTGACAGGCGGTGCGCGCTCTGCACCAGCCTTGTTGACTCGTTAACTCTCGCAGACTGCTGTTAATTATGGCTGGCCTGCAAAGAATGAGATATTCTCTGAGTAGTGAGTCTGTAAACAACTTACGTTGCTTTATCTTGTTTGTTACATTAACACAACTGTTATGTAACCTTAGGAGTCTTTTGATTAGTAAACAGTACACAAAGACATCGTGCACTGCCTTATTGATTTAGAATCTGTGGTGTATACGTGTCTACCCATAGTTCCACAAGGCGTCCCCACGGTATCTCAGGGTTCACTTGTGGATGCATCAAGGATCCGTGGCTAGCTCAAGGGTAACACATGGTTAGCTCAGAGGTATCACTCTCCAGACATTTTTGTAGATTACTACAGTACACTAAGACATCTTAAGTGCACTGCCTTATTAATTTAGAATCTGTGGTGTATACGTGTCTACCCATAGTTCCACAAGGCGTCCCCACGGTATCTCATGGTTCACTTGTGGATGCATCAAGGATCCGTGGTTAGCTCAAGGGTAACACATGGTTAGCTCAGAGGTATCACTCTCCAGACATTTTTGTAGATTACAACAGTACACTAAGACATCTTAAGTGCACTGCCTTATTAATTTAGAATCTGTGGTGTATACGTGTCTACCCATAGTTCCACAAGGCGTCCCCACGGTATCTCAGGGTTCACTTGTGGATGCATCAAGGATCCGTGGTTAGCTCAAGGGTAACACATGGTGTAGCGCAGAGGTATCACTCTCCAGACATTTTATTCTTGTAGATTCTAGTTGAAAATATCGTGAAACATAATGAATTTTATACTCGCCGGTTTTAATCCGTTGATGCGTGTTCGTCGTTGTGAGTTATCCGGACTGACTGGCCAGCTTGAGATGTGGATGACACTGAATCAGGGGCGATTGCAGCGTTGTTTTGCAGTGTATCGAGATCATCTCCCGTAGCGATTGGTGTGGACGTCATGTCTGTGGTAATTCCCGTTGTGATGGGCTGCATGGTATTAAAGTTGTTTGCTGGTACTCCTGAAGTGTTCAATGAGGCAGGGCCTATCAGCCTGGTACTGCCCTGCGCTGTTCCAGTCGTGACAGGTTGAACCGAAGTCGATGAGGATGTGGTTGGGACCAGAGCTTGTTCTGATCCCACTTCTGATGACGGAGAAAGCACCTCCGGAGTGTTTTTAAAAAGTGTGACGTCAGCATTGCTGACGTCACAATTGTTGTTTTCATGATGATCACTCATTTTTGGGTCCTCGAAGTAAAACTTCACAAGTACTTTTATAAGCTTCGTATATTCAACGAGCAGCGTAACAACGTCACAAAGAGGTCCGTACTGTACGGCGACTCGAGAGCGACTGAGACGAGCGCCTACAGTGCGGCCGTACTTATAGGACTCGGCGCACGTGCACGAGTTTACAAGTTTGTTGGTAAAGTATTGAAATTACAATCATAACATTAATTTTACATCGTAATCAACTCAAAAATAATCAACTGATGATTTATAAACTATTTTTAGGGCAATCAAATGATTAAACTTAATTATTCTCGACGAACTGTTGTAGTTGCGCCGATATATATATTAAATATAAATCTTTAATAAATATTAAATATAAATCTTTAATATATATTAAATATAAATCTTTGTATAATTGAAGAACTTCAATTATATACAGGGTTACAGGAAAAGTCGTGCTAGATCCGTTAAGGGCGTGGAGTACCCATCATTTCTGACTTACCTATTTCACTATGAAATACCCTACCCTAAATGTAACCCTTTTCGCGAGATAGGTATTCGACTTTTAATTTTTTTTATTGAACATTTACGATATTTAGGCTACTAAATTTAATTTTGTTTATTTTGTGTGTTTTATTATTATTATTATTGCATTTTTACATTGTAATAAGATGATTGAGGACGTCGATCATTAAAATATTGCATAAGTTAATTGAATAGGCCGTAGTAAACAAGTGAAAGTTAAGAAATTAACTCTTTGTAGAGAACCTAGCCAAGATGTAATGTTTGCTTTGAGCTCACCGGCGATGATTAACTGTCTATACTGGCCGAAGCCAGCGCGAACGGGATCGCTACCTTGGTTGGGGCTACAATCACGACTCGTGAGAGAGTTACCTGACCACAACCAAAGCTGTACCTCGGACTGAGTCAATGAATCAATCGCACTCTTGGCTGGTTAAAAAAAATATTATAAAGATTATTTTTCTTTAAGGGATATATAAAAAAATATTGATGTGATTATTGAGGGATTATTCGAACGAGGTATAACAATCTAGGGTTTTATTTAAATGCATTGAAAAAATCTTCATAGGCGACAGTGGAGAATAAAATTAATACTTAGCCCTAAAAAGTAAAATAAAACATTAGGTAAGCATGAAATTGTTGAGATAGTGATTGTGTAAAAAGCTCTTTAGAGTGTTTTGATCGTCTATCATAGACGAACTGTTTTTCTCTGTATGTCATACGATGATAGATGTCGATAATAATAAAATGCATATGGTCACAAGAAATAATGGTGTATGAAATAATGGTGTATATTTTAAATAGATTTTAGCGATTCTTAACATGGTAGCAGAGCATGGTTTTTGAAAATAAATAAATCGGTACCTAGTAAAACTATGAAAGGTAAGGATGAATATTCGAGGTTGCAGATATTTGATGGTACCAACTATGAAAAATGGAAATTTAGATTGAAATTATTTTTGGAAATGAAGAGTTGCGATTTGGTCATCAATTCACCAACTAAACCTGAAGGTATGTTAGATTCAGAATGGAAAAAGCTATATATTAAAGCTAAGAACTACCTAGTAAACAGTGTTAATAATTCTCAGCTCGATATAATAATAACAGAGAATACCGCATTTGATATGATCAAAAAGCTTGATAGCTTATATGCGCAGAAAGGTAGCGCTAATAGACTGTTATTAAAAAGGAAAATTTTAAAGACACAATTAAAGGATATTATATTATAAACCTATTGAGTTTCTGCAAATTTTTGAAAAACAGATTAATGAACTAATTAGTGCTGGAGAAAATATGGCTGAAGAGGATAAATTAAATTATTTACTGCTTTCCCTACCTGAGAGTTTTAATCACATAGTAAATATTATTGATGCATTACCAAAAACGGACCAAACTGTTGAATATGTCAAATCAAAAATTTTACTGGAATCTCAAAAGGAGGGGAGCGATGCAACACCTATGTCTTTCACGTCCACATCAAATCAAAAACAAACTGAAAGTGAAGAACCCCAAAGTAAATGTTATGAATGTCATAAACCAGGACATTATAAAAGGGATTGTCCACAACTTGTGAACCGTAGACGTGGTTCTTATCATAGAGGTAGAGGACAAAGAGGTCGACGTAGAGGAGCATATAGAGGTGGAAGTTATAGGGCTGAATCTTCGGCTGGCTTTAATGTAGAAGTAGAAGCATTGACGAATGGAAAGGTCACATGGCTAATAGACAGCGGTTGTAGTGTCATATTATTAATGATGACAAGTATTTCTGTGAGTATAAAACTTTATCTTCTCCTGTCAACATAAAAGTAGGTGACGGTTTTTGTCTGAAATCAGAAAAGTTGAGAACTGTAACAATGTTGTGTGAGGTCAATGGTAGGAATACGAAAAAAGACATTGAAAACGTGTACTATGTTCCAAATATGAAAAGAAATTTACTAAGCGTATCTGCTATTATAAATAAACATAATGTTATTAAATTTCATAGTGACAAAGCAGATATTTATAATAGAAACAGAAAGTTAGTAGCTGTACCGTAGGCAGGAAAATACTCAAGTTGTAATGAATTAGAAGGAAAGGTAAAATAATAAAAATAATGTAACATACACAAGTGAGAAAACTATGTCAGTTAAAGAAAAATTACATAGAATTTTTGGTCATGTAAATTTTCGTAAGCTTAAAGAAATGTGTAGGCTGCAATCACTGGATCAGTTACCTCAAACATTACCTAATGATTATATACAATGCGAGATTTGTTTATTAAATAAAATTACTAATTTACCTTTTGAAAATAATAGGCGCCGAGCAACGGATTTGCTTGAAATCGTACATACAGACGTTAATGGTCCTTTGACTCCTGTAGGTTATAATGGTTAAAGATATTTTGTCTCTTTTATTGACTTTTATTGATTATAGTCGACATGCATATGTTTGTGTAATTAAAAATAAAAGCGATGTCATTGATTGTTTTAAAACGTACGTGAAATTGGTTCAAAAACAAACAGGGAAACGAGTTAAGGAAATCAGATGTGATAACGGAGGAGAGTACCTAAACAGAGATTTTTTAATTTTTTCCAAAGAAGAGGGCATTCTTTTAAAGCCTGCGCCTGCGGCTTATTAACGGCTTATCTGGGTAATAGATTATTGACTAACACGGCCGAAAAGAAAACACCATTTGAAATATTTAATGGACGGAAACCAGATATTGGAAATTTAAAATTATATGGCAGTTCCTGTTTCGTTAAAGTACCTGAAGAAAGTAGAAATTCGAAACTTAACCCAAAAGGCGTTCGAGTTGTACTGGTTGGCTATACGGATAATGGATATAGAGTATTAGTAGATAATAAAGTCAAGTAAAATATCACGCCATGTGAAGTTCATTAATGCAGAAGAAGGTCAAGTGATTAAATTCAACAATGATGATGATAATGATGAAAATAATGATGTAAATATAAACGATGAAAAAGGTGAAAAAGATGAAAAAGAAGAATTTTATGATACAGTGGATGATGAAAATGACAAAAAGAAGAGTTCTAATATTGAGGGAGTGTGTTCAAACGATCGCCCACAAAGGGGTAGAAAAATGCCCGAGAAGTTTAAAGATCATGTTGTTTATGTGAATTTTGCTAATGCTTTAGTGTCAAATAGTTACGATGAAGCTATAAATTGTCCAGATTCAAAAAAGTGGATTAATGCAATGAATGACGAAATTAATAGCTTAGAACAATTCTGTTCTAAGCTATTAATTTCCCTTGTGTTATTCAACACAAGGGAAATTGTTAATGAACTGATGGATTCAAATAAAATAGAAGTGAAATGGATATATCGAGTAAAAACCACTGGAAAATACAAGGCTCGTGTAGTAGCTAGAGGGTTTCAGCAACAATATGATGAGAATGAAGAAATATATTCACCTGTTGCAAGAATTATTACCATGAAGGCTTTGTTGTCTACTGTTTGTGTGAATGGATGGAATATTGAACAAATGGATGTTGAAACTGCATTTCTTAATGGCAATATTAAGTCGGAGGTGTATATGTATCCACCTGATGGTTACAAAATTGAACCACATAAAGTATGCAAGCTTCGGAAAGCATTATATGGATTGAGGGAGAGCCCACGTGACTAGTACGACTGTTTTAATGATTTTATGATGAGTATAAATTTTAATAGATCTGCTTATGAAATCTGTTTATACGACTGTATACTGGATACGTAAATAACAATCAGGTATATACAGGATGTCCCAGAAATCAACGTCAAGCGGGCACGGGGCAAGACGGGGGGTCATACCAGTACCAGGAAAAATAAAATAAAAGTTATAATTGGCAAATTTATGAAAAAGAGGAAAATCGACACCTTTATTCATATCTTTAGTTATTCTGACCTCAAAGTTAACTATTTTACAGTGTTTTTTTTTTACTAACGTGGTCTTTAATAAACATGCTATCAATTGCAATCACTATTTAAACAAAAAGAGTTGCTATGTTTGTTAAAACTATCGCATTTTCTTTGAGTTGTGGTTGAAAAAATAATATCAACTAACTTTAATGGTACAGTAAAAAAAAAATATGGTACTTGGTACCCTAGGCAAGTTACTTCAAAAGATGGCCCATTTAGTCAAGATTTCAAAATGATACAATACTTTTAACTTTTCTACCTATAACAATTATTGCCAATTTTTATCGCAAAACATACTCATTTAAAAAATTTAATTAGGTCATCACAATACTTGTTTTCCTTAAAAAATTCGGAGAAAAAGAACAATGAATAGTATGCGGTGGTCACCGACAAATACACCGCGTTAAAGGGCTATGACAGAGCGAGATAGATAGGTCTACAACATGAGTAAGCGAGATGGATGCTAACACAGATGCTTCGAAACGAAACAAAAAACGGCTTGTAATTAAAAAACTCAAGTGTTGTGACTAATTGTTTGACTTAAATTAATCAATAAATTAAAAATAAAACAAACTGTTTTATGTGATTGATAATTTATTAAATCAAATGTTCGAAATGTTTGCCGCCTGCATCAATGCAGGCTCTACATCTTTTTAAAAATGACCTCTTGATTAGTCTTGCGTAACTAGCTGCATTTATTTCTTCCGCTGCTTCGGTTATCCTCTGGCGTAGTTCGGCAACATTTTCAATTGGTTTAAAATAGAATTTTTCCTTTATGCAGCCCCAGTAAAAAAAATCTATTGGATTTAAGTCGGGGGAACGAGCGGGCCATGAAACTGGACCAAGGCGCCCAATCCACCTTCCGGGATATTCCGTGTCCAAATACTCTCGTACGTGACGAGCATAATGCGCTGGGCAACCATCTTGCTGAAACCACAGCGCCCTGTAAATGTTTAGGGGCACATCTAGGAGGTCTGGCAAATGGTTTTGGAGAAAATCCAAGTAGTTATCTCCATTTAAAGTTGCGGGGAAGCTCGAACGGTCCAACTACTTTTCCATTTAAAATTCCGGTCCACATGTTAATTTTAAACTGAAATTGGGACCTGTTAACACTTATATATGTGTTAACATAATATAACATATACATGACATAAATGAAGTAAAAGCAATGCTCACAGACTAACAGATGCTAACGCATGCTAAATGATCGTTTTTTTTTTTTCTTGTGACCATCTGTATTTTATTATTATCGACATCTATCCATAGACTAAAATATATACTAGAAAACATCTATCCAAGGGGAGGTATCCTGTATGTACTAGATTTTACCATTGCACACACGAGCAAAATTTAGATGTGTGTAGCGGAGTTGTATGTACTGCTACAGCGATAAAATTTAGACATTTATAGGGAAGCAAATTCGTTCCATAAAAAAATATTCCGTACTATTTTTAATAAAATACATATTTTACTGCCACCAAACGTTTCATAATATGTTTTATTCTTTTACCTTTTTTTTGTTGTACAAAATACATAAAAGAAGCTAACATTTTTGTTAAAAACAATATTATAAAACTAGCTCCAATTTTTTAATTCATCTTGCAACACTCGAATTGTATGTCAGCAAGTTGATCAAATTCAATTTGAACATTTACGTTATAAATTAGTTTTAAATTGCTGATATTTCGTATTTTCGTGGATATTTCATGTTATTATAGTGCTTATATATAGCTATATATAGTCCTTTAATGTAAGCTTCCGCAGAACTATCTAAGTATTAGTAACATTAGAAACGGGATATTTACCGTGTAATCCATGTTGTCGGGAATATAAATCGCGAACTCAAATAAAATGGATTACACGGTAAATATCCCTTTTCTAATGTTGTCTCTTGCAAAAGTGATCCTGATAGTTTAATAACTTATAAAATCTAAGTATGTCTACGGACATGTACAGAAATGTGCAAAATGTGGAGCCAACTCTTGTTCAAGATGGTGTGGTCTCATTTCACCGTTTCCCTAAGCCTGGTAAAACGAATGTTAAACGGTATGTTAATCATATATATTTTTATGCTCATATATGCTTTATCTTGCTTATATTGAAAAACTAATAGCATAGTGAGGTACCTACTCTCGTTTTCAATTCTACAGTAGGTATTATTATTATTACAGTTAGTTAAAAACATGTAATTTAACTTTGATCTCCATGTGATACCTATAATAAGATCATATAGGTACTATGTGCCTGTACCTCCGTCTACCATATTTCCTATCTTTCTCTAGTCAGATTGCAGTAATGTAATTACTATTGCTTGTGGGCTGATGGATGACACAACGGGGCCTACTCCCACCTTTTACGAAACTATTATAAATCAGGAGCGTCTTGTAATAAGCTTAAAATAATCGTACTTACTATCGTACCAACACAAAATGGTTGAACAATATTACTTCAATATTATTTACGGCGTGTTCCTTTTTAAGCCGAAATCGACCCTAATGGTGCATTCCAGTAAACACCGCCAATACATACGACTGCGGTTTCGTGTTTCCTTTAGGATGAATACCTATAATGCCCAACCCAAATATAACACTCACACGGTCGCAAAAAGCGCGTCATATTTTCTCTCAATTAAATCGAATGAATCATAAACCTATTTGATATTTTGACAGTAACAGCTTACAACGACCGCAAGTCCAAAACCTTCCATCCGCAAGTGTTGTAGTCGTGGCGTGAGCGTGATCTGTGATGTAATCGATGATGTACCGAGCTCAGTTATGATAATTGCGAGTTTGAAAGATAACGGTTGGGCGGCTATGCGAACGACGCGATCGATTTTGGCTCTCAAAGGAACACGACCAGATGTAAGTGAAGTGAAAGAACGAAACAACCACAGAATATTCTAATAAGGGTTTGAGATTTTAAAACTCTATAGTGGAGGCACAGAGAATAAATATAGCTTTCATACTTATTTGTAACAGATATTGCACATTCATTTTTCCTTTATAAGTGTAGTCGTACGTGTTGAACATTTGCCATTTCACAAGTTAATTTAATATGTATATGTAAATATTTATAGTTTCAATGATGCATGATTTTTATTGACATAATCGCGAGTAAAGACTTAGTCACGTACACAAATGTATTATTAAGTCACTGTCCTGCCTAAAATACGTTTTAGTAAAGCAATAGTAGTAGATATGTGTTTAAAATAAAACAATAAAAAATCAAATCTATGAATATTTTAAAAGTAATACAATTGTTTCTACAGACTAATCTGTTGGTTTCATGTAGAAATACATAAAATACCTTTTATTCAAATAAAAGCCCTATATTAGCTTATTCAAATTGATTTGTAGCAGTTACTTAAACTTCTATTATTTTTGTTTAATTTCAGATGAACTTCCTTCAGAAGCCTTCGCCACAGCTACACTTTTGAGCAAATTCTTCCAGCTGTTTGATGCATTAAATGCTGACAGTCCAGACAGACCAGAAAGTACAAAGTCAGTCCAGAAAAATACGCTCAGGCTGGTGTGGCAGTGAAAATGCCGAAACCTTAAAACGATGCAAATATGCCAATCTCGGTGGAGGTTACACATTTGTGCCTTTTGGGGTAGAAACTTACTCTAAGTGGCGCGTACGAAATTTTCAGGGCTTGACCAAACAATTGGTTGAAGCGTAGGTGAACAGAATGCTGGCTCATATTTTGCAAAGAAATTTTGCATAGCTATTCAACGTGGAAATGCAGCCAGCATTCTGGACACTTTGCCTCCAACAAATAATTTATGACATTTGATATTTTTAAACTTTTGTCCATTATTTAGTAAAACTTTAATAAATTTATGAAATAAATACATAAATGTTCTTAAAAATTGTTTTATTTCTATAACATAAGTACCTACTTATTCACCTAATAAGGTTCTGCCTACTTCATGAGGCGAAATTGTGTTTTAACATTGTTCCATCCGCAGACTGAATTGATAGGTAATAAAATAAATGAAAATAGAAAAGCATGGGGTGGATATTTAAAATTCGCGCTAAAGTTAGTTCCTTAGCATTCCGTGCGGATTCTGTTGCGCTAGTAGTATCAGTGTAATTCGCATTATGTCTGTATAGCAGTTACATTTCTTCTCTCGGTAGAGAGTTTCAACAAACTCACGATACCACCTTTGCATGACACCACACAAGGTAATCTTTGGTATCGATTACTCCGGACTTGACTTCTAGCAGACAACTGCTCGGGACAGCGGCTTGGGCGGCCACTCAGCGCAGCAGCCCAGCGCAGCAGTTAGGGCAGCCGCTCAGGATACCTGCTCGGGACAGCTGAAAAACAAATGAATGTGTTAATATCTGTCGACGTACTACGATAAAATTCTGGACTTCCATCACCCGCACCACACCATGCAATGAAAACAAAGAAAAACATTCCATGCCTTACATACTTTACCAAAATTTCAATCGCACAGTTTAGTGATATTTTTCTTTATTAATGCATACCAAATGTCTCGACATACTCACGATACCACCTTTGCATGACACCACACAAGGTAATCTTGACTTCCAGCAGACAACTGCTCGGGACAGCGGCTTGGGCGGCCGCTCAGCGCAGAAGCACGGGCGGTTGCTCAGCGCAGCAGCCCAGCGCAGCAGCCCAGCGCAGCAGTTTGGGCAGCCGCTCAGGATACCTGCTCGGGACAGCTGAAAAACAAATGATTGTGTTAATATCTGTCGACGTACTACAATAAAATTCTGGACTTCCATCACCCGCACCACACCATGCAATGAAAACAAAGAAAAACATTCCATGCCTTACATACTTTACCAAAATTTCACTCGCACAGTTTAGTGATATTTTTCTTTATAAATGCATACCAAAGACAACTAGCGCATGATATCAATTTGTGAAGATTAACTGTCGAATGTCTCGACATACGATACCACCTTTGCATGACACCACACAAGGTAATCTTTGGTGTCGATTACTCCGGACTTTACTTCCAGCAGACAACTGCTCGGGACAGCGGCTTGAGCGGCCGCTCAGCGCAGAAGCACGGGCAGTTGCTCAGCGCAGCAGCCCAGCGCAGCAGTTTGGGCAGCCGCTCAGGATACCTGCTCGGGACAGCTGAAAAACAAATAAATGTGTTAATATCTGTCGACGTACTTCGATAAAATTCTGGACTTCCATCACCCGCACCACACCATGCAATGAAAACAAAGAAAAACATTCCATGCCTTACATACTTTACCAAAATTTCACTCGCACAGTTTAGTGATATTTTTCTTTATTAATGCATACCAAAGACAACTAGCGCATGATATCAATTTGTGAAGATTAACTGTCGAATGTCTCGACATACTCACGATACCACCTTTGCATGACACCACACAAGGTAATCTTGACTTCCAGCAGACAACTGCTCGGGACAGCGGCTTGAGCGGCCGCTCAGCGCAGAAGCACGGGCAGTTGCTCAGCGCAGCAGCCCAGCGCAGCAGTTTGGGCAGCCGCTCAGGATACCTGCTCGGGACAGCTGAAAAACAAATGTGTTAATATCTGTCGACGTACTACGATAAAATTCTGGACTTCCATCACCCGCACCACACCATGCAATGAAAACAAAGAAAAACATTCCATGCCTTACATACTTTACCAAAATTTCAATCGCACAGTTTAGTGATATTTTTCTTTATTAATGCATACCAAATGTCTCGACATACTCACGATACCACCTTTGCATGACACCACACAAGGTAATCTTGACTTCCAGCAGACAACTGCTCGGGACAGCGGCTTGGGCGGCCGCTCAGCGCAGAAGCACGGGCGGTTGCTCAGCGCAGCAGCCCAGCGCAGCAGTTTGGGCAGCCGCTCAGGATACCTGCTCGGGACAGCTGAAAAACAAATGATTGTGTTAATATCTGTCGACGTACTACAATAAAATTCTGGACTTCCATCACCCGCACCACACCATGCAATGAAAACAAAGAAAAACATTCCATGCCTTACATACTTTACCAAAATTTCACTCGCACAGTTTAGTGATATTTTTCTTTATAAATGCATACCAAAGACAACTAGCGCATGATATCAATTTGTGAAGATTAACTGTCGAATGTCTCGACATACGATACCACCTTTGCATGACACCACACAAGGTAATCTTTGGTGTCGATTACTCCGGACTTTACTTCCAGCAGACAACTGCTCGGGACAGCGGCTTGAGCGGCCGCTCAGCGCAGAAGCACGGGCAGTTGCTCAGCGCAGCAGCCCAGCGCAGCAGTTTGGGCAGCCGCTCAGGATACCTGCTCGGGACAGCTGAAAAACAAATGAATGTGTTAATATCTGTCGACGTACTTCGATAAAATTCTGGACTTCCATCACCCGCACCACACCATGCAATGAAAACAAAGAAAAACATTCCATGCCTTACATACTTTACCAAAATTTCACTCGCACAGTTTAGTGATATTTTTCTTTATTAATGCATACCAAAGACAACTAGCGCATGATATCAATTTGTGAAGATTAACTGTCGAATGTCTCGACATACTCACGATACCACCTTTGCATGACACCACACAAGGTAATCTTGACTTCCAGCAGACAACTGCTCGGGACAGCGGCTTGGGCGGCCGCTCAGCGCAGAAGCACGGGCAGTTGCTCAGCGCAGCAGCCCAGCGCAGCAGTTTGGGCAGCCGCTCAGGATACCTGCTCGGGACAGCTGAAAAACAAATGTGTTAATATCTGTCGACGTACTACGATAAAATTCTGGACTTCCATCACCCGCACCACACCATGCAATGAAAACAAAGAAAAACATTCCATGCCTTACATACTTTACCAAAATTTCAATCGCACAGTTTAGTGATATTTTTCTTTATTAATGCATACCAAATGTCTCGACATACTCACGATACCACCTTTGCATGACACCACACAAGGTAATCTTGACTTCCAGCAGACAACTGCTCGGGACAGCGGCTTGGGCGGCCGCTCAGCGCAGAAGCACGGGCGGTTGCTCAGCGCAGCAGCCCAGCGCAGCAGCCCAGCGCAGCAGTTTGGGCAGCCGCTCAGGATACCTGCTCGGGACAGCTGAAAAACAAATGATTGTGTTAATATCTGTCGACGTACTACAATAAAATTCTGGACTTCCATCACCCGCACCACACCATGCAATGAAAACAAAGAAAAACATTCCATGCCTTACATACATTACCAAGATCTCACTCGCACAGTTTAGTGATATTTTCTTTATTAATGCATACCAAAGACAACTAGCGCATGATATCAATTTGTGAAGATTAACTGTCGAATGTCTCGACATACTCACGATACCACCTTTGCATGACACCACACAAGGTAGTCTTGACTTCCAGCAGACAACTGCTCGGGACAGCGGCTTGGGCGGCCGCTCAGCGCAGAAGCACGGGCAGTTGCTCAGCACAGCAGTTTGGGCAGCCGCTCAGGATACCTGCTCGGGACAGCTGAAAAACAAATGAATGTGTTAATATCTGTCGACGTACTACGATAAAATTCTGGACTTCCATCACCCGCACCACACCATGCAATGAAAACAAAGAAAAACATTCCATGCCTTACATATTTTACCAAAATTTCACTCGCACAGTTTAGTGATATTTTTCTTTATTAATGCATACCAAAGACAACTAGCGCATGATATCAATTTGTGAAGATTAACTGTAGAATGTCTCGACATACTCACGATACCACCTTTGCATGACACCACACAAGGTAATCTTGACTTCCAGCAGACAACTGCTCGGGACAGCGGCTTGGGCGGCCGCTCAGCGCAGAAGCACGGGCAGTTGCTCAGCGCAGCAGCCCAGCGCAGCAGTTTGGGCAGCCGCTCAGGATACCTGCTCGGGACAGCTGAAAAACAAATGTGTTAATATCTGTCGACGTACTACGATAAAATTCTGGACTTCCATCACCCGCACCACACCATGCAATGAAAACAAAGAAAAACATTCCATGCCTTACATACTTTACCAAAATTTCAATCGCACAGTTTAGTGATATTTTTCTTTATTAATGCATACCAAATGTCTCGACATACTCACGATACCACCTTTGCATGACACCACACAAGGTAATCTTGACTTCCAGCAGACAACTGCTCGGGACAGCGGCTTGGGCGGCCGCTCAGCGCAGAAGCACGGGCGGTTGCTCAGCGCAGCAGCCCAGCGCAGCAGCCCAGCGCAGCAGCCCAGCGCAGCAGTTTGGGCAGCCGCTCAGGATACCTGCTCGGGACAGCTGAAAAACAAATGATTGTGTTAATATCTGTCGACGTACTACAATAAAATTCTGGACTTCCATCACCCGCACCACACCATGCAATGAAAACAAAGAAAAACATTCCATGCCTTACATACTTTACCAAAATTTCACTCGCACAATTTAGTGATATTTTTCTTTATTAATGCATACCAAAGACAACTAGCGCATGATATCAATTTGTAAAGATTAACTGTCGAATGTCTCGACATACTCACGATACCACCTTTGCATGACACCACACAAGGTAGTCTTGACTTCCAGCAGACAACTGCTCGGGACAGCGGCTTGGGCGGCCGCTCAGCGCAGAAGCACGGGCAGTTGCTCAGCACAGCAGTTTGGGCAGCCGCTCAGGATACCTGCTCGGGACAGCTGAAAAACAAATGAATGTGTTAATATCTGTCGACGTACTACGATAAAATTCTGGACTTCCATCACCCGCACCACACCATGCAATGAAAACAAAGAAAAACATTCCATGCCTTACATATTTTACCAAAATTTCACTCGCACAGTTTAGTGATATTTTTCTTTATTAATGCATACCAAAGACAACTAGCGCATGATATCAATTTGTGAAGATTAACTGTCGAATGTCTCGACATACTCACGATACCACCTTTGCATGACACCACACAAGGTAATCTTGACTTCCAGCAGACAACTGCTCGGGACAGCGGCTTGGGCGGCCGCTCAGCGCAGAAGCACGGGCAGTTGCTCAGCGCAGCAGCCCAGCGCAGCAGTTTGGGCAGCCGCTCAGGATACCTGCTCGGGACAGCTGAAAAACAAATGTGTTAATATCTGTCGACGTACTACGATAAAATTCTGGACTTCCATCACCCGCACCACACCATGCAATGAAAACAAAGAAAAACATTCCATGCCTTACATACTTTACCAAAATTTCACTCGCACAGTTTAGTGATATTTTTCTTTATTAATGCATACCAAAGACAACTAGCGCATGATATCAATTTGTGAAGATTAACTGTCGAATGTCTCGACATACTCACGATACCACCTTTGCATGACACCACACAAGGTAATCTTTGGTGTCGATTACTCCGGACTTGACTTCCAGCAGACAACTGCTCGGGACAGCGGCTTGAGCGGCCGCTCAGCGCAGAAGCACGGGCAGTTGCTCAGCGCAGCAGCCCAGCGCAGCAGTTTGGGCAGCCGCTCAGGATACCTGCTCGGGACAGCTGAAAAACAAATGAATGTGTTAATATCTGTCGACGTACTTCGATAAAATTCTGGACTTCCATCACCCGCACCACACCATGCAATGAAAACAAAGAAAAACATTCCATGCCTTACATACTTTACCAAAATTTCACTCGCACAGTTTAGTGATATTTTTCTTTATTAATGCATACCAAAGACAACTAGCGCATGATATCAATTTGTGAAGATTAACTGTCGAATGACTCGACATACTCACGATACCACCTTTGCATGACACCACACAAGGTAATCTTGACTTCCAGCAGACAACTGCTCGGGACAGCGGCTTGGGCGGCCGCTCAGCGCAGAAGCACGGGCAGTTGCTCAGCGCAGCAGCCCAGCGCAGCAGTTTGGGCAGCCGCTCAGGATACCTGCTCGGGACAGCTGAAAAACAAATGAATGTGTTAATATCTGTCGACGTACTACGATAAAATTCTGGACTTCCATCACCCGCACCACACTATGCAATGAAAACAAAGAAAAATATTCCATGCCTTACATACATTACCAAGTTTCCATAGGTACCCATTCATATAGGGTTCATATTGACAATTGTTTTATTTTAATCCTGAAGTACTTCCATACAACAGTGACGTGTCAATCATAGTGATCAATACCTCTCGTGGTGAATACAAGTAATACAAGACAAAACATTGCCGTATAAAATTATTATCACAGCGGTAATATTAACCTTACAGTTATTTATCTCTACAAGTAGCAGAACATTTATTTAATAAAAGGAAAAAAAAATTTAAAAAAAAAATTAAAAAAAATAAAAATAAAAATACCGACTTTCATTACGACAGTGTTTGCACTATACAAAATCACGACAAGGATTGACTCACCGCAATAACGAACTCGGAGATGTTGACTCGTCGACGGTTGAAGGCAGAGTGAGCCACGACCGCTCTGCGCGCCGCCTTTTATACTTTTCGGCCTACTAGGCTATTTTCGTCTCCAACAATATATATATCGGCGCGGATACAATAATTAGCCAATAATAATTAGTCTATAACAATTAGATTTGTTAAATTGATTTATTTGAATTGATTTATAAAACATAGATTTATATTTTTGAAATTGTTTACAGTAAATTATTCCAATTAAAATTAATAATATAATTATTCTCAAAATTATTTAAGTTTATTACGTACAATTAATTATAAAAAATGCCATCACTTTGTATTGCAATCTTAATGTTTAAAACGACCACGTGCAAGTACGCCGTAACCTATAAAAGCGGTCGCACTGGCGACGGGATGGCACATTTGTATGGGGCAAATGAAATTACCGACGGGGGCTAATTTTTATAGTTGCCATTTAAAATATTATTCAAAGGTGGTAACACATTAAATATTTTGATGTCACATCCGGCATGCTAAAATATTCTCTTTGGTGGGTACTGGGTGTGTTATTGTTTTCATTCGGATTTAGTGCCGGTTTCAGTGATTTCAGTTTCGTTCGTTGTTAAAGTTCCTTGAATATAGCATTAAATCCACGTCGAGTTGAGCTTATGTTCCTCCGTGCCTTCAAAAAGTTATGTTAATTGCGATTAGGAACTTCGAGAAATTGACTCAGTTGTGTGTGATGTGAGAAGTTGACTCTTGATTATATTATAATAATTTGAGCAGAGACTCTTATTTTAGTTTGTGATCATGTCGGAGAAAGAAAACAAAAGGAAATGCTTTAAATGCGGCCGCTCACCGTTCGCAGACAACGCAAAATTGTTTAGATTTCCAAAGCCTGGCATAAATAACCTTATACGGTATGTATATTTACTGATATTTTTATGGTCATGTCTTAGTGCGACTCTCCATATGTACCACTCCTCATATTATTAAACAATTGCTAATTCTCCTGATAGTTTATGGAACTAGCACAACAGACACTGGCAGAATTATGACAATAGTTGCAGACAGAAGCCTCTAAGAACTTCTATTTTTAAACATTTTATCAGAGTCAAATCAAACAAGAATTAGCAAATCTGGTTAATTCTGAATCCTTAAAATTGACCTAACTAAGAAATCCAGAAACTACATATAGTGCGTTTGAATAGGGTGTGGGCAAAAGTGACAAAAGTAACAGTTTTGATCTGTACAAACGCTTTAACAAAAAAGCGCTCAACTGAGCATAAGACCTAAAATCGCATGTTTATGATCAAATACATAGCTGTCAAATAATGATCACAAACAACCATGCTTTGGACGTGGGGGTCAAAAATTACACTTTTTGGTGGCAATAATTCCTCTTTTTTAGCATTCCGAGACATGAATGACATTTTCACCCACAGATTCCCATTCGAACGCCCCTTATGAGCGTTATTAGCATTTTCGCTAAAAACGATCAGAAGTGATCTATTTGAATGCACTAAATATTATTTTTCGTCTTTGCATCCATGTAGCTTTCCATTGGGAGTAATATTTCTAACTTACCTGTAGCCTGAGTCCCCATGGAAGTAAGATTAAAATAAATGATGTGTATGTTGTACAAGTTATACAAAATTTCACACAAATCTAGTTGTGTCATAGTACTTCATGCATGTGGGGGCTTAAAAGCTGTATTTGTAGCTGGATAAATATGATATAAATGGTAAATATTCACGGCATTGATAGAACAGTGGTGTTTCATAAAACGGTTAGGCAATTAGCATTTGGCTGCAACAAATATTTTACAGTACCCATTTCAGAATCAAAACAATATAAGTAACCCAAATAGAATTTTTATTAAGTATTTTTTTTGAACTTTCAGCTGTGAACTATGGGCCCAATACATACTCATCAACAACATTTCAAATGAAACTCCACAGTGAGCATAGAATGTTGTGTGAAAATTATTTTCTTGAAGCTGACTTCACTGATGATACTCTACAGAAGTTACGGAGATCTGTGGTTCCATGTGATGTTAGTTGCAAGTCAGTATTAGAACAAATTTATGTTGTGACTGTAAGCTCTAGATATTGATCACCGTCTCACCTATTGGTATTTATCCAAAGGTTTTCCTGAACAGATCGCTCTTAGCGATAACACAGCCTACTAAACTGACAATGGAAAATAGGCAGGGTAACAAACACACAATGCCTTTCCACCAGTGCGGAGGGGCTCAAGCTGAAAGAGAGTTAACCCATGGTATTGCTGCTCAGTAGTCCATACTGTTCCGTCCATGATTGCTGCTTCAATTGGTAGGGCAGAAGTATACTTGCTACTTGAGGGTAGTAGGTAGCTAGCTAGATCAGCATTCGCAAAATGTTCTACTGCCATGGGGTACCAGGTACCTTCTGATTAGCAGTCAATAGGTGTAATCACTTGGCTACCACATCTCCAATATCCAACACCTAATTCAATTAAGACCAAATTAAAAAATTATATCTGTGGTTTAAATATTATTGGTGTTTGCAAATATTTCAAATCTATTTTTGTTACTTATTGAACTAGGCAGTATATGTATATAAATATTATGTAATATATAGATATATATATATTACATTTGTTATCAGGCATTTAGGTACATGTACCTATTCACTATTTTCTATACTTACGCTGATACTATTTACCACTGTCCCTGAAAATATTACACTTTCTATGCAAAGGTCTGGAAGGAATCGCGATAAGACTGCCTTTTGTACCATTATGTTTTAACTAAAGAGTTCCTATCTATCTGTATTTGTTAGTTTAGTTATATATTTTCAATACCTTTTCATCTGTAACTCATTATTTATTTTATTCCAGAATGAACCACAATTGCCCGAGTATACAATAAGGCCTCAACCTGGTCCTTCACATGGGGTCTTACAGGATATCACAAACACAAGACCTACCAATCAGCCCGGTCCTTCACATGGGGCCTTACAGGAAGTGACCATTGCTGCAAATAGTGAGCCTAATGTTGGGACATCTTTAGATGCTCAAGTGCAAACAATAGTTAAACCAACTTCAGAAAAGGAGAAGTTTTTGTATGCCAAATGTAGCAAATATATGCGAAAAATTTGCCAACTGCGCAATTGCGTTAGACATCTGAAGTCAAAAGATATTTTAAAACGTGTGACAGATGATGTATCCATAAAAAGTTATCAAAGAAGATATCTCCGACATTTGCGAAACTGTTGCAAGGACAGATACGGAACTTTAAAAAGAAAAGTACTGGTCGAAGGTGGAATAAAAAAGAAAAAATTACTGCTCTAAGAATTTATAAAAGATCACCAACTTGTTACCGTTTGCTGCAAAGGCTTTTTCAGTTACCATCACCCAGTACATTAAAAAGTCTACTCAATAGAGTACCTTTTAATGCTGGAATCAATCAACCAGTTTTTGAAGTCCTTCAAAATTACACAAAGACACAAAAGCCTTCAGACAATGAATACACATTAATGTTTGATGAAATGTCAATAAAAAAACATCTCAATTACAACCCTAAAGAAGATTTCAGGATTTCAGGACCATGCTTCACAGGGAAGATCCCCACTTATTGCAGCATATGCATTGGTGTTTATGGTTGCGGGGATACGTAAGAAAGTTAAACAGCCAATTGCCCATTACTTTTCAAGTGGGTTTTCTTCTTCAGACAGACTGGCTGTGCTAATTAAAGAGGTAAGTATTTTTTTTAAACACCTGCCTTAGCATGTCTTAAAAGGCGACTGAAGTCTCATAGGTAGAAAAAAGCGTCTAGTAGGCAGCAGTCAGCGGTGTGGCAAAACCCTATTACCTAAACTGATACTAAAACCAAATTATATTCCTTGTTGTGTCCATTTATATTACAGAAAAACATATGGTATCGATTGACCCTACATGTGTAGAGATGATGACAACCTTTATATAATACTAGCTACGCTCCGTCTGCATGGTGATGGATGATGATAATGATGAATCAAAATATATAGCCTATGTTATTTAGGGATTACATAGTATAATGGAGAAAGAATATTTGAAATTGATAAGAGTTGTTTTAGAGTCTATTCATTACAGATATACAAAAATGCAAATATTTCTTCTTGATATTATTATTAGTTTCTCAATTGTACACCGTTATCAATACTTTTGCATAACAGACCCAATGTGAATAGTTATTACATCAGAATAATTGTTCATTATTTATCATTTCAGGTTCTACAAAAGTGCCATGAGGTGGGAGTAAATATTGCGGCCATTGTGTGCGATATGGATGGCGTAAACAGGCGAGCCCTCACTATCTTGGGTGCATCACTGCAACACCCTTATATACACCACAATGGCAAACAAATCACAGCACTTTTTGATGTACCACATTTATTAAAATGCTTTAGAAACTTGTTTTTATAATATGATATTGAACCAACCCAAACTTTGTGTATGCACCAGCTTTGAAGAAGGATCACTTAGAGCCCAATTCAAAACAAAAAATGAAGGTTAAATATGCAGCACAAGTTCTTAGCCATTCCGTAGCAGGAGGAATGTTAGCCAAAGTAGCTAAAGGTATGTAAACTAGACAGGTAGGTACTTTCTTTATTGCATGATAGCACGGTGAATGTTTATTTTTAATGTTTTGAAGTGATGAAGTAGAGAAGACCGTACCTGATAGGATGCATCATGCCTGTTCATTACAGTTGCAGTATCACCGTTCTGTGGCTCTAAACTGCGCTCATCACTTAGAGACATTAGTTCTTAAATCTCATGCACACAGTAATTTGATTTGTAGGATATGTACCTACATCTTTAGGCTGACTAGAGCCTACAGCTGTCATGGCTGTCCCCACATCTTCAGGCAACTTGAGAGCTTAGCTTAGTTCAATGTTAGTAAAATGTCAATGACCCCCAACTACATCAAAATATTAACAGATGTGATAGCAGGTTACAGCTAGAATATTAACTCAAAAATTTGTAACAATCAAAATAACAAAGTTCATATGAAGCAAACATTTATTTAATCACCTTACTCTTATTTTCAGGAGACCTTACTGTGGACGCAGCTGTAACAGCAAATGTTATTATAAATATGGATAATCTGTTTGATTGTCTTAACAGCGATTGCTCGGATTTGCGCAGAGGAAAAGCTCATGCAACAACTTTAACCCGTCCGCATCAGCGCAAAAAATAACAATAGATTTATGAATGAAACTTAACTTGAATGAGTCTTGCTGATTCGGACAGATTAAAACATTCAAGGCCACATTTAAAATGCTTTGAAAAAATGAAAAGATTTTTTTCATCTATTAAGTATATTGGAAGCCCACGTAAGCCGCCATCACAAGAAGGTTGTATATGGACTCTCAATGCCATTGAGAAATTGTGGAGGAGCTTAGTGCAAAAACACCACATCACTAGCCTTGCCACTAGGCGATTACAACAAGACCCTATTGAAAATCTTTTTGGCTGCATTCGTGGCAACTGTGGATCCAATTCCAATCCAACATGCAGCCAATTTGTAGCTGGCTTAAAAACTGCCATAGTAACAAATATTTCACACATGGGCACTTCAGGAAACTGTGAAACTGATAATAGCGTCATAATTAACAATTTTGAAACACTATTATCCGTTTCACAGTCCACACCACAGCATACAAGGACAGAGCCTGAATTTCTGTCCACAATTGAATTACCTCAAATTGATGATGCCATACAAGACAACAATGCAGAAATTCAGGCATGTGCATATGTGTGTGGGTTCGTAATGAAGAGGATGCCTAATTGTGAGGATTGTAAAAAAGCATTAATATCAACAAGTGTTGAAAACTTTCATTTGTTTGTGGAGTTTAGAGAGTACTCAGAGTTTAAAAAAAGTTTAAATTATGTTACAAAAGAAATGGTTGTCTGTGTAGAACACTGCGCTGCCCTGATAAATGAATTTCTCAGAGAAAAGGCTCACACGACTTACTTAAAAAAAAACCATATCTGAGCACATAATGTCAAATGTGAATTTCTATTTCCTGAACATTTGTATGGAGCACAGGAACTCAAATGTATGCACCATAATTAGTAGTTTTTTTACTATATGTATAAGAAGATACTGTGTTCTAAAAAATAGAGTGTTTGCCGGCGAAGCATCTGCATCTGCACTGAAACGCAAAATAAATATATTATTACATAAATAAAATGTGTTCATATAAACTATGCTTTGCTATAATGCTTGTGTTAATATTTTTAGTCTGCTGCAACCAGGCATTGATAGATTCATGTGTGCAGTGATTTCGTCTGCCACCTATATTGTGACATTAGTTCATTAAAACTTGTTAAGCCTGCAGTTGCAGTATAGTTGTCAGTTTGTGATTTTAATATAGGCCTGTTTCATAAAAAAGGTAACAATGTAAATAATGTCTCATGTATGTCTACCAAGTTTATATGATGTTATTATCAATGATAATTTTACATATTATATGCTACCATAGACCATATTGGTATATTTTATTGTTGAAATATTATCTATGCCTGCTTTGTATTGTGAACGAAGACTATATAGTTTGTTTTATCTGTGACAGCGCCGTCTATAAACTTCCTTCTTGCTCTTGCCTCCGTAATGGCGGCTGCTTGTAATTTCGTGTGAGTGAATAATTAATAAGTTAGATACGTTATGCTTGTGACATTTAGTGGTCTAATAAATACTTGTTTGTACCACTGAACACGCTGTATTTAATTACTGCGAACCTGCTTACATATCCTCCGGGATATCCAACAAAAAGGTTATGGGCCCAGTGTGCTACAGCGGACATAGCGTGCTCGTCGAACTACACGAAAATTCGTGTTAACTTATATCTTGAAAGCATATTAGATTTTCTTTCACTATGATTGATAATGATAATCATCATAATGATGAACCACAGCAGCAGCCAGAATCAAGAATTCAGCCGTCCGGCCAATACTTTCAACCACATTCCGCCATACTAGAAAAACTGGATGGCGTGGCGAATTATTCTACATGGAAGTTCAACTTGAAGAATGTTTTAATTCTTGAAAATCTATGGGATTGTATCACCGGCACCGTCGTCGACCCTATGCGTGACCAGAGAGCGTTAGCACGTATTTGTTTATCGATTCAGCCAACATGTTATCAATATGTTCGAAATGTTGTTACGGCGAAAGAAGCTTGGACAAAATTAGCCAACATTTTCGAAGACAAAGGTCTCTATAGACGCGTTGTCTTGTTGAGGAAACTGCATCGTGCTGAGTATTCGCACTATAAATCTATGGGAGACTACATATACCTCTGTCATGAACATAGTTCAGCAACTTGCGGATATGGAAAAATCGATAGATGATGGAGAAGTCGCAGAGATCTTATTGAGTGGATTATCGCAAGAGTTTGACGTGCTTGTCAGCAGTTTAGAAACTGCGTGCCTGACCAACAATCTCACTAGTGAATTGGTAAGGACTCGATTGTTACAAGAAGATTATCGTAGAAATGAAAATGGGAATACCGAATCAAGTGGTTCTGCGTATGCAGCTCGGAAGAAATTTACTTGTGATTACTGTCACAAAGCCGGCCACATAAGCAGGAAATGTTTTAAGAAACGACGCGACATGAAGAAGAAAGAAGAACACACACTTTATGCATCAGCTTTGGTTGCACATAAAGCTACTGACTTTATAATTGATAGTGGTGCATCTACACATATGTGTTGTAATCGTAAGTTAGTAAGAAACTTTAAATCTAAACAATGTGATATTACCGTAGCAAATGGGGAACAAATTTGTGCTGAAGGTGTGGGATCTCTTCCATTATTGTCGGATTCTAAACATGATGTTAATTTAAATGATGTTCTTGTAGTGCCTAATCTTTCTACAAATCTTTTGTCTGTTAGCAAAATGGCTGATAAAGGTTATACTATTGTATTTGACATAGATGGGTGTCGCATATTTAAAAAGTGTACTATAATTGGTAGTCATATATTATCTACAAAGAATGTGAATGGTTTGTATAAGATCCAGCAGTCTGTGTCCGAAGTGAAGTTGGGGTATTCTATGCCTTTGCATACTCATAGGCAAGGGTCAATGAGTGCCAATGCTGCAAGCCTTTCTGCTAGTCTATGGCACAAGCATCTAGGCCACATTAGTTCAAAAGGTATGGATGTTCTGGGTGGTGGTGGTATTTGTTCTGGTGTCGTTTTTCAGAAGGAAGATGGTGTACCGGACAAGTGTGTTCCCTGTCTTACTGGCAAGATGCATACAAAGCCCTTTCCTAGGACAGAAGGAAAGCGAGCCACTACGCCACTGGAACTTGTCCATTCAGATGTTTGCGGTCCGATGCAAGTCTGCAGCTGGGGAGGTGCCCGTTATTTATTAACGTTTACGGACGACTACTCAAGGAAAACCTTTGGTTATCTTATGAAGAATAAAACTGAGGTGAGTTCACATTTTATAAACTTCAAGAAATTAGTAGAGAAACAAACTGACTTACCGATTAAGGTTTTACGCACTGACAATGGTACTGAATATTGTAATTCTTTTTTATCTTTTTTTTTGAAGACTGAGGGAATAATTCACCAAACTACTGTGCCATATACACCTCAACAAAATGGGGTGGCAGAACGAGTTAACAGGACGATATTTGAGAAGGCTAGGTGCATGCTACAGGAATCTGGACTACCAAATCGTTACTGGGGTGAAGCTGTAATGACAGCCATTTATATTAAAAACAGAAGCCCTACTAGTGCATTATCAGGTTCGATACCTGAATGTGAATGGACTGGAACAAAAGTAGATCTTAGTCATTTGCGGGTTTTTGGATGTTTAGCTTATTCTCTAATTCCTACTCAAAAACGGCACAAACTTGATGCAAAATCCAAAAAAATACATATTTGTAGGTTATGGTGAACATTCTAAAGGATATCGTTTAGTCGACCCATCTCAACCTCAAAAGATTGTTTATTCTCGAAATGTTGCATTTCTCGAGGATACTTTTTATAAATCTGATTCTACGGAGAGCAGTAATGCTGGGGATTTTATTTTATTAGACATGACAGTTAACAGTAACAGTAATTACTATAATAATAATTTAATACTGTCCAATGAAAATAATTACAATGAATTAAACAATGAAAATTTGAATAATGAAATAAACAATGAAAATTTGAATAATGAAATAAACAATGAAAATTTGAATAATGAAATTAACAATGAAAATGTTAATAATAAAACAAATATTGAAAATATGAATCATAATGCAATAAATGAAGTGAATTGTATGAATAATGAGCCTAATCAGAAATCATATGATATTTCAGATGCGGAGCCTTGTTCTCCTTTGTCTGATGACTACTGCACTGGTAATGAGGGTGATGAAACCTGTGAGAATACTGGAGGAGACTCTGAGTACTCCTTGCCGTCGCCATCTCGAGGAGGAGGTATGAATGGTCCAACTGGTACTGAGACTGCCCAATCTCGTCCTGTGCGTAGTACTAGAGGAAATTTGCCTAGCAAGTATAATGATTATGACTTGTCTACTATGTTGGCTAAAGCACATTCACCTGATGAGCCACAGTCATACGAAGAGGCTATAAACTCTCCTGAGAAAGATAAGTGGCATGCTGCTATGCGAGATGAGTTTGATTCTCTCATACAGAATCAAGTATGGCAGCTTGAAGACCGCCCAAAGGATCAAAAGGTTATAAAATGTAAATGGGTATTTAAAAAAAAAACATAGTGCAACTGGCAATTTTGATAGGTATAAGGCTAGGTTAGTTGCACGTGGTTTTACTCAACAATATAATATAGATTATCATGATACCTTCTCACCAGTTGTGCGACACTCAACTATGAGAATACTCTTTGCCTTAGCTCATGAATTAGATTTAAAAATTGATCATATAGATGTTACTACTGCATTTCTCAATGGTGAATTGTCGGAAACCATTTTTATGGAGCAGCCACCAGGTTTTACAAGTAATGATAATAAAGTATGTTTGTTAAACAAAAGTATATATGGCTTGAAGCAAGCAAGCCGCATGTGGAATGTTAAGATTCATGATATTTTGTCTAAGAATAATTATATACAGAGCAAATGTGAGCCATGCGTATATTTGAGAAAAAATGAAACTGAATATCTTATTGTTGCTTTGTATGTGGATGATTTTTATGTGTTTCACAATGGCTGTGTTAGGGATTTATTGGCTTTATTGCAAAGTGAGTTTAATATAAGGCATCTTGGTGAACTTACTAGTTGTCTAGGCATTAATGTAACAAGGAAAAATGATGTTTTAATACTAGATCAGTCTGAATACATAAAGCGTCTATTGGTTAGATTTGGCATGGAAAATTGTAAATCTGTGCAAACTCCTTTGCCTGGAAATTGTAAATTGGATAAGACAGACAAGGAATGTTTAAATGATGATGTTTATAAATATAAAGAGCTTTTAGGCAGTCTTATGTATTTGTCTGTTTGTACACGTCCAGACATTTCTTACGCATGTAGTCAGTTGAGTCAATACAGTAATTGTTTTGGTGAGAGTCATTGGCGTTGTGCAAAGCGTGTTCTGCGTTATTTGGCGGGAACTTTAAATTATAGTTTACATTTTGTAAAAAGTAATAATTTAAATATTAATGCATATACTGACGCAGATTTTGCTAACAACTTTGACAGAAAATCTTTCACTGGCTTTGTTGTTAAGTTGGGTTGCAATGTTATAAACTGGGAAGCCAGGAAGCAACGTTCAATTGCAGTTTCAAGCACTGAAGCTGAGTATTTAGCGATTGGTGATGTATGCAAAGACATATGTTTTGTTAAGAATTTCTTGTCAGAAATTGTAGACAAAAAGTTAAGTGTCACTGTGTATAACGACAATCAGAGTGCTCTAAAACTGTTGCAGATTAAGGAATATTCACATAAAAGAACCAAGCACATTGATTTGCGGTATCACTATGTAAAGGATTTAATTCAGAAACATTATTTATGTGTTAAGTATCTTCCAACTGAACAGATGATAGCCGATGTTTTGACAAAGCCTTTGTGTGCACAGAAGCATTATAATTTTATAAATGACTTAAATGTTAAACCTTATTAAGTATTGCATTATGTAGAGCCATCATTGTATATTGTGTAAATGATAAAATCCTGTGAGATAGGTAGTCATTGCATGTTGAATGTATGGCATGAACTTTGTGTAATGTATAGCATGTTTGATCAATTCAAAGCATGAGGAGGAGTGTTGAAATATTATCTATGCCTGCTTTGTATTGTGAACGAAGACTATATAGTTTGTTTTATCTGTGACAGCGCCGTCTATAAACTTCCTTCTTGCTCTTGCCTCCGTAATGGCGGCTGCTTGTAATTTCGTGTGAGTGAATAATTAATAAGTTAGATACGTTATGCTTGTGACATTTAGTGGTCTAATAAATACTTGTTTGTACCACTGAACACGCTGTATTTAATTACTGCGAACCTGCTTACATATCCTCCGGGATATCCAACATATATGACACAAGTGAGCTAAGTTGATTGTACCTAAGGCAGGCCAAGTGACCATTCAAACATTTTTTTACGATATAACCATCATAGTTATTTGATTAATAGTGAGTGACAATCTCTTATGTTATTATAGATCCCTTTATTATATTATTATTATAACATTTATTATTGATTTAGGACCAGAAAGGAGTACTCATCACGAATCAGTAAACAAAATAATGATTATGAATGTGGGTTATGAAAAAACAAAGCCCGTCGTCCATCCAATCCTAACCTAACTAAGCCAGGTATTATATAAAATGTTCTTAAATCACGCACGACATCTGCGGCACGCATTAAGGCGGCATGGATGAGAGATGAAACTAGCATCAGTCGTCAGCGATGAGAGTCAAATGTAACACGTTATTTAAGTGTAGTATTATAACGTAACACATTGGTAACTTTTCTCGTTACCTACTAGTCATGTGCACTAAAACAATCAAAATCTAGAGAACGATAAATACGTAAGTATCCAGTTTTAGTATAAATGGACAATCCAGGACCCTGAAATTCCAAAAAGATGCTTCCTTCACTACACCAAACCCAAGCGAGCGAAGCTGCTGTTGAGTCAACTGGTTCGTTATCAAATTCTGTGTAGAACGGCACCAATATTGTCAATGTAATCAAATTTAAGCAAAAACAGATTGTTCCGTAGAAAAAACAAATCGTTGATTGCGTATCGGTTTGAAACTAGTTCAACTGAGAATAGTTTATAAACAATGCTCAAGCAGAGATTATAATCTCAAGTATTGATTAGATGATCAGATATCAAACTGTATTTGAGTTGCATTCTGGAACATGGGACTTAGGTACTTAGATTTTTCCAGGGCCGAACTAAACACAATGACACTGTGTTTATTATTTTCTTTTCCGGTTTTTCTGTTACGAGACCCTATTACTAACCTTCGCACCAGTCCTTATAATGTACTAGCTGCGTTCCGTGGTTTCACCCACATGGTGATAAATGATGATGAAGATAATTATGATGACGATGACAAGGATCCTACGATCTTTCCCGAAATCCCCGTTTAGGCATGAGAGCGTAACACATAAACAAAATTGCAACATTAGTTAGGATGTCTTTGACAGGGTTGTATTTTTTGCAAGTAGAAAATAGCCTTCGTGCGCGAGTCTAGCACGTGACAAGTTTTTAATAAAATGTGTTTATGATATTTTTATTTGCTTTAAAAGCACGGTGTTTAACGTCAATGTAAAAAGATGATGAGAAGAATAATATTAAAGTCGATTAATTTAGCATAAAGTAAAGATGAACAATTGTGTGACAAATGTTTTAGACAATGCGGTATTTTTTTTCAAGAGATTAACAACAATGGTTTCATGTAAAGTAAAAAAATTACGTCAAGTGCGAGTCGGACTCATGCACGAAGGGTTCCATAACATAACATTATATATAATTATTGTAGGTAATGTTCTGCTAATTATAAATTTAATGGATATTTTATACTGCCCTTCATAAACAGTTACCTTTTTTTTCAGGTAGAAATGAGATTACTAAACATGAAATGAAATTGAAGTACCTACATCAATCATAAAGCTAAAAGCCTAACTGTGTTACATTCCAATTTTGGTAACATTACGTAAACAAGTTTGTATGATAATATTGTTATATCTATGCCGTTTAGGGCCCTAGGCTCAACTGCGAAGCGCAACTAAATAAGAGAGCTAACAGATGCTTCTACGGCGCGGTTAGTGTATTTTGCATATTTCCACAGCGTAATGTCATATGGGATATTGCTATGGGGTTCAGCGGCTGATATAGAGACCATATTTATCCTTCAGAAACGTGCTATTAGAGCTATATACGAAATGGGTCCCCGTGAATCTTTGAGAGATTTATTTAAAGAAATCAATATATTGACGTTGCCTTCCTTATATGTATGTGTTTGAAAATATAATGTATGTTCGTAAAAATTTACATAAATATAAGTTAAATAGTGATCACCACACTTTTAATACCAGAAATACAAATAGGATAGCTGTACCTAGTTTTAGACTTGCGAAGACTAATAAGTCATTCCTAGGAAATTGTGTGCGTTTTTACATTAAAATCCCAAAGCACATAACTGAGCTCACAGAGGGCAAATTCAAGTTAAACGTTTTAATAAAAAAAGCTTACTATAAAGTTCGACATTATATAGAAGATAAAGATGCTTGGAATACTCCACTTCTGGCAAGCTGTCTCTCTGCCACCCATAAAATGTAATATTTGTAGTACCTAAGTAGAAACATTGTAAACATCCATATAAAAAGAATGGCCCCGAGTTTCTTGCCGCTTCTTCTCGGTGGGTTCTATATATTTTGGAACGCGGCGGTAGAGTCTTTAAAGTACATTATAATGAAAAGTTGACGTTCATAAGTGCGTCTTTGATGCCTAAATTAAATAAATGATTTTTGACTTTGAACTGGGACCTAGATTAAAACACGAGGCTTAACTATTTTGGGCAAAAACTTAGCATTGCCATCCAGCGTGGCAATGCCGCCAGCGTTTTGGCCTCTTTTCCCTACCCACCATGGGGCTTATAGATTAGATAGTTATTATTATTATTACTTTATTTAATTTTTAATTACTAATAAATGTTTTTTGTTGTATAGATATATTATATCTTACCTGTGACAGCTGTCAAAATGACAGTTGGTGTCATATTTAATGATTTTGATTTCACACTTAGATGGTCTTAGCTATGACAGCTGTCAAAGTGACAGTTGAAGTCGTATTTTATGATTTTGATCTCACACTTAGACTATATTTGGCTTAAAAATAACACCGATATAGGTCTTAGTTGGGACTGCTGTCAAAGTGACAGTTGATGACGTATTTAGTGATTTTCATTTCACACTTAGATAACATTCGACTTAAAAATAGCACCGATATAGGTCTTAGCTATGACAGCTGTCATAGTGACAGTTGAAGTCGTATTTTATGATTTTGATTTCATACTTAGATTACATTCGACTTAAAAATAGCACCGAGATAGGTCTTAGCTATGACAGCTGTCATAGTGACAGTTGAAGTCGTATTTAGTGATTTTCATTTCACACTTAGATAACATTCGACTTAAAAATAGCACCGATATAGCTCTTATCTATGACACCTGTCATAGTGACAGTTGAAGTCGTATTTTATGATTTTGATTTTATACTTAGATTACATTCGACTTAAAAATAGCACCGAAATAGGTCTTAGCTATGACAGCTGTCATAGTGACAGTTGAAGTCGTACTTAGTGATTTTGATTTCACACTTAGATAACATTCGACTTAAAAATAGCACCGATATAGGTCTTAGCTATGACAGCTGTCATAGTGACAGTTGAAGTCGTACTTAGTGATTTTGATTTCACACTTAGATAACATTCGACTTAAAAATAGCACCGAGATAGGTCTTAGCTATGACAGCTGTCATAGTGACAGTTGAAGTCGTATTTAGTGATTTTGTTTTCACACTTAGATTATATTCGACTTAAAAATAGCACCGAGATAGGTCTTAGGTATGACAGCTGTCATAGTGACAGTTGAGGTCGTATTTAGTGATTTTGATTTCACACTTAGATAACATTCAACTTAAAAATAGCACCGATATAGGTCTTAGTTGTGACAGTTGTCAAAGTGACAGTTGATGACGTATTTAGTGATTTTGATCTCACACTTAGACTATATTTGGCTTAAAAATAACACCGATATAGGTCTTAGTTAGGACTGCTGTCAAAGTGACAGTTGATGACGTATTTAGTGATTTTGATTTCATACTTAGATTACATTCGACTTAAAAATAGCACCGAGATAGGTCTTAGCTATGACAGCTGTCATAGTGACAGTTGAAGTCGTATTTAGTGATTTTGATTTCATACTTAGATTACATTCGACTTAAAAATAGCACCGATATAGGTCTTAGCTATGACAGCTGTCATAGTGACAGTTGATGACGTATTTAATGATTTTGATTTCACACTAAGACCTCTACTTTATTATAAGTATGACGAGCGTGCAAGCAAGAACGCGGAACAAGCGATAGAGAGGCACGATCGGCCTAATTGTTCATTTTGTCTTATGACGTTATCACGTAAAATTACCGTCCGTAAACAGACTTTATAGACAACCACTTTTTTTAATCCAAATCAGCCTTGGCGGAATGACAGAGTGCTAACTTAATCACGAACTAGCAAATAAGTCTCACAGTAGCGAGTGATTCTAATATAGAATACTATGCAAAGTGAGTGATGTAAAGGCACGAGATATACAAAAAATGTGTTCTCTTGTGAAACATACAACTGTTCATTTTCTGTGATCTACCAGCGATAAAAGTGTTACAGATTAAGTATAGGTATAACAAACATTTAAGAAAAATGATACTCGGTTATCTTGTTTTTGATAATTTCATAAAATATGACAATATCACAGTATGAGAATAAAATTTAGCACCTTTTCAAAGTGCCAATTGTAAAATAATTGGTACACCATGATATGTTTCACGTGACTTTTCTGGTAAAAATTAAATTCAGCATTAGAAGCTTACTCTATCTACATACTCTGTCTACGAAATGAGACCCAGACAAACGAGAAAAAATTAATTATTATTTCAAAACAGGTCTACCAGACAAAGTGATATTAAATCAAACATATTGAATATATTGAGAATCGAACAAACCGCGAAACAACCAACGGCACCACTAGTTTTATCCGTGCCCGACCCGTGGTACAACTGCGATGTCCAACTGGTTGTACTACGGAGAAGTAAAGTTACCCATGGTTCAACTGGTTGTTCTATGGGGAAATATCTTTACCAATGATTCAACTCGAGTGAGTTATTCTTTCCTTGGTTCAACTAGTAAGTTAAGACATAAGAGCTCATTTCATAATAATGTGGATACATTACCTCTTTGCTTACTTATACGTCATTAATTGTCAAAAGATTTTCTCTTTGACATTTTTACTTTCTTTGACCTTCTGTTTCCATTTGAGATTGGGATACTGATATTTTTCATTTTAAATAATGCATAGACTAAAATATATACTAGGAAAAAATAATGGACGGCACCGAAGAAAGGGTAACTTTTGTGGATTTGAATGGGGGCAGTGTCGCCTTGCACGATATATATCAGTACCACAGGATTAAGACTTATAAAAACGGTTCGTCAATATTAAGATGTTCCAGTTACAAAAAAACAAAATGTCGTGGTACTATAACAGAAAACGTAAGTTTCCTCTATTTTCCCAATATGTAAATTTTTCACTTCTAGATTTTGTAGACTTTTTTAAGCTCATTCACCAATTTAATTGTTTGTTTAAGGGTAATGTTGTAATCAAAAAGCGAGTACATACATATTGTGCACCCGATCAATACAAAAATAAAATTATAATTGAAAAGTTAGCTCTGAAGGAAGTTGTGAAAAATTCAGACCATCCGATTCCAAAACTTTATGCAGAGACGATAGATAAATTAAAAGATGAAGGTTTGAATTTTGTCACAAAATTGCCAGATTTGCAGAACATTAAACATGCATTGTATGACACGAGGAGAAATGCAGCTGGTATAAAAAAAAAACAAACTATAAAAACTCCGAAGAAGTGGAAATTCCAATTCAATTTCATTTTTTTTTATTGTGCGACTATTGTTTTGACGACAATCTAATTTTAATTTTTTGCTCACCTGAATCGCGAACATTGCTTCCTCAAGTAAAAGAATATTTTATTGATGGCACCTTCAAAAGCTGTCCAAAACCATTTTTGCAACTGTTTACTATACATGGTGACTTTGGGAGCACACACAAAACAATATTTATTTTGATGTGTGACAAAAGGCAGTCTAGTTACACTCTAGCACTAGATATGATTAAATCACAAATTCCCGAATGGGATATTTCCAAAGTTCATTGTGATTTTGAAATCGGAATAATAAATGCCGTTACAGAAGTTTTTCCAGAAGCTACTGTTAAAGCGTGTTATTATCACTGGAATAAAAACATATGGAAGAAGGCAAAATTACAAGGCTACATAATAAAACCCGAAAAACGTATAATCGGCCTTACAGCTGCTTTGCCTTTATTGCCGTCAGATAGCATACTAGAAGGTTGGAATTTTGTAAAGAACGAAATTAAAAAGAAAGGATTAAAAATGTCTAAATTTATTAGTTACATTGAGAAAAGGTTTAAAATAAAGAATTTCATTGCAATTTTGGGGGTATTTGGAGAGCGCCACCGAACAAATAATTATTTGGAAGGATGGCATGGAAAGCTCAACAAGTCCATCAATAAAAATACTGTAAATTTGTTACGTTTACTTAATGTACTGAAAGTAACAGTTTCAAACGCAGAAGTGCAATTGTATAAATATAACACATCAGGGCGCAAACGCGCAAACAATCAAATATTGAATGATGATGTCATAAGGACTATTCAGATGGAATATATAAATGGTGAAATTTCACTTGGGCATGCATTAGATCAGTTACGATGAATACATTTGAGTCGAGATAAATAAAAGACAAGTCTCTTAGTTTCTCAGACGTTCCATCAGTATTACTACTCACAATGTTGAAATTTATCTTTTTAAGCTATTGCATAGCTTCTATCGCGGGCCTTGAGCGTGGAGACCGAATCCAGAAATTCTGTAACGAAAATAACCTAACACCCCCCACTCCGACTCCATCTATCTATGAATAGCAGAACTTTTAATGGCTTTTTGAAATATCACGCTTGTCTCTTTATTTCAGCAACTCGCCCTAGATGGCATTGGTTAAATAATTATAATTGCATAAGTTGATAAAAACAGCTATGCATTAGCTTTTTTTTTACTAATACAACTATTTCTTTTGTAAACCTATGTTCTGTCAACGTAATGCACAATTTTTACAGTATCAGTAGTTATGTTTTCTTGTTTTATATAGGACCATCCTTCTAAAAGCTAGCTCAGCTGGTAGCAATGGCAAAGTTGCTGTTAAGGAAACGATACGTTTTTGTTGTTTACTTTTCGACACTTTCAATGATTTTGGTTTTCGCCAAATTGCTCGAGTCCAGTAATAATACTCGTAGCATCTTTATGATTTTTAATCCAGGAAAAACTTTTGAAACGTCATCTATTGAAATTTGTATCTAATAGTCGAATAAAAGTATTATTAGTGGAATAAAATGCAAAGATTAAAGGTACAACTTTGGTATGCTTTGATTTACTATCTATATCATCAAGTATATTGTATAGTTCAGCGAAGGGCTTTGGGCAGGATTTGAATGTATCGTCAGTAAAAGCTTATTTTTAGAATCAATTCTCTCGCTTTAACTGAGCACAAAACAAGTATCCATGTACCTTCATAAAAATAGTACGCCTAAACGAAAGGTAGGTAAGTAAACAATTTCCAGTGATTCAAAGTCAAAATCAAAATTATTTATTAAATTTAGGCATCAAAGAAGCAACATATGAACGTCGATTATTCATTATAATGTACTTTAAATACTCTACCGCCGCGTTCCAAAAAATAAAGTGCAAGAAGCGGCAAGAAATTCGGGGCCATTAATTTCATACAGATCCTAACAATGTTTCTACTTAGGTTCTACTATTATTAAATTTTATGAGTGACAGATGACAACATGCCAGAAGTGAAGTATTCCAAGCATCTTTGTCTTCTAGGTATATAATATCAGACTTTATAATTTTCCTCTGTGAGCTCAGTTATGTGTTTTGGAATTATTTTTGTTTGATTGTAAAGACGCACACAATTTCCTAGGAACGTCTTATTAGTCTTCGCAAGTTCAAAACTAGGTACAGCTACCCTATTAGTATTCCTAGTATTAAAAGGGTGGTGATAACTATTTAACTTATATTTATGAAATTTTTTGCGAACATACATTATATTTGCAGATACAAATATAATGAAGGCGAAGTTAATATATAGATTTCTTTAAACAAATCTCTATAAGATTTCGTATATAGCACGTATTTGTAGGATAAAGATGGTATTGTAACGGAACAGGCTCTGGATGAGGATTCCGTCACGATTCACAAATATAGATACATTTAAAAAGCATCTTGGTATGAACAAATATTGATGAAATTTAGACAATCAAAAGTAGAAGAAAGCGATAATGTGTAATATTGAGATTTAGATGTTAGGTATTTCTTATAGCAAGACTATAGGTACTTACTGAAAATGATAAGCAGCTTAGAATATTTAAGCTATCAAGATATTCTATGTATTAACCATTTAAATCGATTGTTCAGATAGAACTGATAAGTTACTTCAAGTAAAAGGAAATGTTGAGTAATCCTTTAAATATATAAAAGTTACAAGCAAAATTAATAAAATTACCATGAAAATAAGCAGCATTGATATTTCTAACCATACAAAGTTATGTGAGGAACACATTTTCGTAGTGTGTCCGTGTATTTGAGTTTGCTTCATCAAAATGAACCCTAAAACAAATGAGTATTGACGCCGATCTGAAGCCGATAGAAAGGGCTTTGATTGGATCTACGTACCTCTGATCGGCGTCATACGAAATTCAAAATATGTGTTGTCATGAGCGGATTTTGATGAGATTTTGAAATTAGAATAGGAATGCGCTGGAGGGCAGAGATTGGCTGAGGTGGATCTGAAGCCGTTTTGACGCCGATAGAAAGGGCTTTGATTGGATACCTATCGGCCTCAAATCGGCGTCACTGTCAAGTTTGAGAAAGTATATAAGCAGTAGAAAGACCGAGAAAATGCTTATTAAATTCTCGAACTTCCGTGAGGTAATATATTCTGCTACGGACATGGTTCCGGACGTGGGTTGGATACCTCACGGTGACAACTAAGATCCACCTCGATAGGGAACGCCCAATCCTTAGAGTTGGACACTTTTGGGAGCGAGCCAACAATCGCTTTAACCTATTGCAATGGGTACGATTAACTGCTCCTCACTTCGATTGGAAAGAATATTCCAGTGGAAGTGTCTTCTATTTATTATATGTATTTATTGCCTCTCATACTAGAACGTCGCTCTGCAGCCTTCCATAGCTTCGGCTATAGCGGTATAGTCGCGCGACTATTTCCGTGCGTGGAGTTGGACACCCTAGGGGCCATAGGTTCGATTCTCGGCTTGGCACCGAACTTTAGAGGCTAGTTAGGGATCAAACTTGAGCCATCCTATCAGGGGGATGAAAGCTCATGCGCAATTAACTTTGGGGGGTTTGTTGGGGACTTACACACACTTTAGCAGATTAGGAATTTATTTAGGACCGAAGTAGGTCTAGTATTTTTGTTTACCGGGTTATACATTAACTTCGTGATGGTTCAATCGGGAGCAAATAAGTAAATTCACGCGCTAGTGGCGTCTACCACTAGAGACGTAGGTTTCAATAATGAATTCGTCATATCAATACAATCTATTGGTATGCTAGACTTAGAAACTAAAGACTAACTACGAAATCAAAATGTCAAAATAAATATATATTTAATCAGTATAAAGTAAGTAATACAAAAATATTTGCCTGCAAAGGAATATAGAAATATTAGTTCGAATGAAATATAATGTATTTGTTGCATTAATATATTATATATTTGTTGATGAGTTCGGGAGATCGAGTTTAGGCTAGATTGTTTACTCTGATCCTAGCATGAGAATGCGGTAATAAATTATAGCAATTGAATTATTTGCTGAAAGTATCAAATGTAATATTTAGAATCAAATGATAATTCATAATGATAAATAATAATATTAAGAAGAGATAAATAAGATTATAATCGCTTATAGACGCAAACTCTACATTTGGAAAACTACCAAACGGACTTAGTAAGGCCTTACTAATTTTGGGGTAAATAGAAGAGGTTCTTGGCATGATGGAGAACATTTGTGTCACAGTAAAGAGCAGCTCTTAATCCAGCATTCGAGTTGTAAGCCTTGAACATGCCAAGAATCGTACTTCCTAAATCATAATAAATCTAGAATTCTACGGCAAATCTAAAAAAAATCAAACTAATTACTTACAATATGAAAATTAATAAAATATATTATATCTTTAAATTGTAGAGATATCTATCACTATATCTATACTATATATCAATAATTTACTCGACAAAGTAAAGCTAACTATTATAATAATCATCATAATAAATATATGGCTGCTAGTATTGAGCTAACCAATACAACAAAGATTCTGCTAATACTTAAGTATTTAAAATAATTGCTTTTCCTACAATGGTTCAATAGATGGCATGTCATGTAAAACACTAGTAATCTAAGTATAGCAATCTCGTATAAAAAGGAGATTTATGTATGTGGTAAATCTTATCAAACTTGGTCAAGCAATGCAGCACCTTGAGAATTCTTGTAAACCACAAACAAGGGTCTAGAGATTTCTCTAAGTCACTGATATTATTTCCCATATATTGCTTTCAGTAAACAAGTAAATGATTAAACTTGAACAATTGAACTATTCAGGAAATAGTGGCTGATAATATTTATCTAAAGGAATTGGATAATCAGCGTAGTAGTTACTGATCACAAGAGATTTATAAAGCGCATATAAAGTGTATATTTACTTTAATTTCACATTTATTTCCTAGCAATTTTCATAAACGAAACAAATAGTACATATTATAGAGACACTTAGTCTGCAAGAGATTATATCAATCTTATCAACAGCTAAATGCTCATAGCAACAAACATAAATCTATAAAGAAAGCTAGTTATATAAATAACAGGTTTATAACTGTTATTAATAATAACGAAAATCATGCGTATATCTGATATTATTTAATGGAGTTGTGTATATATTATTTCACTAATCAAAACTAATTTATCATATTTAACAGATATTTTTGCAAGCTAATAATTATATAGTAAAACTTGCAAATAACCTACTGTTTCTATGTTCTGTGGTCAAATAACATAGACCTTAAATTCAGAAACTTATATTGATGATTAATATCTTCCACGATTAGAAGTCAAATCAAGTACATAAGCTAGAAACCTAGGATCAGCTCAGTCAGTCAGTCTGTAATAACTAAGTATTTGCAATCTAGTATGTTCATCGCAATTTTTCGTTATCAGCTAGCAGTTCAGTAATGTAGTAGTAAGTTATCCATCGTAATATCAGAATACCTAGGCGTTGCTATTGGTTTCTCTAGGCATCTATAGTTCTGAATAGTTTTCTCTGTTTCAATTCTTTCCGAAAAGAGCAAGGTTACAGCAGCGGTACACAGTGTTAGGGTCCTCCTAGGCTAGACGATCATTGGCCAAAACAATACAATTTATTATTATTAAAAAAGTAAAAAATTGGGGGGGGGGGTGGTTACAATTTGGTGCCGTGACCAGGATTGGAATAACGTTACTACGGAAGTTTTACTAGGAATTAGTTGCGGTCAACCGCACAATTTGTTGGCGTGAAATGGATAGGATTTTATTGAAACAGAGATGCTATTGCAATAGGTGATTTTTAAAGGGCTAAATAGGTAGTCAACGGATACTATAATGAGGTGATGTTGTTGTTGTTCTAGGCTACAGTAGTAGATTTCTACAATAAACTAAGAAATAAATAAGCAGGATATGCTTTTTTAGGAATATTACTAAAATACTGATTACTACGAAGCGCTTAAATGATATTCAGGGAAAGATAAGTTGTATGCAAGTTTCATGTATGTAAAGTCTGCAACTACCTTTGTCATTTACATGTACCCCATAGTCGATCTCTAGAATCCAGAAGTACACTTATCATTCGAAAGGCAGATTGCGTGTTGTGTTTACGACTAGGATACTCTCCTGGAAGCACACGGTAAATAGTCAGTATCGAACTCTACTCAAAGTGACCCGAAGGTTTTAAGAACACTTTTAGTATCGAACGACTTATGAAACTCACTTGGGAGCCAAGAATTGCGTTATAGAGTACTGAAAGAGTTCTTGTATAGTGTTAGGAGAGGAAGAGAGTTTCTACATGTTGGGGTGCCGTCGCTGCATTTGCATCACAAGGATTACATTTGTAACCAGCAAAATACAGCGCAGATCGTGGACATGTCTGTATATAATCGGTGTTTGTTATGTTCGGAAGTATTAAGAATATAAAAATGTGTGAATATTAATAAATGGCTTACCTTTTTGTTCGATGAAATTTATGGTAATTAAATGATAGTAAAAATCTACATACGTAATTACTTCTATTGCATTTGCGAAGGAAATAAATAGGATTACAATAAAATGCAAAGTTGCGCAACTTTAATTGAGCGATGATAAGTCTTGTTAGAAGTTTTGTTGAAATATGTTTAGTCGTAACATTGGGGGGTTGAATTTCCCATTCAGATGCTTAGCGTTGTGAAAATTCTTATAGACAAGTCAGATGGTTGTATAGTTATTCGTAAAGGTTAAATAAATCAACGTTATGCAGATTTAATAGACAAACATAGTAAGCGCCGAATTTAAGTATAAAAAACCAATATTATAGCTAGGTAGTGATGAGTCTTCGGAATGAAGCTGGTAAAGTTTGACAATGTAGGCAGGCTGAAGAGGAGCGCCGGATTTCAGAAGCTTTGGGGCGAAGCGGCTGGTCGAGTAGTGCGTCTTGACGAGATCTGCAAATATAATAGGGAAAATTAGGGAATGGTGAGCAAAGCCGGGTTATCTATCTAAATTAAAAATAATGGAAAAAAAACAAACATTATGTAAATCAAAGTGAATAAGGAAACTTTTATTTAGGGCACAATAATAATTGTTTGGATGTTAATAGTTATGTATGTATTTATGTTCTTATGTAACATAATTGACATGTAAGTAGTACGCGCAAAGTATATACACAACCTTAAATTTTAAATCTGAACTCGGTATACATCGTCAATTTCGGTCGTTGAATACTAGTAGACTATATACTATATACTAGTAGAACTATATTAGAGTTTAGGGCAATATAAAAAAAAACCGGTTCCATGCCATGAAAATCGTAGGAATTGTGGAACTCATTTAATCAAGTGAGAGGTTATTACAGAACAACAGACAAATATACAAACGTTCATTTTATATATTACTAGTTGCGTTCGCGGATGTACCCGCATGGAGATAGCTGATGATGGTGGTGATGATAAAAAGTTATCTATGCGTAAATCTAGTATCATCTATTTTTATACCAAATCTCATCAAAATTAGTCCAGCCAGGACTGATGTAATAAACATTCATTCAGACATACCAGCATTTGCGTTTATAATACTAGTACCTAGGTACCTTGTTAGGATAATGATGATAATGATGAGGAAGAGTATTTTATAATATGTAAATTCAAAGCTACATCTACTTTCGTAACAATTTTCATCAAAATTGGCGCAGCTGTTAAGAGGGATGGTGAAGCAAACATTCATTCTTACGTACCAACGTCGTGTTTGTAATATTAGTACCTAGAAAATATTTTTTAGGATACTAACTAAATAAATATCGAAACTTGCGTACCTACCAATCAATGATGAGTGGGTTATGTGAGCTGTAGAACTTGTCAGGTTTCACTGTGGTTTATAGCAATATCACAGTCGGCAGGCAGGGATCTAGAATTCATGGAAAACTATAAAATATACATAAACATATAACGAGTAAAATATAGAATCAGTTATTTCATCAATAATCTAAAACTAACTGAAGGTTGTATATCAGGGCGCGTAGAAATATGAGAAAATCAATAATTGTAGCTTTGTTCAGAGCAATTAGGTACCTATCTTAAAATTGCTATTGAATAAATAAACAAAGGTACAAAAAGAACATAACATATGTTAGCAATAATAAAATCAATCAAAATGACATGACAATCAAAATTTAGGTTACCTAGGCTACAGAATTTTACAGAAAGGTAAACACAAAAGAGTTCTTTGTAAAAGCAAAGAAACTTTTTGATTGTGGTACTGAGAGCTTGCTGTCAAAGTGTAAAGAGAATATAAACACTACGTTTTAGTAAAGTATCACGTAAAGAAGAATTCTGGTGATTAATGCCTAGGTATTTTATAGATGTTTATTGGAATCTATATAAAAGGGAGGTGTTTATGGTATATGGTGGGTATGCAACTAGGAAATCAATGTTGAGTCATGTTGTTTGGATTATTTGCCTGCAAAGAGTTGGACGACATAGCTAGGTAATGTAATATGAAATGTTCAGTTGTAACAAAATACGATAAGTATGTACATAATACACTGGTAATTTCTATGTAGGTATAATCTGTAGGAGGGTTGTAGATATGAACAGTGAAAAAGGATGTTTGGTTGGAGCAAAGCAGAGATGAACAAGTCTAAATAACACTATACATACATACCTTGCCAGATAGCTGGAGTGTAGTTTCGTAGGAATATGTACACCTATGTATATAATAATATGTAGGTATAACTAGTTGTTGAATATCCATCGGAGTTGTTGGGCAAATGTATCGTGCATGCGCTGCCTACATTTGTTCGCAAATTGAAGTGATTTCGTCATGGACACTGCAAAGATAAACGTAAATAAATGCTACGATAAATAGAGTTACAGTATGTATGATTACAATTAGAGTACAGCGAACGTGCATAGAATTTGCGAAAATCATATTTTTGACGTGAACTTTATTTCCTTTTTTTTGACAGCGACATATTTAACTATCTGTCATAAGCACATACGTGTATATCCAAAGAGTTCGTAACAAATAGAAATCATGTTCAAGGTTTAATATACCTAGCTATAATTTAAATGCTAGAGTTATATATTATTATAGATATAATAAACGGTATGATTAGGTATAAGATGGAATAAGAACTTACCTGTGGTAAACAAATGTCTAGCTCTTGGAGATTCTGTGATCAAGAAGTCTATAAAAGCGCAAACGTAATAACAATACTTTGTAGATATTTGAGGTTTATATTTTATTTGGGGAACAAAAAAAAGGAAGTAATTAAAGACAATCACATAAATTTAGGATCCCTATATAGTATTAAAATTCGGGTAGCGGTCGTAAAAATTCTTACTTAAGAGATTACATGTTTGTGCGACCGCGAAGTGTCAATAATTTTTAATTCTAAATAGCACGGAGCGTCTTTGTTAAGACTTAAAATTTCGTATAACAATCGTAATGGGATACTTTGAGAGATATCTTTCAGTAATGCGTTACAAAGACATTGGCAGATATAGTGTGGTAATGATAATGACGTGATGAATATAAATTTTATTCAAAATCAAACACATTAACACACATGACAAAGTTTAAGAATTTCTGTACATTAGCCGAGACGCATACATTAGTGCAGGGTTATTCGAGGATAGGAAAAACAGTCGTGTTGATTTTTGCTTTGAAATTCATGGAAGATGTAGCTAGGGAAATGACATGGAGATTAGGGGAAATTTGAGTAACCACGCAGTGACAGCACAGTGTACACATGATTTTGCAATAGCAAATATGTGGATATAAAACATAGAAATAGAAGAGATCTTTGGAATATTTCAAAATATATGAATAATAGAAAATAATCTGCGATTTTCTAATTAATTATATGCAAGTAGGTAAGCAAGGTTTGTTTGATGCAAATGGATTACGAAGGTTGTAGAAGATGGGGGTTGGAAATTGCAAAGACAAAAGGGAATAAACATAACTATGTTCTTTTGTTTGTACATTTGAAATTAAATTAAGGTAGAAATCAAACTATGAAAAATAACTTACTAGTTATAGACCGTTATCAAACGTCGAGCATAGAAATAATCGAAATAGCTTGGCTTTTTCATTTGTTGGGTTATAGAAATATAAACAAATTACCATTTTATATCCTTGTAATGGGTAGGCTTGCGGGAATTTAATAGGTCGGTATTACATCTATATCTTTCTAATCAATAATGTTCAGGAAAAACATAATGGGTAGCAAATTACGTTAATACTCAGTATACCTACATCGCAAGTTCAAGTTACGGGATACCACTAGTTTACTAGTTCTTCTGAGGCCTAAACCTATTAAATTAAAACCTATTATTACCTAAACCTATTATTAGTCCTCATCTATTGTTTGAGTATTCTAATTCACGGCGTGTCGTTAGTTTGGTTGATAGATAACTATAGTCCGAAGAAAGGGGAAAATGGGGAAAGCTGAGCACAGGGGTGTGTTGGACTGTTTATTATATTGTAGTGACTATGGAGCTGCTAGTATTAGAGTGTTATTATTGATTAGCGTAATAAATTGTAATTTATGGATTACATTAAAGAAAAGACCAAATAGTTATCGGTAGTAGAGATCCGGAAATGGAATAAAAAAGAGAGAGACATTCGTGTGTTTGACGTTTGCGTATAATATTGACAAAAAGCGATAGGTGGCGTTAATAAAAGCAAAAGGAAAGGTAAATAGAATATTGTTTATGTTTATAGGGCGTTTCCCTGCTAACTAAATAAACAGTCGTAACGAGTTTCATTTTATAGTTATGAGTAGCATGTAGAGGAAGAAGTTATAGGGCTATTGTAGGTATATCTTGTTGGAACGAAGTATCTATAATTGACAGATTACCTTCATTATTAGTCGGGTTTAATTAGTATTGAACAGGAAAGGGTTGATGCAGTTGTTCATGGAAAGTAATAATGTCACAAATATAGAAAGGTACCTATCATAGGGATACAGTATCATAATCATTATTAAACTAGTTTCAAAACCAAAAATTGAAATTAATAGCAGAAGTAAAATACTGTGCAGCTATTTCTAGAGTAACGTTTTGAGCAGTTATCTTTGAGTTGATATTTTGGTACCTATATAACTAAAAAAACTACTAGTATAAGTATAGTATACTAGTAGTTTAGTATAGAAGGTACATAGATACTAACTATAGTATAGAAGGTACATAGATAGTTATGTAGACCACAATGGAAATGACATAAAAACATCATGTTTGGAGTATTGCGGTAGACAGTACCTACATGTAAAAGCGAATGATTTGGTTAGAGTTAGGTATGTCGAGTTGTTATTTTATTCAGACTGATCTACTGAGCTGATTTTGAAGATAATCTGCGCGCTAATGAAAATTATAGATGGAAAGACACAATTTTGCCTTAGCTGAATGCGTTGGTTTAGTAGGTTATAGTAAGGGTTTGTAAAAGCAGGAATTTTATTGTCGTTGATATATAATAATATAAGATATAATAGTAATCAGATAGTTTAGAGTTTTATAAAAATCGGTTCCAGGTATTGAATGATAATTAAATAATATTTAACATTATTATTGCAAAATGATTATTTCATGAAAAGTCGTGCTTTTTGCAATTGTGAAAGTGAGTGATTCAAGCTTAGACAGAATAACATATACAAGGTAAAAATTGTTGATAATTAGAATCAGAATTTTGAGGATTTACTTCCAATTACGTATATAAGAAACGTTAGGAAAACAAAAAAAAAAATAAAGATACCAAGGTACAGCAATATTTAATAAAACTTTATTACAATATTTAATAAAACATTATTATAATTAAACAAGGATGTTACAATCATTTAATAAAGAGCGGGCGTAAACCTCATCAATTAATGCCAACTTTTTGCTGCCTATCAGATGAGTATGATTCTACAAGATTCAGAGCAACTCCACGAATTCCATAGTGGTGTAGCTTATAAATTAGAGTGCGGTGCTCTACACAGTCGAAAGCTTTGGAGAGATCACAAAATACGCCAATGGCATCCTGTGAGCTCTTCCAAGCCTCCAGCACATGCTTGACTAACTGGACTCCTGCATCTGTTGTTGATCTGCTTTTCGTGAAACCAAACTGATTTTCGTGTAAAATCCTATGTTCATTAAAATGAGACAAGAGTTGTTGAAGCATTATCTTTTCGAATATTTTGCTCAAAGCCGGAAGCACAGAGACCGGTCTATAATTTGAGGGGTCGGCCTTACTACCTGATTTAAAAATAGGGGTGATTTTACTCATTTTCATTAGGTCAGGAAATGTACCTCTATCAATACATAAATTAAATATGATCATCAAATGTGGCGCTATAACTTCTATTATTGACTCTAGCATTTTTACGGATAATCCCCATAAATCCTCTGTTGCTTTAACGTTTGAACTTTTAAATGTTTTTATTATTTCAAAAGTAGATATATGTCGGGACCTAAACTCAGAAATTTGGAGCGGGAAGTTGTTTTTCAGAAAGCCCACTGCAACACAAGGGCAAGAATCAAGAGATTTGGTGACTTCTAGTGGTATGTTAGAAAATAAATTTTCAAATGAATTCGCAACATGACTTGGGTCTGAAACTTTTTGGTTATGTTTTAGGGTTTTGTTACAGTTTTTCCTATTTTATTTTTGACATAGGGTTTAAAAAAACTTATAATGTAAAGGGGCATATAGAAATAAAAGTCCGAAATTTCATTTGGTAAATACGATTTATTGTGAGAACTTATTCGTAGACTCCAGACAAAAGGATTGAAGGTTTATTTAGGCAGTATGCAGGGCAATGTAAGAGAAGAAAGATTTAAGCTATAATTAAAGGAATGGGAGGAGATGAATGGAATAAAGGGATCCCAGGGAGAGATGCGAGTGGCAGAGTTAGTATTGAATTTTATTGAGGGCCTCTATGAATCGACAATACCGACTGGAGTCGATTTGTTAAGTTTTGGTTTCAGACAGACACACACTATTCAACGAATGATTTATGGAGTACTAATTGGAGATAGGTTTAGGTCAGAAGACACCACATCAGTATTTACAACTGAATTATTCCATAAAGAGTTCGTACTTTACAGGTAGCCAATGTTTAGCCATTACACTTACATTCACCGAGTTATTAGGCGGTTGCTTGTTTGGTTTGATTTGAAGAGGGATGTATCAGCCATGGAGAATTATTGCTTGTTAGCTATTAACGAGATCTGGAGTAATAAAGGGTGGCGTAGGTTCTACTCCACATACTCGATCCCAAACGAAAAATTGGTTTGGGTGGTAGCACATATGCTGAATTATTCGAATTGACTAGGTGCACAATTTGGCACAATACTAGTTCCCTTTCGTTATTTCAGATTGTCCTTGTGAGAAGTCATTTTTACTCATGGAGGAGACATTAAGATCGGATATATCAACCCTTACAGTAAATTTATTTTTAACTCGGTCTTTTAAATACACTCCACTAGTGAGTTCACGTACTCATATCCTTGTTTGAAAACGAATTTTAACAAATTAGAATAAGCACACGTTCAGTTTTGGTGGGACTATATTTGTGAAGTTGAATATATGGAGAATGGGAAAATTTCCTTCGGTAAATTATGAGAACCTGCGTAAATTTTGGGGGTTGGCTGTAACGGAACAGGCTCTGGATGAGGATTCCGTCACGATTCACAAATATAGATACATTTAAAAAGCATCTTGGTATGAACAAATATTGATGAAATTTAGACAATCAAAAGTAGAAGAAAGCGATAATGTGTAATATTGAGATTTAGATGTTAGGTATTTCTTATAGCAAGACTATAGGTACTTACTGAAAATGATAAGCAGCTTAGAATATTTAAGCTATCAAGATATTCTATGTATTAACCATTTAAATCGATTGTTCAGATAGAACTGATAAGTTACTTCAAGTAAAAGGAAATGTTGAGTAATCCTTTAAATATATAAAAGTTACAAGCAAAATTAATAAAATTACCATGAAAATAAGCAGCATTGATATTTCTAACCATACAAAGTTATGTGAGGAACACATTTTCGTAGTGTGTCCGTGTATTTGAGTTTGCTTCATCAAAATGAACCCTAAAACAAATGAGTATTGACGCCGATCTGAAGCCGATAGAAAGGGCTTTGATTGGATCTACGTACCTCTGATCGGCGTCATACGAAATTCAAAATATGTGTTGTCATGAGCGGATTTTGATGAGATTTTGAAATTAGAATAGGAATGCGCTGGAGGGCAGAGATTGGCTGAGGTGGATCTGAAGCCGTTTTGACGCCGATAGAAAGGGCTTTGATTGGATACCTATCGGCCTCAAATCGGCGTCACTGTCAAGTTTGAGAAAGTATATAAGCAGTAGAAAGACCGAGAAAATGCTTATTAAATTCTCGAACTTCCGTGAGGTAATATATTCTGCTACGGACATGGTTCCGGACGTGGGTTGGATACCTCACGGTGACAACTAAGATCCACCTCGATAGGGAACGCCCAATCCTTAGAGTTGGACACTTTTGGGAGCGAGCCAACAATCGCTTTAACCTATTGCAATGGGTACGATTAACTGCTCCTCACTTCGATTGGAAAGAATATTCCAGTGGAAGTGTCTTCTATTTATTATATGTATTTATTGCCTCTCATACTAGAACGTCGCTCTGCAGCCTTCCATAGCTTCGGCTATAGCGGTATAGTCGCGCGACTATTTCCGTGCGTGGAGTTGGACACCCTAGGGGCCATAGGTTCGATTCTCGGCTTGGCACCGAACTTTAGAGGCTAGTTAGGGATCAAACTTGAGCCATCCTATCAGGGGGATGAAAGCTCATGCGCAATTAACTTTGGGGGGTTTGTTGGGGACTTACACACACTTTAGCAGATTAGGAATTTATTTAGGACCGAAGTAGGTCTAGGTCTAGTATTTTTGTTTACCGGGTTATACATTAACTTCGTGATGGTTCAATCGGGAGCAAATAAGTAAATTCACGCGCTAGTGGCGTCTACCACTAGAGACGTAGGTTTCAATAATGAATTCGTCATATCAATACAATCTATTGGTATGCTAGACTTAGAAACTAAAGACTAACTACGAAATCAAAATGTCAAAATAAATATATATTTAATCAGTATAAAGTAAGTAATACAAAAATATTTGCCTGCAAAGGAATATAGAAATATTAGTTCGAATGAAATGTACCTAATGTATTTGTTGCATTAATATATTATATATTTGTTGATGAGTTCGGGAGATCGAGTTTAGGCTAGATTGTTTACTCTGATCCTAGCATGAGAATGCGGTAATAAATTATAGCAATTGAATTATTTGCTGAAAGTATCAAATGTAATATTTAGAATCAAATGATAATTCATAATGATAAATAATAATATTAAGAAGAGATAAATAAGATTATAATCGCTTATAGACGCAAACTCTACATTTGGAAAACTACCAAACGGACTTAGTAAGGCCTTACTAATTTTGGGGTAAATAGAAGAGGTTCTTGGCATGATGGAGAACATTTGTGTCACAGTAAAGAGCAGCTCTTAATCCAGCATTCGAGTTGTAAGCCTTGAACATGCCAAGAATCGTACTTCCTAAATCATAATAAATCTAGAATTCTACGGCAAATCTAAAAAAAATCAAACTAATTACTTACAATATGAAAATTAATAAAATATATTATATCTTTAAATTGTAGAGATATCTATCACTATATCTATACTATATATCAATAATTTACTCGACAAAGTAAAGCTAACTATTATAATAATCATCATAATAAATATATGGCTGCTAGTATTGAGCTAACCAATACAACAAAGATTCTGCTAATACTTAAGTATTTAAAATAATTGCTTTTCCTACAATGGTTCAATAGATGGCATGTCATGTAAAACACTAGTAATCTAAGTATAGCAATCTCGTATAAAAAGGAGATTTATGTATGTGGTAAATCTTATCAAACTTGGTCAAGCAATGCAGCACCTTGAGAATTCTTGTAAACCACAAACAAGGGTCTAGAGATTTCTCTAAGTCACTGATATTATTTCCCATATATTGCTTTCAGTAAACAAGTAAATGATTAAACTTGAACAATTGAACTATTCAGGAAATAGTGGCTGATAATATTTATCTAAAGGAATTGGATAATCAGCGTAGTAGTTACTGATCACAAGAGATTTATAAAGCGCATATAAAGTGTATATTTACTTTAATTTCACATTTATTTCCTAGCAATTTTCATAAACGAAACAAATAGTACATATTATAGAGACACTTAGTCTGCAAGAGATTATATCAATCTTATCAACAGCTAAATGCTCATAGCAACAAACATAAATCTATAAAGAAAGCTAGTTATATAAATAACAGGTTTATAACTGTTATTAATAATAACGAAAATCATGCGTATATCTGATATTATTTAATGGAGTTGTGTATATATTATTTCACTAATCAAAACTAATTTATCATATTTAACAGATATTTTTGCAAGCTAATAATTATATAGTAAAACTTGCAAATAACCTACTGTTTCTATGTTCTCTGGTCAAATAACATAGACCTTAAATTCAGAAACTTATATTGATGATTAATATCTTCCACGATTAGAAGTCAAATCAAGTACATAAGCTAGAAACCTAGGATCAGCTCAGTCAGTCAGTCTGTAATAACTAAGTATTTGCAATCTAGTATGTTCATCGCAATTTTTCGTTATCAGCTAGCAGTTCAGTAATGTAGTAGTAAGTTATCCATCGTAATATCAGAATACCTAGGCGTTGCTATTGGTTTCTCTAGGCATCTATAGTTCTGAATAGTTTTCTCTGTTTCAATTCTTTCCGAAAAGAGCAAGGTTACAGCAGCGGTACACAGTGTTAGGGTCCTCCTAGGCTAGACGATCATTGGCCAAAACAATACAATTTATTATTATTAAAAAAGTAAAAAATTGGGGGGGGGGGGTGGTTACAGTATCAATATCAATAATATACAAACGACATACGTAGTTAACCGGATATACACCGGAATTCATAGTTGACCTTGCTTTCGTTTAGTCCAACTGATTTTCGCACAGTATTTAATGCTCGTTTAAGTGCGGCAAAAGTTGTTTGAGTATATTTTTTTCAAAGATCTTACACAAAGTTAGGTAGGATAGACTAGTATATAATTTGATGCGTCTGATTTCTCTCCAGCCTGAAAAATTGGATTCTACTATATTTCATTAAGACTGTGGTCCGCAACCGTGGGAATTTGTGATAGAATACTCACATTGATATATTCGTATCACACAGACGCATCGCGCAGTAATAATATACACACACAGGAAAGAAATAAATCTACTTTCGGTGTCTCGCAAAGTTTACATATTCATTACGCATTCTTCTTAGTAAGATGTTACTGAATGTCACAGGTAACACGCAATGTGTTTAGCCCTTAGCTTGTTGCATCGCGAAACCCGCGGGCCCGTAGTGAGAATCGAGCAGCAAAGGGTGGGGTCATAGTGTATGCTTTCTGCGCATTATGAATAAATGTAAGTTATTGTTAAGTCAATGTTCTGTGTGAAATGGAAATGTGGGTTTGATAGATAACATTATATAAAAAAATACCAATACAAATTAAAACAATCACAGTGGTTCACAAACAAAATCAATTTATTAGTTTATTCCACTTGCTTTTATTCTAAATATTTATTTTTATTTTAGTGATTTTTGATTCACATAAATTTCCATTTTTTCGTTTTTTTGAATCGCGTATAGCTTCTCTTTTGATTATCGCCTCCATAATATAAATGGGCTCTCTTACCTCCATTTTTCTGTCTAATCTTGAATCTAATATTTCCGGTAGCATACAGTCAAGATAAAACATTTTTAACTTTTTTCCATACATTTCTTCCAGAAGTCATCATCTTTTTTGATTCTTTCAACTTTTATATCCATGTTGGTCCAAACCATAAATATACATTCACTTTTTTTAGCGATATGGAGCTGTCCTTGGACCTGATAATACCAGTCGTGATTGGTATTTATTATCAGGTCTCCTGTTGGCTTGCGTTTCCAGAAACTGATCTTTTTCTTATTGACACCTTCATCTACAGACATATTGGCACACGAGTATGGACACTTTATTTCTACAATTTTGTCGTCATCCAATACTCCGTCAGGGCTTGCTCCTAAATATGGTATTTCTGGGTCAACAAATAACCCGCATTTTCTTATGTTGCAGGGGGAACCATTAATATTAGCCAAAAAAAACTGTCAACTGTTCTAGAGCAATGTTTTCGTGGTCTCTGCCATGTTGTATTGATTTGACATTTTCTAAATTCACTCCACGAAGCAAATTTTATACAAGAGGTCCGCATTTGACAAGTCCTCTTTTGCAAACTTTCCCGAAACTTGATGCTGTCAGACGCAGTCGTCTTTCTTGCATCCACTCCATAGAGTCTGATTGCAAAACAGTATTTTTTTCAAGCTCATTTCTTTCCATTTGTGTAAGGTGAAGTTTTTTCAAATGTTAATTTTTTGCAAATTCAAAATCAATTTCATTTAAGTCTGATTTTTGGCAGAAATAACCATAGTCTTTGTCATTATTATTGCTTGGTTTTGTTAATAGATTTTGTTTTTGGACGCATTCTTTTCTTTTTTAACTCAAGACGGCTTATGAATGTATTGGGTTTTTTAAGGATAACTTTATTGTATAAGTATGTTAATGGCTGTTTCGTGTTAAAGGCCACAACAGACGTTGCACAACGTGCCGAATAGGATTGTCTATTTGAAAAATTGATCCGTTTTCCTCCTACGAACTTGGCTATTATACTGTTAAATACTTCCGCAATATTGCTATTTACGTTGTAAATTAAACTTTTTGAGTTATTAACTAACCTTGAAATAAGTTTCATAATTGCGTTGTAAAATGTACAAGCTTTCATTTCTGGCACAATATTTTTATCAGTACTCTTGTCATTGTTTGTATCTGTGGTATTCAGATGTTTACAATAGTAAGGCTTACAAGCAGAGTGGCTACCAAAAACGTGATTAGGTCCATTGAGTAAATCGGTTTTCAGATCGATGATTTTTTCATTAAAGCTTTTTTCGTTTTGAGCATTATTATGCTTAACAGCACCAGTAACTGAACGTCTTAAACGTAAAATATTTTGGGACAAAGCTTTGCGTAATTGCAAGGGGTGGCTAGTATTTTTTGCCAGTTCATCCAGCTTTGTGCAGTAGTTGCGAAGTAAGTGGTTGGTGCACTCTATTTTCTCTACAACTACACTATGATATGGATTTGCATCTAGTATACTTTTATAGGGACTGGAATCTCCATCAGCAATTAATTTGGAATAAATGATACCATACATTTCAATAGAGCTTTTAAAACCTTCTGTTATTGCAAGAGCTTCCATTCCACTCGAGGAACCACTGTAATTTTTAAAACAAATGTGATCTGAGCAAGGAATATTGCGATTTGCTGCTCTGGCACAGATCATGCAGTACTTATTTTTTACCGCCATATACAGGACTTTTTTTGTTCTGTAGCCAATAATTACAGCTGCACCTGATAAAGCTGTATAGTTTTTTCTATAAGATCGTTTAGACCAGCACGCGTCTGCCACTACTGTAATCATTGGTACTCCATTAGCGTCTAAGTCACCATTTTATACGGCTAAATCATATTCCTCCTTCGCAGCTTCTTCCATGCACTTCTGTTTTGCCAATTCCCACAATTCGCAAACTTTCGTATGACATTTAGCGTAAAGATTTTTAGACATGCATGGTATTCCGAGAGAAGCAGATACCTGTTCTAGCCCTGCATAACCAGCTCCAATCGACATAAAACTAGACACTGGTGTCTCATTAAGATTTAGGTCCTTACTGTCTTCATTTTGCTTACAATTTTTCACTTTTAATTCAATATTACACATTTTACAGAAAAAAGTAAATTCGGAGTAGAAACCTTTTTTATGTTCTTTTAAAAGTTGTAAGTAACTGAAATTACAACCTAGGGGTGAATCGTGTTTGGCAATCCTTTGCAATTCTTCATAAAAATACATGAAGTCAATTACTCTGCACCCATCTACTTTGAAGTTTTCGTTTTCTTGTGATTCTTCTATTACAAGTTGTGGAGTATTTCGTTCCGACTTCGTCTGAAATAATATAATGATATTACTTGTTGATCTTTTCAGTATAATCGTGTATTGGTAAAATAAATGACTGGTATTTACAGCTTCTGTGGACATAATATCTTGCATATTTAGAATTTCCTGAAATGGAACTCTCCTTGGTTTTTCTAAAATGTTTTCCCTCGAAGTTGCCCGAAATTTATGTAAAGTATTATTACTCGATAATCTTTTGAATATTGTTTTGTAGTGAGGTCGATATTTTTAAACGACAGTTACAACTACTGTGCACGTATCATCTTTCAAGTTATTGTTTTCTTAAAATGCAATTACATACTTGTTTCCTGAAACATTAATTATTAAAGTTATTTAGAAATACATGCATTTTTAATTATTTCGTCGATTTTTAACCTACTTACAAAGAACTCCTTCATTTGTGAACGGATTTAGAAAATCTAAAAGTGTATCCTGCTAATTTGTATATGACTTATTATTTCATAGAAATTTCATCCAAATCGCTTCAGCAGTTTGGTTTTTTAAATTAACATAACTAAAAGGAAAACAATATGTCATCCAAGTAAACGATATTATGTATTCACACTTTTCAGTGATGGTAGTCTGTTTAAAAAAAAATTGAAGTTGGTTTAAATTTCATTAAACTACCTTCACATAGACACAATAAGTTTATAAAACAGACACAAATTTTAATAAAAGTACCTACTTGCATAAACAATAGTTTGTTTTTAAACAGACTGAAACTTGACAGATGACAGCTGTCACAGCTAAGACCTATATCGGTGCTATTTTTAAGTCGAATGTTATCTAAGTGTGAAATGAAAATCACTAAATACGTCATCAACTGTCACTTTGACAGCAGTCCCAACTAAGACCTATATCGGTGTTATTTTTAAGCCAAATATAGTCTAAGTGTGAGATCAAAATCATAAAATACGACTTCAACTGTCACTTTGACAGCTGTCATAGCTAAGACCTATATCGGTGCTATTTTTAAGTCGAATGTTATCTAAGTATGAAATCAAAATCATAAAATACGACGTCAACTGTCACTATGACAGGTGTCATTTATAAGAGCTATATCGGTGCTATTTGTAAACAAAATTTAATCTAAATGTGAAATCAAAATCATAAAATATGACACCAACTGTCATTTTGACAGCTGTCACAGGTAAGATATAATATATCTATACAACCAGTTGCGCCTACGCGAAAAAAAAGTTCAAAAGGCTTAACTAGTTAAGCCTCGTGTTTTAATCTAGGTCCCAGTTGAGCCTTCGATACATTTTTTTCCCCTAGGCACAACCAGTTGAGCCTACGGGAAAAAAAAGTCCGAACGGCTCAACTGGTTGAGCTTCGCAGTTGAGCCTAGGGCCCTAAACGATCTATGCATGTATAGCATTGATGGCCAATAATGTTCTAATGTATGATACGTACGTTTATATGTATATGAACAAAAGTATATGAATACTATCATTCCATTGCCTGATATTAAGTGACAGACCCATAACAATTGCTGTATGTCTCAAATCTCTAAAGCTCTGCACGATGTTACACTACGTTTGTCACCCAATTTTTATTTAGTCACCGCAGTGATTTCTAATGATTTTGTCTGCTACGATATCCTATAAATCTAAATAGTCACTGTGTTTGCATGCTAATAAATAAAGGCAGAATACCTGGTATCGCAACGGTGCTCCCCACATAGTATGAGAGAGATGGAATCATGTTATTAGATGGGATCATGTGTAGAGATATACTGTAAACGCCGTTGAATATGTTCTTATTATATGATATTACAAATGTGTCTGAAAATCTTGATGTTAATGTTATATTCTGATTTCATAGTTGTTTCAAAAGCTTTAATTTTTATTCTAGAAGGAACTACAATTTTGTTTTATGGCCTTAAGCGTTTTAAATGTATAATCAATAAATTTGTAATAAATAATTGTTGTCCAATTTATTGTCCTTTTCTTTAATGGTCGTTATTATAATGCAGTAAAATAGAAAATATCTTTTATTACCTAACTGTGTTTTGACAGAACTCTCTTTTCTCGATTAAAGTAATTGTATGTGTACATGTCTGTTGAAGCTGTAATTGTACAAATTGCTAGGTAAAATTAGTACCTAAATTTTCACATAGATGGCGCTGTATGTAGCTAACACGCGCAAGTGTTTGTTGCACTTATACATATAATTAAAGATAAACTTACCGCGCTCAAACGATGGAAACTATACGGCAACCCAAGGGATTACGATGAATTTTCTATTTTACGCTCTAGACAGAAATTAATACAAAAGAAATGTCATAGCTCTTATAAAGATAATATACAGCGATTACTAAAAAAAAATCCTAATCATCTCTGGACGTATGTAAAGTCATTACGTACGTAAGTCATAGTTCGGGGTATCCTAATACTCTAACTTTAGGCTATAAAACATTCAGTAATGACTTGGAAGTCTGCACGGGTTTTAGTAATTATTTCATGAGCGTTTTTCAGGAACCGGCCAAGTCATATGGTCGCATCCTACAGACCTACCCCGAACCAAGCGATAGTGTCTTTAAGCTACATATAACTGTACCTCTGTTTACAAATTACTACAATCAATAGACATTAACAAAGGCCCCGGAAGTGATAACATACCACCAATATTTATAAAAAAATGCGCTAAATCCCTTTATAAACCTTTGTGTGCAATTTTTATATTATCAGTAAACAAATTTGGTATATTCCCTGAGAAATGGAAGGAAGCACGAATAATCCCGATTCATAAGAGTGGTTCACTTAGCCGCATTGAACACTACCGCCCGATTTCATTTCTTAATGTATTCAGCAAAATTTTTGAAAAAGCTGTCTATCAAACAATAGGTGCGACAATTTTTAAATCTATCCCAGAAGAACAGCATGGCTTCATGAAAAAGCGTTCAACTGTAACCAACCTTACAGTTTTTACTAACTACGTGTTCCGTTGCATCGATGGTGGGGAGCAGGTTAATGCAGTTTATACTGATTTTGAAAAAGCATTCGATAAAGTTGATCACATCATCCTTCTCCACAAGTTGTATGCCTTGGGAATACGTGGTGACCTTCATATTTAAGTTCATACATTTCAATGAGGCGGCAAGCTGTTATAATCGGGAGTGCGTGTAGTGATTACATCACCATTAGCTCTGGAGTACCGCAAGGTTCAACCATGGGTCCTCTTTTATACAACGCATATCTTTTTGATGTAGGAAACTATTTTCAAAACTCTAAGTTCATTATGTTCGCGGATGATAAAAAAGTCTTCTTAAAAGTCAAAAACATCGATGACTGTCTAAAAATTCAAGAAGATTTAAATAATCTGAGTCGTTTCTAATTGATGAATAGGATTACTGTTAACATCGAAAAATGTTCGCAGATATCTTTTACTCGAAAAATTAACCCTATAAGGTATACCTATCAAATCAATGAAACTCCTATAAATAAAGTAAACTCCGTGAGAGATCTTGGCATAATATTAGACTCAAAATTGACACTGGTTGAGCACATAGACACCATTATTAACAAAGCTTATAAACAACTTGGATTCATAAAACGTGTATGTAACACTTTTAACAGCATTGAATGCATCAAAGTATTGACTTTACTTACGTGCGAAGTATATTGGAGTATGGTTGCAGCATCTGGTCCCCAAGTTATATAGTGCACATTCAAAGAATTGAATCACTACAAAAACAGTTTATAAAATTTTTGAGTTATAAGAACTATAGATCTTTTGAGACCTATTCTAAAGCATGTAAGCACTTTAACATGGAATCTCTAGAACAAAGACGTAAGCAGTATGACATTATACTATTGCACGATATATTAACCAGCAAAATTGACTGCTCCGAACTTCTATCAAGTCTAGCTTTTCAGGTACCACCTCGGCGTACTCGCACCAAGCTCCTCCACAATTTCTCAATGGCATTGAGAGTCCATATACAACCTTCTTGTGATGGCGGCTTACGTGGGCTTCCAATATAATTAATAGACGAAAAAAATCTTTTCATTTTTTCAAAGCATTTTAAATGTGGACTTGAATGTTTTAAATTTGTTGCATGAGCTTTTCCTCTGCGCAAATCCGAGCAATCGCTGTTAAGACAATCAAACAGATTATCCATATTTATAATAACATTTGCTGTTACAGCTGCGTCCTCAGTAAGGTCTCCTGAAAATAAGAGTAAGGTGATTAAATAAATGTTTGCTTCAAATGAACTTTGTTATTTTGATTGTTACAAATTTTTAGTTAATATTCTAGCTGTAACCTGCTATCACATCTGTTAATATTTTGATGTAGTTGGGGGTCATTGACATTTTACTAACATTGAACTAAGCTCTCAAGTTGCCTGAAGATGTGGGGACAGCCATGACAGCTGTAGGCTCTAGTCAGCCTAAATATGTAGGTACATATCCTACAAATCAAATTACTGTGTGCATGAGATTTAAGAACTAATGTGTCTCTAAGTGATGAGCGCAGTTTAGAGCCACAGAACGGTGATACTGCAACTGTAATGAACAGGCATGATGCATCCTATCAGGTACGGTCTTCTCTACTTCATCACTTCAAAACATTAAAAATAAACATTCACCATGCTATCATGCAATAAAGAAAGTACCTACCTATCTAGTTTACATACCTTTAGCTACTTTGGCTAACATTCCTCCTGCTACGGAATGGCTAAGAACTTGTGCTGCATATTTAACCTTCATTTTTTGTTTTGAATTGGGCTCTAAGTGATTCTTCTTCAAAGCTGGTGCATACACAAAGTTCGGGTTGGTATTATCAATTTCATAAAATTCCTTTATGTGGGACCATTTAGCAATTCCTGTAAAAAGAAATATGTATCATGTAGAAAAATAGTTATCAAACCAAAATAAAAGCAGTAATTTCATAACAATATCATATTTTTTTGTTTGTTTGTTTGAGTTTCACTTGATTCACATTGGGCCAGATTCGTAATTCTGCTAAGGGTTTTAGAAAAAAAACAATATGCAACAGTTAACCCAAAAGATAAGAACACACAAGAGTGAAAAGTATGTATGAGAACCCTTTACCTTTTCCTTCATTGTCATTTGATAAAATGTCTGTACAGTCCTGGATTTGTCAATAGGCCGTATAGGCCGCGGCCTAGGGGCGGCAAATTTTAGAGGACGTTCGATCACTCGGTTTCAGAGGATAAATAGCCCGGTCAAATTAGGATTTGCCTGGGAAAAATTAAAAGTAGCAATTTTTCTATAGAATTCCTTAGAAAAGGTCACTGGCAGTCTATATTTTGTTTTGCGTGGTAATCGCTCTGATGATTCATCCACCTTCTTGATTTTAAGGGTAAATTTTTGTTTACGTAATACTCGTTTATTTTCAATTTTATACGAAAAAAGATGTAACGAAATTTGTTTAAAATTTAATTTCCCACAATTGAGATGCTGATAACTTTTTTCCTAAGATCGATACTTTCCGATTTATACCCAAAAATGGGGGCGAATTTAGTTCAACAACTCGTTTATTTTCAATTTTAGTTGAATAAATTGTTATAAACAAAGTTGTTAAGAATTAAATTTTCTACAATTTTGATCTAGTATTTTGTTAGTCAAATCGATATTTATGGATTTATATGGTATAATTGTAGGAAAATTAATTTCAAAAAACTTTGCTCGTAGCAATTTGCCATGTAAAATTAAAAATAAACGTGATAATGCAATGATATAATTTTACCCCCACCGCTTTTCAGGTATAAATCGAAAAATATCGATCCGTAGAAAACATTTACTAGAACCAAAATTGCATAAAACTTAAAGCTAAACCACTTTGTTTATTACAATTTCTCATGTACCTAATCTTGAAAATAAACGAGTTGCTTTAAGTTTTGTTAATCAAACAAATATTCGTCCCCTTTTTGGATATAAATGGGAAAATATCGATTATAGGAAGAATATATGGGATTAATAATTGTAGTAATTTAAATTAAATTCTAAACAAATTATGTAAAACCGTAGTGTAAAACCATTTTTAGTCAAATGAAAATAAACTAACTATTCTGTAAACAAAAATTGACGATCACGCAACGCATCGATTTACAAATTAAAAATTTAGACTGCCAGTGGTCACCTGGTCACTGGCAGTCACTCGTAAATTTTACAACCAGCCAATATCGAAGGAAAATTGCTACTTTAATTTTTTTCCTAGTTTGCCCCTTTTTGAGCTAATTCAAATGCGATAAAAGTCAAACAAGTTCACTGGTTTTCTCATGGTTTTTATACTAATAGGTACGTTAAATCCCTATAGAAAATCATTCCTATCGAAAATTAATAATCCAAGTCCACTGTTATTTTACCTATTTTATCTATTCGCCCCGCCAGCGGCTTCGCTCGCTCGGTCTTTGTGTAGGGAAGGAAGCTCAAATTTGGAATATTGAAGTCCAGGGTTATCGTGTCGGACAGTTATGAGGTTTTCTGACAAAGAAATTATTAATAGCAGTCTGGAGTGTGGAACAGTACAACGTAGATGGTTAATACGCTCACACCCTATTACATAGGAGTAAAAACATATCCCTCTGGCGAAATGTAGGTACTTAAAGTACCGCTGCCTACCCCATCGAGGATATATAGACGTTACGACTTGTTTTGTTGTATTTAAATACTATTTTCTTAAATCTAAATAAACGCCCATTTTTTTAGATCTACCTTGAGAGATTTCTTAATACACCTCTACCCCCCACCCCTACCTAGTAATACACGCACCGATCTCTTGGTTTCATGTGTTGTAGCGTAGGTTTTCAGCTGTTCCACAGAGTCTATGCGCGCCGACCACTCAATCGAGACCCCAGTTTTATACGAGACCGTCGTCGTCATGTCTTCAGCCTATTGGCTGGTTGAAGCGTCGAGCTTCCGCTCCTTGCTTCCGCTGAACCTCGAGAGGCATCTACCTCTCGGTATCTCATCCTCTGCGCAGGTTGAATTCTACAACTCACTGCGCAGGGTATGTGGTGCACTTGCGTGCTTTCTATATATGATTCTTGTTTTGTTGTTTTTTTGATTATGCTGTTGATACCGCTGGCGCGCTACTTGCCACCGGAGTCTCCATGTCATCCGACAACAAGATCTCTCGGGGTAGTCCACGCCAGCTCATTGGTGCATCCGGGGGTCTGGTATGTAACGGAGCTATCCCGTAGAGGTGCGAGTGTGGTCCGTTGTCTGCCTTATCAAACATCTTACGGGCCAAGCGGATCACAAACGCCTCCACGGTTTCCATGTTGAGGTCGTTTGCTATAATATCATTCCTTACGTAGCGCCCCGCCCCGACGACGATACGCAAGGTGATATTCTGCTGTGTTTGCAGTAATTGTTTGTTCTTTTTAGAGCAGAGTTGATACCAGGCTGTGGCGGCATAGGTCAGTCTTGACCGTATGTACGACTTATGTATACCCAGCCTGGTGCGGATTTGTAGATTTGACGCTAACACGGGTCGGAGCATAGCTCTGGCTTTCCTTGCCGTACTTACCACGTGTTGCGTTTGATCTTCCATTGTTAGTTTCTTATCAATGTTTACTCCAAGGTATTTACATGAACTCCTCCATTCAATGTCTTGGCCTTGGAGTTTAAGCTGTGGTAGCTGATTGTTTCTTTTCCCGCTGACAAGTAGGGCGGCGGTCTTCCCAACGTTGACCGCCATCTTCCACCTGTCAAGCCATTCGGGAAGTATATTAAGGAGCCTCTGCATCTTGTTGGCAGCTCCTTTAGGACTGAATGATGTGGCCATATACGCGCTGTCATCTGCGAAGAGTGCAAGCATGACATCCCTTTCCCCCTCACGGATAAGGTCGGCCAGGGTAGGGATGTCATCTGTGTACAACGCGTACAGGGTTGGTGAGAGGCAGCTGCCCTGAGGGACTCCTGCTTCTATCATCTTGACATCGGAGTTTTTGTCCTCCACTATTACATGGAATGATCTATTGTACAGGAAGGACGCTATGATGCAAACAAACTGTTGGGGCAGTTCTGTGCTTAACAGTTTGTAGAGGAGGCCTTCGTGCCACACTCTATCGAAGGCCTTCTCCACATCCAGGAACACAGCCACCGTGTGTCTTTTGCCGTTCATCTCGTACGCCAAATGGTTCAGCACCCTTGCCAGTTGGAGGGTGGTCGAATGAAAACTCCTGAAGCCAAACTGTTCGTCTCTGGGTTTAATGTACGGTCTGATTCTTCGTAACACTAACCGTTCGAACAGCTTGGCCAGGTGGGGTAGGAGCGATATGGGCCGGTATGCATCCGCCCTTCTGCGGTCCTTCCCTGGTTAAATAATACGAGACAGTGTAGCATTGAGATATCAAGCTGCCATTTATGTGACGATACAACATAAAAATGTTATAGTTGAAAACTCCGGGCTCTATTCGATCTATATACCAAATTTCATCGAAATCTGTGCGATTTTTTTTATATTATGCTTGCTCATACATACAAGTTGACCGACCGACGGACAGAATTTTTTTTTTCCAAAACGTCATATTGCTTGTTCAGACATAATTTTACGTATTCTGACCCACTTTTTTATTTTTCTTCCAAGTACAGACCTCATGGCCTCACTTCTATATTAATAAGTATAGATTACTGCGTGAGTGAATGTAATCGCAATGGAAAACTATAATTTTAGAAAAGGTACATGGGGCGGCGGAAAAAAAGTGGCCTACACTCATAAAAAATCTAAATCCGGCACTGTGTCTGTAGCACATTCAATATCATATTTTAAAAACAAGTTTCTAAAGCATTTTAATAAATGTGGTACATCAAAAAGTGCTGTGATTTGTTTGCCATTGTGGTGTATATAAGGGTGTTGCAGTGATGCACCCAAGATAGTGAGGGCTCGCCTGTTTACGCCATCCATATCGCACACAATGGCGCATTATTTACTCCCACCTCATGGCACTTTTGTAGAACCTGAAATGATAAATAATGAACATTTATTCTAACTGATGTGATATCTATTCACATTGGGTCTGTTATGCAAAAGTATTGATAACGGTGTACAATTGAGAAACTAATAATAATATCAAGAAGAAATATTTGCATTTTTGTATGTCTGTAATGAATAGACTCTAAAACAACTCGTATCAATTTCAAAAAATCATTCTCCATTATACTATGTAGTCCCTAAATAACATAGGCTATATAAGTATATATATATATTTTGATTCATCATTATTATCATCCATCACCATGCAGACAGAGCGTAGCTAGTATTATATAAAGGTTGTCATCATCATCCCTACACATGTAGGGTCAATCGATACCATATATTTTTTCTGTAATATGAATGGACACAACAAGGAATATAATTTGGTTTTAGTATTAGTTTAGGTAATAGGGTTTTGACACATCGCTGACTGCTGCCTACTAGACGCACTTTTCTGCCTATGAGACTTCAGTCGCCTTTTAAGACACTCTAAGGCAGGTGTTTAAAAAAAAAACTTACCTCTTTAATTAGCACAGCCAGTCTGTCTGCAGTAGAAAACCCACTTGAAAAGTAATGGGCAATTGGCTGTTTAACATTCTTACGTATCCCCGCAACCAGAAACACCAATGCATATGCTGCAATAAGTGGGGATCTTCCCTGTGATGCATGGTCCTGAAATCCTGCAATCTTCTTTAGGGTTGTAATTGAGATGTTTTTTATTGACATTTCATCAAACATTAATGTGTATTCATTGTCTGAAGGCTTTTGTGTCTTTGTGTAATTTTGAAGGACTTCAAAAACTGGTTGATTGATTCCAGCATTAAAAGGTACTCTATTGAGTAGACTTTTTAATGTACTGGGTGATGGTAACTGAGAAAGCCTTTGCAGCAAACGGTAACAAGTTGGTGATCTTTTATAAATTCTTAGAGCAGTAATTTTTTCTTTTTATTCCACTTTCGACCAGTACTTTTCTTTTTAAAGTTCCGTATCTGTCCTTGCAACAGTTGCGCAAATGTCGGAGATATCTTCTCTGATAACTTTTTTATGGATACATCATCTGTCACACGTTTTAAAATATCTTTTGACTTCAGATGTTTAACGTGATTGCGCAGTATTAGACTCGCGCGGACGTGGCTTGTGCCTCAGTCTGTAGCCTGGGATCTCGGGCGCACGTCCTTCCTCTCCGGCGTGGACCCACGTCTCGTTTATCGCTAAGATGTCTACGCCACTCCGAGCAACCGACGCTACTATGTTGTCATGGTTAGTGCCGAGGGAACCCGCATTGTACAGTCCAACTTTAAGATTTCTGTTGGCCATTACAATACGTGCGAGATTTTATCTTCAAAAATAAATAACAGTGCACCTAGGTAAGTGTCTACTGATGGTTTAACATAAAAGAGTTTAAATTTAGTTATATAAAACAGTCGTAGAAAAACGTATAAATAATTGATGATCTTTAAATTATTAATATAACATAATATGCGACTTACTATTTTCTTATTAACATAGATTAGGTAGTAGGATTGTCTTATGTCTGTTTGACACAACGAAAACATTTGTAACTAGACTTAGGATAAATTAAACAATCAGCGAAAAACTGACTTTGCAGCAGGCAGTTCGCTGCCAAAAATCTTTGTTAGGTCTAATTGTGACCGCACCTGAAAAGCTGATTTGCCTGTCTCTTGACGCACGAATATACGCCCGTCCCTGGTCCAAGCATATTTCCAACAGTGGGTACGGGCTTTCTCGCGCGCCTCAAAAAAAAGCATTTTATTATGCTTGGAGAGCCGCTCGTTGACGTAGAACGTAGTTGGCGAAGCTTTGAGTCTCATGCCCGCAGTGGTGGCCCCGCGTCGCACGCGTGCGACTTGCAGGAACGCGTCGCGCAGCTGGTGGCGCGCAAGTCGTATGACCAACGGCCTCGGCCGTAGTGGCGCTCTCTCGGCGCCAGACAGCGCGTGGCGCACCCCGGCATGCTCCACCGAGACTAGATCACGCTCCTAGATTCCGGACACGCCTAGTTTTTCCGCGACGGTAGTGGCCAGGTGTAGCACGTTCTCGCCTAGCTCCTAATTTCATTTCATTTAATAATTCCGTGGACTCGACATGCGACGGATCTACTTGCAGCGTGGAGTATTCCGCCCGCTCCCCCCGTACAGGGGTTTCAGTGTTGTTCTTACGGGGAGTCTGCGCCTTACATTCGGGACATACCCAATTCGATACAGCCTGGGCCTCATTTGGGATTTTAACGCACGCTTTGTGGTACAAGTTCCCACACTGCGTACATTTAGCGCCCTCTGCCGCATTCGTGAAGCGACCGCACCCGTTGCATTTCTTTGGCATTATTTCAACAGATAGACCTAGCAAGCAGTGTCTAAGTTAATATAGTGTACACAATGTGTGCCGTAATGTCGACCGTGACCGCTAGATGGTATGGATCACTTTATATTCCACTCAGAATGATGAGGGTAGGAATCGTTTGCAGTGAATGATACCCACTATATCTAGATAAAAAGATCTTATCTTATAAACTCTGGATTAATCAACAACAACGTGCCGCCACTGTACACCAACACTCTCACTGCTTCCCTGCTCTAATCTGAACGCAATCAAATCACTTTTTGAACGAATTGTTATGGTTTTATAAATTTAAACTTAACAAATGTACTCGCACGCAACTATCGTGATACCGTCCGTAACGTCACTTCCGTAACAGAAGAAGTTCTCAATGCGACGCATATATATTATACTTTATGTTGTTATCAAATCCACTTTTGTTATTAATTAGTAGGGTGTGCCTGTTACTCCAGTGTACCACAGCTGCTATTTAAAAATAATAGTGAAATAGTACAAGATCCTAACTAATAGTAAATGCAAAGTAAGTTTTTTACATCAGTTTCTATAAATAACGTAATTACATATAGAATAATGTATGTGTCCGGTTTTCAGCGGATGTGTCACTAAATATTTTTTAATATCGTTATTTATTAACATGATGTTCGTTAAAGAGTATTTTTTCTGTTGTAATCAGGTGCCCCAATTCGCGTAACGTGGCGCGCTACGATATCTTCAAGGAATAATAATAAAATTGTATAGACCTCACGGTCATTCCATGAAGATGTTTTTCCGGTCATAGCGAATAAGGCCCCCGATGAAAGACAGTTTATTTTAATAGTCAATTAGTCGGGATCTTAGTCTATAGCTAATGTAGTAGTCATTTCTGTAATAGGCAGCGTTGGGGCGCGATTCTTACTCCCTGGGGCACGCTGGGAGTGCCATTGCCGCCGCCCGCGCCGCCGCCACCCAAGCTATCGCGGCCACGCAACAGGTAAATACATAATATAACTTAGTAAATATTACACCATAATTAGCATATTATAAGGTATCTTATATAAGAAACGCTCGTAGCGGAGCTTGACTTGGCGAACTTATCCAATCAACAAGTTAAGCAACACGTGCTGCGGTCAGGACTTGGATGGGTGAGCGCTAGTGGCATTATTCAACTGAGCGCTTCTGTGCTTCGGAGGGCACGTTACGCCGTCGGTACCGGTTGTTTGTCTTAGCACAATAGTCGTTAGGCTATGTCGAAGGCGGGTCGGGTCTTGAATCGAGTCGCCTGAATTTGAGGATTCTGCTACTGTGGAATGGTCAAGGGGCTTTGTCTTGACCCTCCCAATTCGATTTTGGCTGCCGGAGTTACGCGAAAGTATTTTAAATTAATATTTAAAGTTTCTGTAATTTCACACGAAAAACATGTGGATGCGTGAAACGGAACACAATATCAGGAAATATTGCATAAATTTGAACGTCTGCTATGTTTATGTTCGTGATACGAAACGTTCTGATCGCTATTTTTGAGGTTTGTGGTGTTTGACGTATGTGACGTTGATTTGACATACACGATTCGCATTATTCCGTTGCTTTCGAGTTTTCGTGAAAATGCTCCTCCGTTTTTTTCTACGATTTTTCGACGACTTGGCTTCTCTCTTGGACACCGATTGGATTTCTTCCCCGTACAACCTTGGCTTACTCACTGGACACCGTTGGATCGCTACTTTGGACGACTTTTGCTGGCTTACTGGACACCGATCGTTTTTGGCGAGCTATGGCTTCTAGAGAAGCGCCCTCAGGCACAGAACCCGTGCAGTCAACAAGTTCCGGGGTTACCGGGACGGAAGCTGAATCCCGACGCTCTGCTGGACGTCATTTCTACACGGACGAAGTTGTGAATATGTGGAATTTGGCTAAGGTTATTCGATGCTTGGGATCCACTGAACAGTGTGTGCAATTTGCTGAAGACAAGGATATTATATCTACTGAAAAACTGTGTCGCACGTATCGTAAACCCATGCATCTGGCCAAGTCAACCAATAAAACTTTTGGTTCATGGGAAAATTATTTTCCTCCCTTACCCACCCAGAGACCAACTCAGACCGGTTAGGTTGAAAGTAGTCAGAAAACCGACACAGAGCACCCCGACTCCACCTATTCTTGTGGCTACTAACCCTAGAGCGTTTATAAATAATGCGGGAGCCAGAAGCTCAGTACCAGATAATGGTCTAAATTAACCAATGGACCTCTCTGAGTTTACTGACTTTCCGAGCCAACATTGGTCAGATAGGAGAGAGCCATATAGCGAAATTGTTACTCAAACCAGTGCCAATTCTGAATCTACAATTGAAATAAAAAAAAGGTTGTTTGTAAAGTCGGTTTACGGACGATAGTTTTACGTGATAAGGTCATTGGACAAGCCGAACGCTTTCGCTGATCGTGCCTCTCTATCGCTTGTTCCACGCTCTCGCTTCCACGTGGAACCTGACAATGAGTTTTATGCGTGAGTTTCATGCGTGCAGCCAACGTTCACCGATTTATATGACGTTATCACATCATAGGTAACAAGGACAGCATTTTCCTGAAGAGCTCAAGTAAAATAGGTATTCCGTAGATGTCCACAGTATATAAAGCATGGGGGAGGTCCATACAAGTTGCCCCAGACACCAGCATTGCCTCAGGAGAGTAAATTACAACGAGCCGTATACATTCACTGGTGCGTACTTCTTTGGGCCAGTATATGTATGCACAGCTACACGAAAGGAGGAGAGATGGGTAGACTTATTTACATGTTTGACTATAAGGGCAATACATCTAGACATAGTAAAGGACATATCGGTTGAAGAAAGTATTCTTGTTAGAGTGGCTTACGGAGATTTGAAGCAACAAGAGGCACCACGCAAAGGTTTTAATTCTAATAATGTAAATAATTTCACATTACTAGCGGAACTACTTAAAAACCCGTACTGTATCAAAATGAAAATCTAAGTTAGCTAAGAATTGCCTCAGTAGAACCTAGAGGAAACATCTAGTAATACACGAGTATAAATTGCTGACGGTGATAAAGTAAGTAGTAGCAATACTTAATTCAACACTTTTAGCAAGAGTTGGCATAGAACTTGAACATGTCTTAAGACCAGCAGACTTTCTTAGCACAGATGGCAAATGCGAAGTTGCGAAAGTCAAAGTCAACGACTCCCTGTTCACGTGTTCTATAGGACATCTATACCTTCTTGCAGACGATGTCGATGACACTCTGCCCTGTGATGAACAGAGGATTGAGAAGTAACAATACTCCGGTGGAGTAGGAGTGGGCACATCGCTTCTGGATATAGAAGCTTTACCCGAAGAACATATCACGGATAGTGAGGTACAACCAAAAATCGACACGAGCACCTGTTTGCCTGAAAACACATGCTCAATGGAGATAGTCTGGCTAGCGGGAAAAAGGCGGTGATGAAGTAACTGTAACGGAGCATGATATATCCGCTAGCGCATCGGCACCATGTATGGGAACTGCAAGTGAAAATAATCTGCAGCCCAGCGATGTAAGGACCAGGAGCAAAAGACATCTCTTTTACTAAGTGCTAAGTAAGCTGCCATTCGAGACAGGAGAAAATCGTTGTGTGGACTTGTCAACTGCTAGCCCTCTTGAAGTAGACCTCTCTGCCGTTGTGAGTGTCGCGCGCAGCGCGAGTTTCCGTGAACGAATTGGTGAGTGTAACTGTATCCTTATTGTCAATCTATTTTTGTACTATGGCAACTCTGCCTTTTGTAAGTGATTTGACGCAGGTACTCTGTGGCACAGACGAGCAGATGCTAACGCATCTCTGGGGCAGACTACGAAAGGCGTGCCGGCAGGAAGGCGGGTACGGAGAAAAATGGCGGATGGGTAAGCACGTGTGAGTCACTGGCTGAGGTCTCGAGGGAAAACAACCAGCAGAGGTCCTGGTAAGTGCTTTTAGCTCATGATTCCTAGTTCTACAAGAACCGTGTGATGTGATAATGAGACAACCGTTAACGAGTCACGTTTTACGGTTAGGCAGTCCAATGATTGCGTACAATGTACATTAACTGGTAGTCAAGGAAATTGGACTGAAGAGCTAGCGAGTTGACCCCCTGAGCATCCATATCCGGGTGTAACCTCAACAGGGGATAGCAAAATGATCGGCTATGTTGTTGGAGCATATGGGCAGGACTATGGGGATGGTGGAGGTCCTCGTGGGGAACACCCCATGTCCAGCTGGTGTCATTCCTGGGGTAAACTGTACTGACCAGGAACCCAATGAGAGAGATAACTTGTATAAATATACGCAATATCTAAGTAAAGGGAAGACCCGGGCGCAGTAAACACGGTACTGCGCTCTGACTGGAGCCATAGTCGATCAAAGGGTAACTGAACAGACCCTTGTATGAGGCAAAGCCTCCTAGCACCAAATGTTGTCTAAATTGCGTGCGTTGGTGGTCGACTCATTGTTTAATCCACGTGTTCTTCTTTATATTCTTTGTCGTGTGTTTATTTTAGTATGATTATTTACCGGGCACACACAGTCTTCTTGCTATGACATAGGAAGCGCGACAAGTGTATTGAATGGGTGGTTTGGAATCAATAACTGGTAATTAAACTAAACGGAAAAAATTACATCCATATTCGCCGCCTCCACGGCTAAGAACCATTGGGCGAAAGAACGCACGAGGCGACACACCACATACGTAACAGAATAGATAACAGTAACTCCACGAGACATACCTATCCACTTAGGTACGAGTATAATAGGTAAGTACAACGACGTACGACTGCTGACTCGCCCGGGCCCGCCGTCGTATAGGCACTAGGTTTAGACAAATAGATCAGCTGTGTAAACATTCGCGTGTACTTAGGTTTGCACGCCTGTGTACCTATTCTAAGGGGGTAGGTAGGTCTCGCGGAGTTATTGCTATCAATTCTGTAATGGAGCGGCGCCGTAGTGCGTTCAGTCGCAAAATGGTTATTAGCCGCGGAGCCATGAATATGGCTTGAATAATGGCATATGTTTAACGGATCACCAAATATAGTAAAATGTAACGCCATAAAAACGATTTTTCTGCCGAAAATAGTAGGTAAATGATTACCAAAATTAAAACACCATTTTCATGTGAAATTATAGCCAAAAATATAACATATTACTATCTAATTAAAGACAATGTCTCCTATCATATCATTGGTGACCCAAAAATAGGTAATGAGCGCCATAATGTAAACTTTTTTTTTTCAAATTTATATCCCAAAAAAATAAATAATAACTTCTTGCTATCCTATTAAAACACAAGACGATGGTAATTTCAAATTCTTAAGAACAATCAGTCTACTGCAATCATACACTGCACATTAATGCTTTCTTAACTTACATTAACATAACAATTATATTCTCTCCACTCGGTAACTAAAACTATATTTATTTAGAATAATTTTGGAAGAATCAAGAACTCCAATAATCCTTTTATTAAACATAAAAAACAGTATTGGACATGTGGAGAGAATGAATGAAATGAGAATGACTAAACAGGTATACATGGGACAAGTAAACGGAAGTGTTGGAAGGGGAAGACCTAGGCGAACGTTCCGAAATCAGATTGAAGACGTTCTGAAAAAAGGCCAGGTCAAAAGTACCCTAAACCGACGCTTATGTATGAAAGGATTGATGAGTATAGATGAAGCGAAAGAGATATGTCAGGATCGTAGTAAGTGGGAATCCGTGGTCTCTGCCTACCCCTACGGGAAAGAGGCGTGATTTTATGTATGTATGTATGTACTTATTACAGTTAGTAAGTAATTTAATATTCTTATGAATAATCAGTCTACTACTCGTATAATCATTTACTGCATAATTATTGCTTTACAAGTCCGGGGCTTTTTATATTTTTATATTTGTTGTTCAGTATCTTTTATTGATAAGAGAGCTTAGGGTATCGAAGTATTTTTTGGTGTTTTTGATATTTGTATACCCATTAATAATAATAAAAAACATGTTGTATTTTATCTTTCACTATAATGACCAGTTAACGATTTCAAACCACCCTATTCATTATTGTGCACTAATTAACAAAAACCTTAAATATTGGCACTGCTGGGACATACAGACTCTCCAGGGAGAGGAGTATAGTATGAACCATTTCATAATCCACTACGCCAGCTGAGTTAGACGGGGTAGGCCAGGCATAAGTCGTGTTCCTTTATAACCCGAAAATCATCGCGTCGTTCGCACACCCGTTCCCTTACAAGCCCATGATAATCTGAGCTCGAGACGTTACCGATAATGCTCACGTCACGACCACAACGCTCGTGGATGGAAGGCGGGTTTATGCGTTCGTTGCAAACTGTCACTGTCAAGAAATTCAATATGGGTGATTTCCGAGCGGCGTCAATACTACTTTTGGAGTTATTATCACTATTTTCCATTCCGATTCAATATCGCTCCTTTGGCAGGTGAGATCTGTCAGACATTCGGATGGGTTGAAATCACGCTCATGTTGCTCACGGCATGAAATACACGCACACACAGACAGATGCTACTCGTAGCTAGCGCATCACGCACACTTCAACGAACTGTCATTTTGATTGATTGATTGATTGTAGCGTGGTCGTTCAAATCGCAAAATGGCGTCCTCGGTGACGTAATCCATGACGTCACGTGATTCTACGTTGTCGCCCTTTCGTTGATTTGGAATGACGATCACAGCACCAAAATCTATTTTGACTCCACTAGGAGAAAGCAAGGTATGTAGGATGACTGGTATGATTCTTTAAATTAATGACATAAAATTTGGTGCACATTGCATGACCGCCTCAGTGTTCCATTCGGTTTGGGCATTGAACGCATTGGAACCAAAGAGTCGTGTATCGGGGCCTTAGAGGCAGAGGTTACCGCTTAACACCAAGTGGGCCTCTTGCTTGTTCCGTAACCTAGTGACATAAAAAGAAACTAATTTTGTCGTTAGCAGACACTTCACTTGTATTTATTTGCATATAGATGCAGCACGGTCGTCGCACTGCTTCGTTGAAGGCGTCTTATGAAGCGGTGACGGGCGGAGACTTGGCACATCACACTCTGCAAACTCATCATGCGCATCATGATCATGGTACGATTATTTTATAATCGAACTAGATAGATAGATATAAACTCTTTATTTGTACACTATAGTAAAACATAAAAAAGGTGTGCGCTTCGGGACGCCCGGCTCCCGATAGAAGTGAATACTTAAAGTAACTAATCTAGCGCTGTGGGTTAGAGTGAGAGAGGATACGTGAGAGAAAGGGAAGCCAGACAGACTAACGCCGTAACGCGTTACGTAACTAATTGTTATCACTTCAATAAAAACATACGAGAAAAAAAATAACATAGTAGTACATAAGGCGGTCTTATCGCTTAACCCTTTGCGTCTCAGAGACGTACATATACGTACATCACGGTATAGGAAGGATTCAAATTATTTCTTCCAGACAACCTTTAGGTAGAAAGCATAATGTTTTCAGGCACTGTGGTGTAGTGAATTTTTTCAGTGTAAGTATAGAAAATAGTGAATATGTACATATGCGAGTACCTAAATGTCTGATGAAAACACATTAAAATGTACTAATACATACAAACTACAAGCTTAATATAATACAATATGGATAGGTACATAATAATAATTATAATAGGTAGCAACTAGCTACGAGCCCGCGGTTACAATCGGGTGGTGATAGATGATGATGATGAAAAGTATCCTGTGTTAATCCAGCGCCTCATCTACCTCTACAATAAATTTCATCATAATTCTTCAATTTGAGCTCGACAATATACAAACTCACTCATACACTTTATTGACCGACGAGCGAACCGTCTGTGGTTTAACTGTCCAGATTGAGTTTCATCTGTCCGTATGTTTGTTACGTTGTATGTTGGTCTTCCTGTACAGGTCGCATTTATCAACTAATTTTGACGAAACTTGGTATGCATGTTCTACTATCAATTTTTTTTTGTCGTCGGTGTGTTTTTGAGTGGGGAGGTAGGTTTTCCTAAGAAGGGGGAAGTTTACCTGTGTTTCAATCGCAGTATTTATAAGTAAGGCCAATTAAGTTCAATAAATAAAAAAATATAAACTCGTATCAAATCAAATTCTATTCATATGAATGATTGTTAATAATATTGTTACCACTAAATAAACTTATTAAGAATTCATGGACACTAAACATTTCAATAAAATAATATCCAATGTGAATGAAAAATTGTGAATGATGCAGTGATGGATAACAGGGGAGAGATTATTATAAGATTTATTATTACAGGATATTAGAGGATTAAGAAATACTCATATTGCGCATAACTACAAATTAAGTAGGGCCGGTGAGGCTATTACGTATCTCAGTTGCAATCAAATGTTGATAGAAATCAAAAAAACATGGCGGCTTTATGGTCACTTTTGTCAGCACCAACTCATCAACATAGTGACATATTTGCTGACTGGAGTTGTCAAAAATTAAAACTTTAACATTAAGCCTCCTTTTTTCAAGACTTCAAGCAACATTTGATTCCTGAAGAGCAGGATGACGGTTATTATATTAGAATAGAAGCATCAATTGGCTTAGAACGACGCATGTTTAATAACGTCATTAATAAAAGAAATACACTTTACGTTTGTCACCGAACAGACTTGCGACAGATCCAACAATCCTGAGTACTTGCATGTTTGAATTCGTTAAAAAATAAAACTAAAATACTGAATTGTGTTGCTTCACAGGTCACGGCGTATCGGCGGGCCACAGTCAGAGTACAAGCGTGCACGGACATCACACAACATCGCATGGTCATACAGGATCGTCGTCTTCTAACAAGCGGAACAAACAGAAGTAATTCATCATTTATTAAATACTAGCTGCTCTCCGCGGTTTCACCCGCGCGGTGATGGATGATGATGATGAATCTTATATAGCCTATGTTACTCAGGGTGAATGTACCTTTCCAATGGTGAAAGAATTTTTGAAATCGGTCCTGTACTTTTTGAGCCAATTCGTTACAAACATACATACAAATCTTTCCTCTTTATAATATTAGTATAGATTATAATATGCTGCTCTAACATTTTCTGTTCTCCTATGTGCATTAGAAAATTTTATAAATATTGGAATATGACATTATCTTGTTTAAAGTATTATATTTGAATAATTTAATGTATATAATTATGCAGGGGTCAAAAATAGTCAGCAAAATCAGTTTTTTACTCAGGTCAGTAAGAGTCAGTTTTTACGAGAAATGGTCAGTAAAGCCAGTATTTCAAGGCTACGCTTCCATCAATAGTAGATGAGTAGCCAAGGGCTGTAAGGCATCAATTGCAGCCCGAGATATTTAGGCGCACGAGCGCAGCTGATGCTTACACCCGAGCTAACTACTCTGCTTTACATCTCGATTGTGAGGTAAGTAGAAAAAAACCGGCATTACAAAAATAAAATTGATGGCTATTATACTCATACGAAGACAAGGCTGAATAGCGAAGCGACCTCTTTTGTCATTGGGCTGAATGCATGATGTCTATTGCCAGTATGATGGTTAGATGTACGCGAACTTTTTGAAAGAGTAAAGTGTTTTTTTTACTACTTACCGCCCTAGGGCTTTTCTAGCTACATTATTGGCCTAGAGCGCTAATTGGTCACCTACAAGCCCCATTTGGGGGTAATAAGGACATACTTACCGAATATAAGAGATGTAAACCGCCCTAGGGCTTTTCTAGCTATATTACTCGTATTACCCTAGAGCGCTAATTGGTCACCTACAAGCCCCATTTAGGGGTAATAAGGACCTACTTACCGAATATGAGAGATGTAAAGTGGCATTTTTGTAGATTGAAGTGTTGAAGTTGTGTTGTGTGTGAATAATATAAAGGGTTCATATTATTGAAGATTGTTGGGGCGCCTCTCTTTACTCATCCAACATTTTTGTCTCTCTGCAAAAAAGAACATTATATTATGTTTCTTGCTTACACGTACCTAACTAAAAGCAACTAACACATGCATATTTCAATGGTAAATTGGTCGACGAAGGGTCTCTGGAGGAATCGACTCTGGAGGTTTGGTCAGTAAATGGTCAGTATTTTAGGGGCTTGCAGTCAGTAAAATCAGTATTTTTAAACATAGAATCAGTTTCGACCCCTGAATTATGTTAATAGTAAGCTTTAAGTCGATGCAAAGTGCAAATAAAGAAATGGTTAAAAATAAGAGCGCAATATGTTATCGTCTGACAATAATGTATTTATTCAAAATTAAGACCTAAATAAATATATTCGATTAGGTCACTGAGATATCATACCAGTTTAGTAGAATTTCAATCCACTTATCCTGTGTATTTGCCTTACATTTTAATCGATTAGGCTACTAACATTTGATACTTCGGCTTTGTCAAATGTATCTGTATGTTTAACTTTTTAGGTACATACCTAAATGTTGTATTTATAGTGAGAAGGTTAGCAGGATGACACGTAAAGTACTTTTAATGGAACATCCGATTCTAACACTACTTACATAATATACTACTATTTTTCTTGTTGGTTATTTCTGCAAACGTCGATTGAAATCTTTCTATATTTTATATCTTTCTATATTGCATCGCTTTGGTAGTATACTGTTAAGATTTTGCAAATGGCAAAATAAATAAATAAAATAAAATAAATGATAAATAAATATTAAATTCTTTTAATTTATTCATTGACTTATTGACAATTAGAATGAAATGCTTACATCTGTTTCCTCTTTTCAGGAAAAGCAGTTACACCAGTGCAGGAGTATCTTTGAACGCTCAGCAAGCAGTGGGTGCCGCGGCTACTAGCCGTTCATCTTCGCCTACTGTTGTGTATGTATTTAAAAATATCAATATTATAACTCTTTCCAAGGCCCAAATTCACTTAGCTATTGAGCAATCGCCACAATACTGCGATGCTTCCGCGATTGAACTGCCTTTAATGTAAAATTCGGTAGTCTGTTAGATCTTATTCTCAATAGCAGTTGTATAGCATTCGCATCGCTCTCGTATGGCCGTGCTTTCGAATGTTGCCACTGAAATAAAATTTAAAACTTCTACCCATAATATCCATATCAAGCATCAAACCAAACATCAATACAGTGGGTTTCTAGCAAAAACACAATATATAAATATTTTTTTATCATATTGCTATCACAGAAACTGAGTTTTAATACTTTAATGAAAAATAAAACAAAATACGCACGTAATGTTGTCTTTCCCTCAAAAAACAAGCGCACGAATCACCGATGTATGCGTATGTCACTGTAGCATCGCAATCGCAACTCAATAGCTTACAGCATACCAATTATGTCAAAAACTAGCGATAGCAAGCTGCTGGACCGTGATCGTACGTAAATAGCGAACAGGCTACGAAAACTCACTAAAATGTCAATTTTCATGCAATTGAGTTGCGATAACGCGGTACAATAGCTAAGAAACTTGGTCCCCTAATTTCATGCTTATCTAATAGCATGGATTAAGTCGAATATCAAGTGGGTACCAAAGCAGTTTTAGATAATCAGCCCTAGATCAAGAAGGGGAGGCGGGGTCAGTTTCGGGGGGGCGCAAAAATCATAATATAGTGTGATTAAAAATAACAAGTGCAATTTGAAAAAAATTATACCGACTTCCATTCTATTACTTTGGTAAAAATCAGTTATTAGAGTGTAACTCAAAAACTACTTGACCGAATATGATAAAATTTACATGGGATCACACGGGAAGCACCATCTTTCAAACAAAAAAAATATTGGAAATCCGTTCAGTCGAAAGTTATGAAGTAACAAACATAAAAAAACTGCTTGGTTGGCTCACCATCGACGAGTAAGAAAAATATAGATAATAATAAGTGCAAGTTACGATTTTTTTAAGGCACCTTGTAAAAGTTCGTCTTGATCAGTATTTCAGTATATTCAGTAGTGTACAAACATAACAAGGTTTAAGGTTGAAGATTACAGTACAAAGTACATTTAATTATTCGATCGCGACTTAAGAAAGAATATTTCGCAGTGACATAAACTGAGGATTACTACAAGGGAAATGTTACCCACAGACACTCAAAATACTCGACATAATTAAAATAATAAATGGATATATTCAAAATTCAAGTTTATTGTAAAAAACGTTTTAATAAAAAAAGCATATTATAAAGTCCGACATTATATAGATGACAAAGATACATATGTATTTGAGTCAACAATATTATTAGCGCATGTTTCTCAGTGATAATGTAGCTTTCTAACTGCATAAGAATTTTTGAAATTGGTCCATTAGTTTTTAAGTTTATTCGTTACATACAAAATACAAATCTTTCCTCATAGTATTATAATATATAATATTAGTATTGATGTAGTGTTGCTATAATGTACAATTTTATGTTACAGTGGCATGAACACGGTAGTAAATACGGTTCCAATAGAAGAGCCAATGGAGGAAGAATGGACCTACGATCCGAATGAGCCTCGCTACTGCATCTGCAACCAAGTCTCTTATGGAGACATGGTGGCATGCGATAACCAAGACGTAAGTAAAACGACGCTAGTATAACATCGGATGGCGGGAAAAATTGTCAACAACGGTTATTTCTTCTAGTTTGACGTGTAATAGTGGTTATTAACCGTTAAGTCTACTAGTAGTCTAGTAGCAGCGCGAACGCAGCCGGATGCGCAAGTACTCCATGAAGAAGTGGCCCGGACGGTCACGAAACCGGTCGAGATATTCGACTATACCTACCGCGTAAGTTAAACCGTCAAAATAACATTAAAATGTGTAATACTTACGAAAGTTTCAATCAAGTTAAGTGTTCGTTTGCACGCGTGTGGGCAAAGTAGACAAATCATGAAACGTTTTAGTAATGTCCTCCTCCCTACGTGGATTCCCCAATGCTGGGGGTCGTGACCCATCATGGCATTAGCCTCTCCCGTACGATGTTTCTCCAACTATTCCGGCGTCCAGCTGCACGAGCCGCTTCAGTAGTTAGTAATACGGTACTTTAGTAATGTACTCGTACTTTAGTAAAACGTGACTTAGACAGGACAGTGAGTTAATAAGAGAATTATTTATGTGACTTGAGTCTGATTTTGCTTGAAATGAAAATCTAACTTGATGCGACTATAAATATTTACATTGGCAAATTTATAGACGTACAATACCATATACAAAGCCAAAAAATAATTCATTAAAAACTGCCATATGTAATTTTTTTTTACTATTATTACAATTCTATGCAGTACGATTGATAGTCCGTAGTCCATACCTTTTTTTTAATTTTTATTACTTTATTACGGTTTCTTACCATTTTAAAATTTCTGTCTCCAAGCATTGAAATCTAAAAACTTAAGTTGTCTAATCATAAGTAAGCCCATTTTGGCTGTGGTGTGGTGTCGATGATTAGCCGACGGTACTGATCGGGCCAGAAATATTGAGATTACTTCTATTCCAGAACCTTACAATAACTCTTCGACTCTGAAATTAATCAGATACATTTGTTCAGTCTATGTGAAACATACTTTGTAAACGTAAAGAATGTTCCAATCGATATCGTAAAAAATGTAACATATCGTAGGAATTGCTCGAAAAGAAAACCGACGCGGGATTCATAAAAAACCGATTGATTTGATTATGTATAAAAATATTTGACTAGTTGGTAGGTCTTTTGTGCTAACGGACGTCTTGGTTGGTACCACCACAGTGCCAGAACTTCTAATGCATAACGACCCCTTCGAGGATATACGTAATAATATAATTATATATGAGTGACGATTTGTTATGTTGTGTTTTAAAATAACATACATATACCCTTTCAACTGGCAGACTCTACCGGCTTGCATTATTTTCGTTAAGTTTAAGTTGATTTTCACCAAGTTTTGAGTGAATCGGATAAGAAATATTTATTTCCATATTACTTCATCAGTCGAACGACCCAGACACAATAGAATTTCATTGTTATATGGACAATCGACTGGTGAGGGGTAATAATTTCTGAATTTTACTGCACATTATTTAAGGGTAGTACTGCAAAAATAATAAATAAGAGATACAATATTAATTACGTATTAGGTAATAGTATTATTTTCTTGTTATAAGTGTATACCTACTGAGGTGAATCGAATAGCGCGTCTATCGCCTATTTTATTGCGCTTAAATTGCTAAAATTGAAAGAAAATATATTAAATGTACAGATTTGGCTCAGTTACAAATTTATTATATGTATAGATAACTAGCTGCGCCCCGCGGTTACACCTGCGTAGTGATGGATGATGATGATGACGATGAAATGAATGTCCTATATGTTAATCCAGCGCCTCATCTACCTCCACAACGAATTTCATCAAAATTGGATAGTGAAAATGTAACAAACATAAAAACGCACTTACAAACTTTCGCTTAAATATAACATTAGTGTGTAGTTAGAATGAATATTAATTCCAAAATAATTCAAAAAATTATTTCCGTGAAACGTTGTGTATGAATACTCCATTACTATTTTTATTTTATTTGATTTTATTCGGAAAACGAACAGTGATACATAGCTAGTTACTTAAAACTATTTACATGTTTTCGCATATTGAAAGTAATGTTTACTTATTTGGTTTATATACACAAAACGAAAGCAAAACTAATAAACATTTACAAAATAAAGAGAAAGAGTAACATAAACAACACACTAAAGCCGCGTATGACTTCGCGCTCCAAGAGGACGAACATTGACGGGCATTCCGCCGGCAGCGCGAAATTGATACCATTTTGGAACGCGCGGCAATGTGTTCGTTGGAACGCTCGAACGTGGAGCGGGCCGTTCCATCTGGTGTCGATTTTTAACCGCGTATCAAAGGCAGCTCGGTTGTGGCGCGCGCGCCATTTAAGACGGACGCGATAGTGTTTTGTGTTTGTTGCGTTGCGAGCGATGGATAATTCAATACTACTATATGGCACAAAAGAACTGATGTGGCATAGCAGTTCTTAAAGGATGTAGTATGGAGTTTTATACTGCATCCTTTTCGGTACAACTCTGTCATCCGCCAACGCGGTGTTCGTTTCTGTTTTTTCTTGTATATAATACTATGGATTCAAGACAAGATTCTTCGAATATTGTGTGTTATCAGTGATGACTTATGGCACTGAAACGTGGTCTCTTACTATGGGCCTCATAAGTAAGCTCAAAGTCGCACAACGAGCTATGGAGAGGGCTATGCTCGGGGTTTCTCTACGTGATCGAATCAGAAATGAGGAGATCCGTAGAGTAACGAAAGTCACCGACATAGCCCAGAAGATAAGCCAGTTGAAGTGGCAGTGGGCACACTGCCACTTCAACATACACATATCACGCAGAACAGATGGCCGATGGGGCCGAAAGGTTCTGGAGTGGAGATCACAGACTGGCAAGCGCAGCGTAGATCGTACACCGACAAGGTAGACTGAAGACCTGATAAAGGTAACAAGACGACGTTGGACGCAGGCCGCATCCAACCGGTCCCTTTGAGAAATTTGTGTGGGAGACCTATGTTCAGCAGTGGACGTCCTACGGCTGAGATGACGATGATGATGAATACTATGAATAACTATAAACGCTGCTGCTGCTCGTAAATGACTGGCCTGCATGTGAACGATCAAACACTGGAAAAGCTGCCACGCGCGCCAGGCGACCTTAGTTGATTTCTTCCAAATATTTGGAACGCGTTCTCGGCGCGGTCATTTCATAAATATAAAAACTGTATACCATTATCATGTAGGGCGCTTAAAGCTTTGCTATTGTATTTAGATGATTACTCCTCATTCCTTAGTAAATAAGTTTCAATAAACAAGTGTTTTTTATTTTATATTTGATGCCTTGCACATGCCTACATAATAAGTATGTAGGTGTAAGTTATTAGATATGTGTATTACCTTGGATCAAAGACAATACACCTAACCGCATTGAGAGACTTACGTATAGGACGACCTAACCCCTCGTTTTATTCAAGAAACAAGCTTTTACTATTAATATATAAAACTGGTAGAATTCTTGTCAAAACATAATTATTTTTCTGTGACGTGAGTGAAAAATACTAATAGTTTTTTTTTCTATGGTGAAAAGGAGAGATAATAGTATGAATACGGAGTTTTGAGTGTTTACACACATGAGTACATTTTCTTTAGCTGCCCTAAACTTTGTCATGGATGCCTGCTCTCTTACCTTTTTTCTCTCCATATTCTCTGTAAATATGTGGATAAACACAGTGAAACTGTAAATGTTATAAAGCGTGTATACTAAAACAATCTTATAATTGAAGCTTTATTTACAAAAACAACATAACTCTATTGCATGTGACTTTACAGGAGAGTGAAAACATAATATAGAGTGAAAAACTCAATTTGTTCTCAAATATAATATAACGCTGTTTCTAATATTTTCATAGATATTAGAGTGTGTCATAGATTCTAAATGATAAGCTATGTTTTTTTAAAGGTCAACCAGGGGTAGGCTATAAGTAATAAAATTGTTTTGTCACATAAGCAGTTTCTGTAAAATTTTGTTGTTTTATATAGTTTATGTAAAAAAAAACATTAGCTAATTATGAGAATGATATTTTTTGTAAGCAATTGTACAAGAATGACCACTTCCCCTGCACCTGCTCACTCAATTGTTGATATATAGACAATGACGACAATAGCAGTGGCGCAGACGATAATTAGATAGAGACAGGTTGGATATAACATGTTGGATACAACAAGAAATGTCTTAGGTACACACCAAACCCTCTATCTAATTTTCTTCTGTGTCATTGCTATTGTCGTCATTGTCTATATCATCAGTTGAGTAAGTGGGTGCAAGGGAAGTTAAATATCTCAGTAGTTTGCAATTTTATAGAGAAAAATTCACATCCTCAGATGGGATTCGAACCCGCGTCTTCCAGTGACCCGTGTTCTGACACGTCTACCAGAACAAGAAGATATGAATTGCCGTGAGAGCCCTTAACAAAAGGTCCTAGGTGATCGATATGGACGGTATCGAAAGGTTTGTCAACTTTATAAATCGGATGCAGAAACCCATCCTTAGGTCCAGATGGTTCCTTACTGTATGCACACTCTATGCACGACCGTACATACTTGACCACGTCTAGGCCACCGAGGCGTACCGTCCGAGTATTGAATTTTAACTCTATCTCATGAACCGTAGTATTCGGACGGAGCGACATTTACAACTTGATAGCATTACCCAACCGAAAGAAGTTTTTTTTAAATACTGTTACTTTCATATTAATGTCGCAACCCTTCATATTTTCTTATAATATGATGTTAAAAGCACTAACACCTGCTTAGCGAGACCAAACATTGCAATTATAAAGAGAAAATATCACAACCTTGAACGGGATTCAAACCCACTTAAGACGCGGTCTAATCCCAATTTTAAAATAATTTACGATGCTTTATGTAAGGTTGAAAATCGCATGTTATATTGGACGATGTCATGCGTAAATGCATTAATTTAGTACGTTTTCTCAATATATTTCGATATATACTAAAACAATTGAAATAACTGCTGGTCACTAATTTAGTACCATATGTTGGCTATGTATTACCTAATAAAAATATAGTGTTATCGCTGAAAATTCTGAGAGTTTGGACGTCAAAGTTTATTTTTATGGACCTGTTCAGGTTTTTTTTCTGCAGAGAGCGAGTAATATTTAGGAATTCTGTTCGGTTATTACTCTTTGCCTGTTCCTTTTCTAACCTAAGTATTTTTTTCATACAATATTATTGATCTGTTTCGTTACACTAGGTGTTTAAAGATTCTGCTTTTTACTATTATCAGGATACGAGCGCGCCTTATCTGACATTCTGTGTCAGACACCATGGACACTAGCTAAAAATACTTAGTTGTTTGCTCCCTAAGCAAAATTATCTACTATCATCTGAGATATGGATTGTTTTTGCAAAATATGTGTTTTTTATTCTATAACCGTTACAAATGTAAATACCAACAAGTCAAGTAACGAAAAATATTAAAAATGTAGTTTTTTGTAAAAATCCCTTCAATTGTGGTCTACTAAATTTGTGTCAATTTTTAGCCCTTTTTGCATAGATATAGGTAAATCAATGCGTTTTTGTGTTATCTTTTGGTTTAGTCATCATCATGGGGGATTTTTAAATACTGTTCGATCGATTTTTTTGTTATATATTTACCAATCAGACTACAACCGTAGAGTAAGTATCCAATAGAGACATCTTCTTCACCGCAGGAAAGAAATTCCCAACAGGGATGCAGTTACGCTGTTTTCGTCTCACAGCGTGCCCGTTTTTTCAAGGTCAGCAACTTGAATTGCGAATCAATTTGAGTTTTCGAGAATTTTAGATTTCGGGGTTTTTAACCATTATAGTAACTCGAAGCATTTTAACTAGGTTAAAATGCTTCGACTCTCGATGCTTCTTACTGTTCTGGATTATATAATTATTATACTTTATACATCCAGAAGCTAGTAATAGTGCGGTATCATCTCAGACTACAAAGTGGGGTATTATGTACTTACTTAATTTAATTGCAAAAGTGACAGTGAGATTCTCACTGTGAGAGTGAAAACCGGCTGCTCTTTAGAAATAAAGCCCTAACAGACGCTCGTACTTGGTCCGGTGGACTATGCTGCTACGGACCGAACCGAACAGTTGCTTCACGTACGCCTTCAAGTGCACACGGTTGTCATCGTGTCGTTGGCCACAGTAAAAACTGGCCAAGTGCGAGTCGGACTCGCGTACGAAGGTTTTCGTACCATCTATAAATCTCCCATACAAGAGACATGATATTTTGCTGTTTTTACGGAAACCATCGTGCGCGAGTCCGACTCGCACTTAGCGGGTTTTCAACCGACTTCCAAAAAAGGAGGCGGTTCTCGACTCTTCTGTTTTTTTTAAGTTTGTTACCTCAGAACTTTCGACTGGGTGAACTGATTACCTATAAACACGCGCCGGTACACCGGTGGCCAAATCTATACATTGCATAAAGCGGCGCTGGTACACCGGTGTACCGCAGTCAAAACCCATATCAGTACTGAACATAAACGTTAACTGTTCAAATGTACAGAGTGTTTGGTAGAGGGACCGACAAACCAAATCAGCGTGTTCGGGGGCCCACATGGAGAATACAAGTTTGCCTAAAAAAATCCCCGACACCCCAATATGTTTAATTTTTTTTTGTGATTTTTCCCTTTTTCTCCGATTTCATTATTTCATTCAAAACTATGAAACAACTAACCCTTATTGTATTGTCCATATATTATCCTGTATTGATATAATATGACTTCATATTATAACATGGATTTGTTGATGGAGGATTAGTTTAAGCAGTCAAATATTTAAGATTTAAATTTTTATGAAATTGAATAACATTTAATTGTACTCGTAGTATGTATTAAATATAAATCTTTAATATATATTAAATATAAATCTTTAATATATATTAAATATAAATCTTTGTATAATTGAAGAACTTCAATTATATACAGGGTTACAGGAAAAGTCGTGCTAGATCCGTTAAGGGCGTGGAGTACCCATCATTTCTGACTTACCTATTTCACTATGAAATACCCTACCCTAAATGTAACCCTTTTCGAGATAGGTATTCGACTTTTAATTTTTTTTATTGAACATTTACGATATTTAGGCTACTAAATTTAATTTTGTTTATTTTGTGTGTTTTATTATTATTATTCAAAATAAATCACGGATTTCATCCGGTCCTTTACAAAGGCATAAGTGGGGCTGTAGCCAACACTTAGAGGCCTGTTTGGTATAAAAATACAAAGTAGTATAAAAAAAAACCGAAACTTTTGGATGGATGGTGACATGGTATATCTATTATAAAAATGGGTAAAATGACAAGGCTATTGAAATGATTTTATTAGTGATAAAAAGATAGTGGGCTATGGAAGAGACTACGGCACCTGCCAAATTCAGTCTCATTTTAAAATTTTTGGGCAGGTGGTGACTTGCCACCCACTAAACGGGCCCCCCATAAAGGCCACCATGAATGGTGACAGAAGGGGCAACGTTGGTGTGGCTGGCTAAAGGGTGTCGAGAGGTGTGCTGCGGTTTCACTAAAGCGCTACTACCGGCGTTATGCCCTTTAACACTTCCACCCTTGGAGCTTTTTGTTACTTTCTCTTTATTATTATTGCATTTTTACATTGTAATAAGATGATTGAGGACGTCGATCATTAAAATATTGCATAAGTTAATTGAATAGGCCGTAGTAAACAAGTGAAAGTTAAGAAATTAACTCTTTGTAGAGAATCTAGCCAAGATGTAAGGTTTGCTTTGAGCTCACCGGCGATGATTAACTGTCTATACTGGCCGAAGCCAGCGCGAACGGGATCGCTACCTTGGTTGGGGCTACAATCACGACTCGTGAGAGAGTTACCTGACCACAACCAAAGCTGTACCTCGGACTGAGTCAATGAATCAATCGCACTCTTGGCTGGTTAAAAAAAATATTATAAAGATTATTTTTCTTTAAGGGATATATAAAAAAATATTGATGTGATTATTGAGGGATTATTCGAACGAGGTATAACAATCTAGGGTTTTATTTAAATGCATTGAAAAAATCTTCATAGGCGACAGTGGAGAATAAAATTAATACTTAGCCCTAAAAAGTAAAATAAAACATTAGGTAAGCATGAAATTGTTGAGATAGTGATTGTGTAAAAAGCTCTTTAGAGTGTTTTGATCGTCTATCATAGACGAACTGTTTTTCTCTGTATGTCATACGATGATAGATGTCGATAATAATAAAATGCATATGGTCACAAGAAAAAATGGTGTATATTTTAAATAGATTTTAGCGATTCTTAACATGGTAGCAGAGCATGGTTTTTGAAAATAAATAAATCGGTACCTAGTAAAACTATGGAAGGTAAGGATGAATATTCGAGGTTGCAGATATTTGATGGTACCAACTATGACAAATGGAAATTTAGATTGAAATTATTTTTGGAAATGAAGAGTTGCGATTTGGTCATCAATTCACCAACTAAACCTGAAGGCATGTTAGATTCAGAATGGAAAAAGCTAGATATTAAAGCTAAGAACTACCTAGTAAACAGTGTTAATAATTATCAGCTCGATATAATAATAACAGAGAATACCGCATTTGATATGATCAAAAAGCTTGATAGCTTATATGCGCAGAAAGGTAGCGCTAATAGACTGTTATTAAAAAGGAAAATTTTAAAGACACAATTAAAGGATATTATATTATAAACCTATTGAGTTTCTGCAAATTTTTGAAAAACAGATTAATGAATTAATTAGTGCTGGAGAAAATATGGCTGAAGAGGATAAATTAAATTATTTACTGCTTTCCCTACCTGAGAGTTTTAATCACATAGTAAATATTATTGATGCATTACCAAAAACGGACCAAACTGTTGAATATGTCAAATCAAAAATTTTACTGGAATCTCAAAAGGAGGGGAGCGATGCAACACCTATGTCTTTCACGTCCACATCAAATCAAAAACAAACTGAAAGTGAAGAACCCCAAAGTAAATGTTATGAATGTCATAAACCAGGACATTATAAAAGGGATTGTCCACAACTTGTGAACCGTAGACGTGGTTCTTATCATAGAGGTAGAGGACAAAGAGGTCGACGTAGAGGAGCATATAGAGGTGGAAGTTATAGGGCTGAATCTTCGGCTGGCTTTAATGTAGAAGTAGAAGCATTGACGAATGGAAAGGTCACATGGCTAATAGACAGCGGTTGTAGTGTCATATTATTAATGATGACAAGTATTTCTGTGAGTATAAAACTTTATCTTCTCCTGTCAACATAAAAGTAGGTGACGGTTTTTGTCTGAAATCAGAAAAGTTGAGAACTGTAACAATGTTGTGTGAGGTCAATGGTAGGAATACGAAAAAAGACATTGAAAACGTGTACTATGTTCCAAATATGAAAAGAAATTTACTAAGCGTATCTGCTATTATAAATAAACATAATGTTATTAAATTTCATAGTGACAAAGCAGATATTTATAATATATACAGAAAGTTAGTAGCTGTAGGCAGGAAAATACTCAAGTTGTAATGAATTAGAAGGAAAGGTAAAATAATAAAAATAATGTAACATACACAAGTGAGAAAACTATGTCAGTTAAAGAAAAATTACATAGAATTTTTGGTCATGTAAATTTTCGTAACCTTAAAGAAATGTGTAGGCTGCAATCACTGGATCAGTTACCTCAAACATTACCTAATGATTATATACAATGCGAGATTTGTTTATTAAATAAAATTACTAATTTACCTTTTGAAAATAATAGGCGCCGAGCAACGGATTTGCTTGAAATCGTACATACAGACGTTAATGGTCCTTTGACTCCTGTAGGTTATAATGGTTAAAGATATTTTGTCTCTTTTATTGACTTTTATTGATTATAGTCGACATGCATATGTTTGTGTAATTAAAAATAAAAGCGATGTCATTGATTGTTTTAAAACGTACGTGAAATTGGTTCAAAAACAAACAGGGAAACGAGTTAAGGAAATCAGATGTGATAACGGAGGAGAGTACCTAAACAGAGATTTTTTAATTTTTTCCAAAGAAGAGGGCATTCTTTTAAAGCCTGCGCCTGCGGCTTATTAACGGCTTATCTGGGTAATAGATTATTGACTAACACGGCCGAAAAGAAAACACCATTTGAAATATTTAATGGACGGAAACCAGATATTGGAAATTTAAAATTATATGGCAGTTCCTGTTTCGTTAAAGTACCTGAAGAAAGTAGAAATTCGAAACTTAACCCAAAAGGCGTTCGAGTTGTACTGGTTGGCTATACGGATAATGGATATAGAGTATTAGTAGATGATAAAGTCAAGTAAAATATCACGCCATGTGAAGTTCATTAATGCAGAAGAAGGTCAAGTGATTAAATTCAACAATGATGATGATAATGATGAAAATAATGATGTAAATATAAACGATGAAAAAGGTGAAAAAGATGAAAAAGAAGAATTTTATGATACAGTGGATGATGAAAATGACAAAAAGAAGAGTTCTAATATTGAGGGAGTGTGTTCAAACGATCGCCCACAAAGGGGTAGAAAAATGCCCGAGAAGTTTAAAGATCATGTTGTTTATGTGAATTTTGCTAATGCTTTAGTGTCAAATAGTTACGATGAAGCTATAAATTGTCCAGATTCAAAAAAGTGGATTAATGCAATGAATGACGAAATTAATAGCTTAGAACAATTCTGTTCTAAGCTATTAATTTCCCTTGTGTTATTCAACACAAGGGAATTTGTTAATGAACTGATGGATTCAAATAAAATAGAAGTGAAATGGATATATCGAGTAAAAACCACTGGAAAATACAAGGCTCGTGTAGTAGCTAGAGGGTTTCAGCAACAATATGATGAGAATGAAGAAATATATTCACCTGTTGCAAGAATTATTACCATGAAGGCTTTGTTGTCTACTGTTTGTGTGAATGGATGGAATATTGAACAAATGGATGTTGAAACTGCATTTCTTAATGGCAATATTGAGTCGGAGGTGTATATGTATCCACCTGATGGTTACAAAATTGAACCACATAAAGTATGCAAGCTTCGGAAAGCATTATATGGATTGAGGGAGAGCCCACGTGACTAGTACGACTGTTTTAATGATTTTATGATGAGTATAAATTTTAATAGATCTGCTTATGAAATCTGTTTATACGACTGTATACTGGATACGTAAATAACAATCAGGTATATACAGGATGTCCCAGAAATCAACGTCAAGCGGGCACGGGGCAAGACGGGGGGTCATACCAGTACCAGGAAAAATAAAATAAAAATTCTATATCAGTTGGTTAAGTTATAATTGGCAAATTTATGAAAAAGAGGAAAATTGACACCTTTATTCATATCTTTAGTTATTCTGACCTCAAAGTTAACTATTTTACAGTGTTTTTTTTTTACTAACGTGGTCTTTAATAAACATGCTATCAATTGCAATCACTATTTAAACAAAAAGAGTTGCTATGTTTGTTAAAATTATCGCATTTTCTTTGAGTTGTGGTTGAAAAAATAATATCAACTAACTTTAATGGTACAGTAAAAAAAAAATATGGTACTACCCTAGGCAAGTTACTTCAAAAGATGGCCCATTTAGTCAAGATTTAGAAATGATACAATACTTTTAACTTTTCTACCTATAACAATTATTGCCAATTTTTATCGCAAAACATACTCATTTAAAAAATTAAATTAGGTCATCACAATACTTGTTTTCTTAAAAAATTCGGAGAAAAAGAACAATGAATAGTATGCGGTGGTCACCGACAAATACACCGCGTTAAAGGGCTATGACAGAGCGAGATAGATAGGTCTACAACATGAGTAAGCGAGATGGATGCTAACACAGATGCTTCGAAACGAAACAAAAAACGGCTTGTAATTAAAAAACTCAAGTGTTGTGACTAATTGTTTGACTTAAATTAATCAATAAATTTAAAAATAAAACAAACTGTTGTATGTGATTGATAATTTATTAAATCAAATGTTCGAAATGTTTGCCGCCTGCATCAATGCAGGCTCTACATCTTTTTAAAAATGACCTCTTGATTAGTCTTGCGTAACTAGCTGCATTTATTTCTTCCGCTGCTTCGGTTATCCTCTGGCTTAGTTCGGCAACATTTTCAATTGGTTTAAAATAGACTTTTTCCTTTATGCAGCCCCAGTAAAAAAAATCTATTGGATTTAAGTCGGGGGAACGAGCGGGCCATGAAACTGGACCAAGGCGCCCAATCCACCTTCCGGGATATTCCGTGTCCAAATACTCTCGTACGTGACGAGCATAATGCGCTGGGCAACCATATTGCTGAAACCACAGCGCCCTGTAAATGTTTAGGGGCACATCTAGGAGGTCTGGCAAATGGTTTTGGAGAAAATCCAAGTAGTTATCTCCATTTAAAGTTGCGGGGAAGCTCGAACGGTCCAACTACTTTTCCATTTAAAATTCCGGTCCACATGTTAATTTTAAACTGAAATTGGGACCTGTTAACACATATATATGTGTTAACATAATATAACATATACATGACATAAATGAAGTAAAAGCAATGCTCACAGACTAACAGATGCTAACGCATGCTAAATGATAGTTTTTTTTTTTTCTTGTGACCATCTGCATTTTATTATTATCGACATCTATCCATAGACTAAAATATATACTAGAAAACATCTATCCAAGGGGAGGTATCCTGTATGTACTAGATTTTACCATTGCACACACGAGCAAAATTTAGATGTGTGTAGCGGAATTGTATGTACTGCTACAGCGATAAAATTTAGACATTTATAGGGAAGCAAATTCGTTCCATAAAAAAATATTCCGTACTATTTTTAATAAAATACATATTTTACTGCCACCAAACGTTTCATAATATGTTTTATTCTTTTACCTTTTTTTTGTTGTACAAAATACATAAAAGAAGCTAACATTTTTGTTAAAAACAATATTATAAAACTAGCTCCAATTTTTTAATTCATCTTGCAACACTCGAATTGTATGTCAGCAAGTTGATCAAATTCAATTTGAACATTTACGTTATAAATTAGTTTTAAATTGCTGATATTTCGTATTTTCGTGGATATTTCATGTTATTATAGTGACCCTCCTTTAATGTAAGCTTCCGCAGAACTATCTAAGTATTAGTAACATTAGAAACGGGATATTTACCGTGTAATCCATGTTGTCGGGAATATAAATCGCGAACTCAAATAAAATGGATTACACGGTAAATATCCCTTTTCTAATGTTGTCTCTTGCAAAAGTGATCCTGATAGTTTAAAAACTTATAAAATCTAAGTATGTCTACGGACATGTACAGAAATGTGCAAAATGTGGAGCCAACTCCTGTTCAAGATGGTGTGGTCTCATTTCACCATTTCCCTAAGCCTGGTAAAACGAATGTTAAACGGTATGTTAATCATATATATTTTTATGCTCATATATGCTTTATCTTGCTTATATTGAAAAACTAATAGCATAGTGAGGTACCTACTCTCGTTTTCAATTCTACAGTAGGTATTATTATTACAGTTAGTTAAAAACATGTAATTTAACTTTGATCTCCATGTGATACCTATAATAAGATCATATAGGTACTATGTGCCTGTACCTCCGTCTACCATATTTCCTATCTTTCTCTAGTCAGATTGCAGTAATGTAATTACTATTGCTTGTGGGCTGATGGATGACACAACGGGGCTTACTCCCACCTTTTACGAAACTATTATAAATCAGGAGCGTCTTGTAATAAGCTTAAAATAATCGTACTTACTATCGTACCAACACAAAATGGTTGAACAATATTACTTCAATATTATTTACGGCGTGTTCCTTTTTAAGCCGAAATCGACCCTAATGGTGCATTCCAGTAAACACCGCCAATACATACGACTGCGGTTTCGTGTTTCCTTTAGGATGAATACCTATAATGCCCAACCCAAATATAACACTCACACGGTCGCAAAAAGTGCGTCATATTTTCTCTCAATTAAATCGAATGAATCATAAACCTATTTGATATTTTGACAGTAACAGCTTACAACGACCGCAAGTCCAAAACCTTCCATCCGCAAGTGTTGTAGTCGTGGCGTGAGCGTGATCTGTGATGTAATCGATGATGTACCGAGCTCAGTTATGATAATTGCGAGTTTGAAAGATAACGGTTGGGCGGCTATGCGAACGACGCGATCGATTTTGGCTCTCAAAGGAACACGACCAGATGTAAGTGAAGTGAAAGAACGAAACAACCACAGAATATTCTAATAAGGGTTTGAGATTTTAAAACTCTATAGTGGAGGCACAGAGAATAAATATAGCTTTCATTATTTGTAACAGATATTGCACATTCATTTTTCCTTTATAAGTGTAGTCGTACGTGTTGAACATTTGCCATTTCACAAGTTAATTTAATATGTATATGTAAATATTTATAGTTTCAATGATGCATGATTTTTATTGACATAATCGCGAGTAAAGACTTAGTCACGTACACAAATGTATCATTAAGTCACTGTCCTGCCTAAAATACGTTTTAGTAAAGCAATAGTAGTAGATATGTGTTTAAAATAAAACAATAAAAAATCAAATCTATGAATATTTTAAAAGTAATACAATTGTTTCTACAGACTAATCTGTTGGTTTCATGTAGAAATACATAAAATACCTTTTATTCAAATAAAAGCCCTATATTAGCTTATTCAAATTGATTTGTAGCAGTTACTTAAACTTCTATTATTTTTGTTTAATTTCAGATTAACTTCCTTCAGAAGCCTTCGCCACAGCTACACTTTTGAGCAAATTCTTCCAGCTGTTTGATGCATTAAATGCTGACAGTCCAGACTTCCAGACAGACCAGAAAGTACAAAGTCAGTCCAGAAAAATACGCTCAGGCTGGTGTGGCAGTGAAAATGCCGAAACCTTAAAACGATGCAAATATGCCAATCTCGGTGGAGGTTACACATTTGTGTCTTTTGGGGTAGAAACTTAGAGTAAGTTTCTACCCTAGTGGCGCGTACGAAATTTTCAGGGCTTGACCAAACAATTGGTTGAAGCGTAGGTGAACAGAATGCTGGCTCATATTTTGCAAAGAAATTTTGCATAGCTATTCAACGTGGAAATGCAGCCAGCATTCTGGACACTTTGCCTCCAACAAATAATTTATGACATTTGATATTTTTAAACTTTTGTCCATTATTTAGTTAAACTTTAATAAATTTATGAAATAAATACATAAATGTTTTAAAAATTGTTTTATTTCTATAACATAAGTACCTACTTATTCACCTAATAAGGTTCTGCCTACTTCATGAGGCGAAATTGTGTTTTAACATTGTTCCATCCGCAGACTGAATTGATAGGTAATAAAATAAATGAAAATAGAAAAGCATGGGGTGGATATTTAAAATTCGCGCTAAAGTTAGTTCCTTAGCATTCCGTGCGGATTCTGTTGCGCTAGTAGTATCAGTGTAATTCGCATTATGTCTGTATAGCAGTTACACTTCTTCTCTCGGTAGAGAGTTTCAACAAACTCACGATACCACCTTTGCATACACAAGGTAATCTTTGGTATCGATTACTCCGGACTTGACTTCTAGCAGACAACTGCTCGGGACAGCGGCTTGGGCGGCCGCTCAGCGCAGCAGCCCAGCGCAGCAGTTAGGGCAGCCGCTCAGGATACCTGCTCGGGACAGCTGAAAAACAAATGAATGTGTTAATATCTGTAGACGTACTACGATAAAATTCTGGACTTCCATCACCCGCACCACACTATGCAATGAAAACAAAGAAAAACATTCCATGCCTTACATACTTTAACAGTTTAGTGATATTTTTCTTTATTAATGCATACCAAAGTTAACTAGCGCATGATATCAATTTGTGAATATTAACTGTCGAATGTCTAGACAAACTCACGATACCACCTTTGCATGACACCACACAAGGTAATCTTGACTTCCAGCAGACAACTGCTCGGGACAGCGGCTAGGGCGGCCGCTCAGCGCAGAAGCACGGGCGGTTGCTCAGCGCAGCAGCCCAGCGCAGCAGTTTGGGCAGCCGCTCAGGAAACCTGCTCGGGACAGCTGAAAAATAAATGAATGTGTTAATATCTGTCTACGTACTACAATAAATTCTGGACTTCCATCACCCGCACCACACCATGCAATGAAAACAAAGAAAAACATGCCTTACATATTTTACCAAGATCTCACTCGCACAGTTTAGTGATATTTTTCTTTATTAATGCATACCAAAGACAACTAGCGCATGATATCAATTTGTGAAGATTAACTGTCGAATGTCTAGACAAACTCACGATACCACCTTTGCATGACACCACACAAGGTAATCTTTGGTGTCGACTAATCCGGACTTTACTTCCAGCAGACAACTGCTCGGGACAGCGGCTTGGGCGGCCGCTCAGCGCAGAAGCACGGGTAGTTGCTCAGCGCAGCAGCCCAGCGCAGCAGTTTGGGCAGCCGCTCAGGATACCTTCTCGGGACAGCTGAAAAATAAATGAATGTGTTAATATCTGTCTACGTACTACAATAAATTCTGGACTTCCATCACCCGCACCACACTATGCAATGAAAACAAAGAAAAACATTCCATGCCATACATACTTTACCAAAATTTCACTCGCACAGTTTAGTGATATTTTTCTTTATTAATGCATACCAAAGACAACTAGCGCATGATATCTATTTGTGAAGATTAACTGTCGAATGTCTAGACAAACTCACGATACCACCTTTGCATGACACCACACAAGGTAATCTTGACTTCCAGCAGACAACTGCTCGGGACAGTGGCTTGGGCGGCCGCTCAGCGCAGAAGCACGGGCAGTTGCTCAGCGCAGCAGCCCAGCGCAGCAGTTTGGGCAGCCGCTCAGGATACCTGCTCGGGACAGCTGAAAAACAAATGATTGTGTTAATATCTGTCGACGTACTACAATAAAATTCTGGACTTCCATCACCCGCACCACACCATGCAATGAAAACAAAGAAAAACATTCCATGCCTTACATACTTTACCAAAATTTCACTCGCACAGTTTAGTGATATTTTTCTTTATTAATGCATACCAAAGACAACTAGCGCATGATATCAATTTGTGAAGATTAACTGTCGAATGTCTCGACATACTCACGATACCACCTTTGCATGACACCACACAAGGTAATCTTGACTTCCAGCAGACAACTGCTCGGGACAGCGGCTTCGGCGGCCGCTCAGCGCAGAAGCACGGGCAGTTGCTCAGCGCAGCAGCCCAGCGCAGCAGTTTGGGCAGCCGCTCAGGATACCTGCTCGGGACAGCTGAAAAACAAATGAATGTGTTAATAACTGTCGACGTACTACGATAAAATTCTGGACTTCCATCACCCGCACCACACCATGCAATGAAAACAAAGAAAAACATTCCATGCTTTACATACTTTACCAAGATCTCACTCGCACAGTTTAGTGATATTTTTTTTATTAATGCATACCAAAGACAACTAGCGCATGATATCAATTGGTGAAGATTAACTGTCGAATGTCTAGACAAACTCACGATACCACCTTTGCATGACACCACACAAGGTAATCTTTGGTGTCGATTACTCTGGACTTGACTTCCAGCAGAAAACTGCTCGGGACAGCGGCTTGAGCAGCCGCTCAGCGCAGAAGCACGGGCAGTTGCTCAGCGCAGCAGCCCAGCGCAGCAGTTTGGGCAGCCGCTCAGGATACCTGCTCGGGACAGCTGAAAAACAAATGAATGTGTTAATATCTGTCGACGTACTACGATAAAATTCTGGACTTCCATCACCCGCACCACACCATGCAATGAAAACAAAGAAAAACATTCCATGCCTTACATACTTTACCAAGATCTCACTCGCACAGTTTAGTGATATTTTTCTTTATTAATGCATACCAAAGACAACTAGCGCATGATATCAATTTGTGAAGATTAACTGTCGAATGTCTCGACATACTCACGATACCACCTTTGCATGACACCACACAAGGTAATCTTGACTTCCAGCAGACAACTGCTCGGGACAGCGGCTTGGGCGGCCGCTCAGCGCAGAAGCACGGGCGGTTGCTCAGCGCAGCAGTTTGGGCAGCCGCTCAGGATACCTGCTCGGGACAGCTGAAAAACAAATGAATGTGTTAATATCTGTCGACGTACTACGATAAAATTCTAGACTTCCATCACCCGCACCACACTAAGCAATGAAAACAAAGAAAAACATTCCATGCCTTACATACTTTACCAAAATTTCACTCGCACAGTTTAGTGATATTTTTCTTTATTAATGCATACCAAAGACAACTAGCGCATGATATCAATTTGTGAAGATTAACTGTCGAATGTCTCGACATACTCACGATACCACCTTTGCATGACACCACACAAGGTAATCTTGACTTCCAGCAGACAACTGCTCGGGACAGCGGCTTCGGCGGCCGCTCAGCGCAGAAGCACGGGCAGTTGCTCAGCGCAGCAGCCCAGCGCAGCAGTTTGGGCAGCCGCTCAGGATACCTGCTCGGGACAGCTGAAAAACAAATGAATGTGCTAATAACTGTCGACGTACTACGATAAAATTCTGGACTTCCATAACCCGCACCACACCATGCAATGAAAACAAAGAAAAACATTCCATGCTTTACATACTTTACCAAGATCTCACTCGCACAGTTTAGTGATATTTTTTTTATTAATGCATACCAAAGACAACTAGCGCATGATATCAATTGGTGAAGATTAACTGTCGAATGTCTCGACATACTCACGATACCACCTTTGCATGACACCACACAAGGTAATCTTGACTTCCAGCAGACAACTGCTCGGGACAGCGGCTAGGGCGGCCGCTCAGCGCAGAAGCACGGGCGGTTGCTCAGCGCAGCAGCCCAGCGCAGCAGTTTGGGCAGCCGCTCAGGATACCTGCTCGGGACAGCTGAAAAATAAATGAATGTGTTAATATCTGTCGACGTACTACGATAAAATTTTGGACTTCCATCACCCGCACCACACCATGCAATGAAAACAAAGAAAAACATTCCATGCCTTACATACTTTACCAAAATTTCACTCGCACAGTTTAGTGATATTTTTCTTTATTAATGCATACCAAAGACAACTAGCGCATGATATCTATTTGTGAAGATTAACTGTCGAATGTCTAGACAAACTCACGATACCACCTTTGCATGACACCACACAAGGTAATCTTTGGTGTCGATTACTCTGGACTTGACTTCCAGCAGAAAACTGCTCGGGACAGCGGCTTGAGCAGCCGCTCAGCGCAGAAGCACGGGCAGTTGCTCAGCGCAGCAGCCCAGCGCAGCAGTTTGGGCAGCCGCTCAGGATACCTGCTCGGGACAGCTGAAAAACAAATGAATGTGTTAATATCTGTCGACGTACTACGATAAAATTCTGGACTTCCATCACCCGCACCACACCATGCAATGAAAACAAAGAAAAACATTCCATGCCTTACATACTTTACCAAGATCTCACTCGCACAGTTTAGTGATATTTTTCTTTATTAATGCATACCAAAGACAACTAGCGCATGATATCAATTTGTGAAGATTAACTGTCGAATGTCTCGACATACTCACGATACCACCTTTGCATGACACCACACAAGGTAATCTTGACTTCCAGCAGACAACTGCTCGGGACAGCGGCTTGGGCGGCCGCTCAGCGCAGAAGCACGGGCGGTTGCTCAGCGCAGCAGTTTGGGCAGCCGCTCAGGATACCTGCTCGGGACAGCTGAAAAACAAATGAATGTGTTAATATCTGTCGACGTACTACGATAAAATTCTAGACTTCCATCACCCGCACCACACTAAGCAATGAAAACAAAGAAAAACATTCCATGCCTTACATACTTTACCAAAATTTCACTCGCACAGTTTAGTGATATTTTTCTTTATTAATGCATACCAAAGACAACTAGCGCATGATATCAATTTGTGAAGATTAACTGTCGAATGTCTCGACATACTCACGATACCACCTTTGCATGACACCACACAAGGTAATCTTGACTTCCAGCAGACAACTGCTCGGGACAGCGGCTTCGGCGGCCGCTCAGCGCAGAAGCACGGGCAGTTGCTCAGCGCAGCAGCCCAGCGCAGCAGTTTGGGCAGCCGCTCAGGATACCTGCTCGGGACAGCTGAAAAACAAATGAATGTGTTAATAACTGTCGACGTACTACGATAAAATTCTGGACTTCCATAACCCGCACCACACCATGCAATGAAAACAAAGAAAAACATTCCATGCTTTACATACTTTACCAAGATCTCACTCGCACAGTTTAGTGATATTTTTTTTATTAATGCATACCAAAGACAACTAGCGCATGATATCAATTGGTGAAGATTAACTGTCGAATGTCTCGACATACTCACGATACCACCTTTGCATGACACCACACAAGGTAATCTTGACTTCCAGCAGACAACTGCTCGGGACAGCGGCTAGGGCGGCCGCTCAGCGCAGAAGCACGGGCGGTTGCTCAGCGCAGCAGCCCAGCGCAGCAGTTTGGGCAGCCGCTCAGGATACCTGCTCGGGACAGCTGAAAAATAAATGAATGTGTTAATATCTGTCGACGTACTACGATAAAATTTTGGACTTCCATCACCCGCACCACACCATGCAATGAAAACAAAGAAAAACATTCCATGCCTTACATACTTTACCAAAATTTCACTCGCACAGTTTAGTGATATTTTTCTTTATTAATGCATACCAAAGACAACTAGCGCATGATATCTATTTGTGAAGATTAACTGTCGAATGTCTAGACAAACTCACGATACCACCTTTGCATGACACCACACAAGGTAATCTTTGGTGTCGATTACTCCGGACTTGACTTCCAGCAGAAAACTGCTCGGGACAGCGGCTTGAGCAGCCGCTCAGCGCAGAAGCACGGGCAGTTGCTCAGCGCAGCAGCCCAGCGCAGCAGTTTGGGCAGCCGCTCAGGATACCTGCTCGGGACAGCTGAAAAACAAATGAATGTGTTAATATCTGTCGACGTACTACGATAAAATTCTGGACTTCCATCACCCGCACCACACCATGCAATGAAAACAAAGAAAAACATTCCATGCCTTACATACTTTACCAAGATCTCACTCGCACAGTTTAGTGATATTTTTCTTTATTAATGCATACCAAAGACAACTAGCGCATGATATCAATTTGTGAAGATTAACTGTCGAATGTCTCGACATACTCACGATACCACCTTTGCATGACACCACACAAGGTAATCTTTGGTGTCGATTACTCCGGACTTGACTTCCAGCAGACAACTGCTCGGGACAGCGGCTTGAGCGGCCGCTCAGCGCAGAAGCACGGGCAGTTGCTCAGCGCAGCAGCCCAGCGCAGCAGTTTGGGCAGCCGCTCAGGATACCTGCTCGGGACAGCTGAAAAACAAATGAATGTGTTAATATCTGTCGGCTTACTACGAGAAAATTTTGGTTTTCCATCACCCGCACCACACCATGCAATGAAAACAAAGAAAAACATTCCATGCCTTACATACTTTAACAGTTTAGTGATATTTTTCTTTATTAATGCATACCAAAGTTAACTAGCGCATGATATCAATTTGTGAAGATTAACTGTCGAATGTCTCGACATACTCACGATACCACCTTTGCATGACACCACACAAGGTAATCTTGACTTCCAGCAGACAACTGCTCGGGACAGCGGCTTGGGCGGCCGCTCAGCGCAGAAGCACGGGCGGTTTCTCAGCGCAGCAGTCCAGCGCAGCAGTTTGGGCAGCCGCTCAGGATACCTGCTCGGGACAGCTGAAAAATAAATGAATGTGTTAATATCTGTCTACATACTACAATAAATTCTGGACATCCATCACCCGCACCACACCATGCAATGAAAACAAAGAAAATCATGCCTTACATACTTTACCAAGATCTCACTCGCACAGTATAGTGATATTTTTCTTTATTAATGCATACCAAAGACAACTAGCGCATGATATCAATTTGTGAAGATTAACTGTCGAATGTCTCGACATACTCACGATACCACCTTTGCATGACACCACACAAGGTAATCTTTGGTGTCGATTACTCCGGACTTGACTTCCAGCAGACAACTGCTCGGGACAGCGGCTTGAGCGGCCGCTCAGCGCAGAAGCACGGGCAGTTACTCAGCGCAGCAGCCCAGCGCAGCAGTTTGGGCAGCCGCTCAGGATACCTGCTCGGGACAGCTTAAAAATAAATGAATGTGTTAATATCTGTCTACGTACTACAATAAATTCTGGACTTCCATCACCCGCACCACACTATGCAATGAAAACAAAGAAAAACATTCCATGCCTTAAATACTTTACCAAAATCTCACTCGCACAGTTTAGTGATATTTTTTTTATTAATGCATACCAAAGACAACTAGCGCATGATATCAATTGGTGAAGATTAACTGTCGAATGTCTCGACATACTCACGATACCACCTTTGCATGACACCACACAAGGTAATCTTGACTTCCAGCAGACAACTGCTCGGGACAGCGGCTAGGGCGGCCGCTCAGCGCAGCAGCCCAGCGCAGCAGTTTGGGCAGCCGCTCAGGATACCTGCTCGGGACAGCTGAAAAATAAATGAATGTGTTAATATCTGTCGACGTACTACGATAAAATTTTGGACTTCCATCACCCGCACCACACCATGCAATGAAAACAAAGAAAAACATTCCATGCCTTACATACTTTACAAAAATTTCACTCGCACAGTTTAGTGATATTTTTCTTTATTAATGCATACCAAAGACAACTAGCGCATGATATCTATTTGTGAAGATTAACTGTCGAATGTCTAGACAAACTCACGATACCACCTTTGCATGACACCACACAAGGTAATCTTTGGTGTCGATTACTCCGGACTTGACTTCCAGCAGAAAACTGCTCGGGACAGCGGCTTGGGCGGCCGCTCAGCGCAGAAGCACGGGCGGTTGCTCAGCGCAACAGCCCAGCGCAGCAGTTTGGGCAGCCGCTCAGGATACCTGCTCGGGACAGCTGAAAAACAAATGAATGTGTTAATAACTGTCGACGTACTACGATAAAATTCTGGACTTCCATCACCCGCACCACACCATGCAATGAAAACAAAGAAAAACATTCCATGCTTTACATACTTTACCAAGATCTCACTCGCACAGTTTAGTGATATTTTTTTTATTAATGCATACCAAAGACAACTAGCGCATGATATCAATTGGTGAAGATTAACTGTCGAATGTCTCGACATACTCACGATACCACCTTTGCATGACACCACACAAGGTAATCTTGACTTCCAGCAGACAACTGCTCGGGACAGCGGCTTCGGCGGCCGCTCAGCGCAGAAGCACGGGCAATTGCTCAGCGCAGCAGCCCAGCGCAGCAGTTTGGGCAGCCGCTCAGGATACCTGCTCGGGACAGCTGAAAAACAAATGAATGTGTTAATAACTGTCGACGTACTACGATAAAATTCTGGACTTCCATCACCCGCACCACACCATGCAATGAAAACAAAGAAAAACATTCCATGCTTTACATACTTTACCAAGATCTCACTCGCACAGTTTAGTGATATTTTTTTTATTAATGCATACCAAAGACAACTAGCGCATGATATCAATTGGTGAAGATTAACTGTCGAATATCTCGACATACTCACGATACCACCTTTGCATGACACCACACAAGGTAATCTTGACTTCCAGCAGACAACTGCTCGGGACAGCGGCTAGGGCGGCCGCTCAGCGCAGAAGCACGGGCGGTTGCTCAGCGCAGCAGTTTGGGCAGCCGCTCAGGATACCTGCTCGGGACAGCTGAAAAACAAATGAATGTGTTAATATCTGTCGACGTACTACGATAAAATTCTGGACTTCCATCACCCGCACCACACCATGCAATGAAAACAAAGAAAAACATTCCATGCCTTACATACTTTACCAAAATTTCACTCGCACAGTTTAGTGATATTTTTCTTTATTAATGCATACCAAAGACAACTAGCGCATGATATCAATTTGTGAAGATTAACTGTCGAATGTCTCGACATACTCACGATACCACCTTTGCATGACACCACACAAGGTAATCTTGACTTCCAGCAGACAACTGCTCGGGACAGCGGCTTCGGCGGCCGCTCAGCGCAGAAGCACGGGCAGTTGCTCAGCGCAGAAGCACGGGCAGTTGCTCAGCGCAGCAGCCCAGCGCAGCAGTTTGGGCAGCCGCTCAGGATACCTGCTCGGGACAGCTGAAAAACAAATGAATGTGTTAATAACTGTCGACTTACTACGATAAAATTCTGGACTTCCATCACCCGCACCACACCATGCAATGAAAACAAAGAAAAACATTCCATGCTTTACATACTTTACCAAGATCTCACTCGCACAGTTTAGTGATATTTTTTTTATTAATGCATACCAAAGACAACTAGCGCATGATATCAATAGGTGAAGATTAACTGTCGAATGTCTCGACATACTCACGATACCACCTTTGCATGACACCACACAAGGTAATCTTGACTTCCAGCAGACAACTGCTCGGGACAGCGGCTTCGGCGGCCGCTCAGCGCAGAAGCACGGGCAGTTGCTCAGCGCAGCAGCCCAGCGCAGCAGTTTGGGCAGCCGCTCAGGATACCTGCTCGAGACAGCTGAAAAACAAATGAATGTGTTAATAACTGTTGACGTACTACGATAAAATTCTGGACTTCCATCACCCGCACCACACCATGCAATGAAAACAAAGAAAAACATTCCATGCCTTACATACTTTACAAAAATTTCACTCGCACAGTTTAGTGATATTTTTCTTTATTAATGCATACCAAAGACAACTAGCGCATGATATCTATTTGTGAAGATTAACTGTCGAATGTCTAGACAAACTCACGATACCACCTTTGCATGACACCACACAAGGTAATCTTTGGTGTCGATTACTCCGGACTTGACTTCCAGCAGAAAACTGCTCGGGACAGCGGCTTGAGCAGCCGCTCAGCGCAGAAGCACGGGCAGTTGCTCAGCGCAGCAGCCCAGCGCAGCAGTTTGGGCAGCCGCTCAGGATACCTGCTCGGGACAGCTGAAAAACAAATGAATGTGTTAATATCTGTCGACGTACTACGATAAAATTCTGGACTTCCATCACCCGCACCACACCATGCAATGAAAACAAAGAAAAACATTCCATGCCTTACATACTTTACCAAGATCTCACTCGCACAGTTTAGTGATATTTTTCTTTATTAATGCATACCAAAGACAACTAGCGCATGATATCAATTTGTGAAGATTAACTGTCGAATGTCTCGACATACTCACGATACCACCTTTGCATGACACCACACAAGGTAATCTTGACTTCCAGCAGACAACTGCTCGGGACAGCGGCTTGGGCGGCCGCTCAGCGCAGAAGCACGGGCGGTTGCTCAGCGCAGCAGTTTGGGCAGCCGCTCAGGATACCTGCTCGGGACAGCTGAAAAATAAATGAATGTGTTAATATCTGTCTACATACTACAATAAATTCTGGACATCCATCACCCGCACCACACGATGCAATGAAAACAAAGAAAATCATGCCTTACATACTTTACCAAGATCTCACTCGCACAGTATAGTGATATTTTTCTTTATTAATGCATACCAAAGACAACTAGCGCATGATATCAATTTGTGAAGATTAACTGTCGAATGTCTCGACATACTCACGATACCACCTTTGCATGAAACCACACAAGGTAATCTTTGGTGTCGATTACTCCGGACTTGACTTCCAGCAGACAACTGCTCGGGACAGCGGCTTGAGCGGCCGCTCAGCGCAGAAGCACGGGCAGTTACTCAGCGCAGCAGCGCAGCGCAGCAGTTTGGGCAGCCGCTCAGGATACCTGCTCGGGACAGCTTAAAAATAAATGAATGTGTTAATATCTGTCTACGTACTACAATAAATTCTGGACTTCCATCACCCGCACCACACTATGCAATGAAAACAAAGAAAAACATTCCATGCCTTAAATACTTTACCAAAATCTCACTCGCACAGTTTAGTGATATTTTTCTTTATTAATGCATATCAAAGACAACTAGCGCATGATATCAATTTGTGAAGATTAACTGTCGAATGTCTCGACATACTCACGATACCACCTTTGCATGACACCACACAAGGTAATCTTGACTTCCAGCAGACAACTGCTCGGGACAGCGGCTTCGGCGGCCGCTCAGCGCAGAAGCACGGGCAGTTGCTCAGCGCAGCAGCCCAGCGCAGCAGTTTGGGCAGCCGCTCAGGATACCTGCTCGGGACAGCTGAAAAACAAATGAATGTGTTAATAACTGTCGACGTACTACGATAAAATTCTGGACTTCCATCACCCGCACCACACCATGCAATGAAAACAAAGAAAAACATTCCATGCTTTACATACTTTACCAAGATCTCACTCGCACAGTTTAGTGATATTTTTTTTATTAATGCATACCAAAGACAACTAGCGCATGATATCAATTGGTGAAGATTAACTGTCGAATGTCTCGACATACTCACGATACCACCTTTGCATGACACCACACAAGGTAATCTTGACTTCCAGCAGACAACTGCTCGGGACAGCGGCTTCGGCGGCCGCTCAGCGCAGAAGCACGGGCAGTTGCTCAGCGCAGCAGCCCAGCGCAGCAGTTTGGGCAGCCGCTCAGGATACCTGCTCGGGACAGCTGAAAAACAAATGAATGTGTTAATAACTGTCGACGTACTTCGATAAAATTCTGGACTTCCATCACCCGCACCACACCATGCAATGAAAACAAAGAAAAACATTCTATGCCTTACATACTTTACCAAGATCTCACTCGCACAGTTTAGTGATATTTTTCTTTATTAATGCATACCAAAGACAACTAGCGCATGATATCAATTTGTGAAGATTAACTGTCGAATGTCTCGACATACTCACGATACCACCTTTGCATGACACCACACAAGGTAATCTTGACTTCCAGCAGACAACTGCTCGGGACAGCGGCTTGGGCGGCCGCTCAGCGCAGAAGCACGGGCAGTTGCTCAGCGCAGCAGCCCAGCGCAGCAGTTTGGGCAGCCGCTCAGGATACCTGCTCGGGACAGCTGAAAAACAAATGTGTTAATATCTGTCGACGTACTACGATAAAATTCTGGACTTCCATCACCCGCACCACACCATGCAATGAAAACAAAGAAAAACATTCCATGCCTTACATACTTTACCAAGATCTCACTCGCACAGTTTAGTGATATTTTTCTTTATTAATGCATACCAAAGACAACTAGCGCATGATATCAATTTGTGAAGATTAACTGTCGAATGTCTCGACATACTCACGATACCACCTTTGCATGACACCACACAAGGTAATCTTGACTTCCAGCAGACAACTGCTCGGGACAGCGGCTTGGGCGGCCGCTCAGCGCAGAAGCACGGGCGGTTGCTCAGCGCAGCAGCCCAGCGCAGCAGTCTGGGCAGCCGCTCAGGATACCTGCTCGGGACAGCTGAAAAACAAATGATTGTGTTAATATCTGTCGACGTACTACAATAAAATTCTGGACTTCCATCACCCGCACCACACCATGCAATGAAAACAAAGAAAAACATTCCATGCCTTACATACTTTACCAAAATTTCACTCGCACAGTTTAGTGATATTTTTCTTTATTAATGCATACCAAAGACAACTTGCGCATGATATTAATTTGTGAAGATTAACTGTCGAATGTCTCGACATACTCACGATACCACCTTTGCATGACACCACACAAGGTAATCTTTGGTGTCGATTACTCCGGACTTTACTTCCAGCAGACAACTGCTCGGGACAGCGGCTTGAGCGGCCGCTCAGCGCAGAAGCACGGGCAGTTGCTCAGCGCAGCAGCCCAGCGCAGCAGTTTGGGCAGCCGCTCAGGATACCTGCTCGGGACAGCTGAAAATCAAATGAATGTGTTAATATCTGTCGACGTACTTCGATAAAATTCTGGACTTCCATCACCCGCACCACACCATGCAATGAAAACAAAGAAAAACATTCCATGCCTTACATACTTTACCAAAATTTCACTCGCACAGTTTAGTGATATTTTTCTTTATTAATGCATACCAAAGACAACTTGCGCATGATATTAATTTGTGAAGATTAACTGTCGAATGTCTCGACATACTCACGATACCACCTTTGCATGACACCACACAAGGTAATCTTTGGTGTCGATTACTCCGGACTTTACTTCCAGCAGACAACTGCTCGGGACAGCGGCTTGAGCGGCCGCTCAGTGCAGAAGCACGGGCAGTTGCTCAGCGCAGCAGCCCAGCGCAGCAGTTTGGGCAGCCGCTCAGGATACCTGCTCGGGACAGCTGAAAAACAAATGAATGTGTTAATATCTGTCGACGTACTTCGATAAAATTCTGGACTTCCATCACCCGCACCACACCATGCAATGAAAATAAAGAAAAACATTCCATGCCTTACATACTTAACCAAGATCTCACTCGCACAGTTTAGTGATATTTTCTTTATTAATGCATACCAAAGACAACTAGCGCATGATATCAATTTGTGAAGATTTACTGTCGAATGTCTCGACATACTCACGATACCACCTTTGCATGACACCACACAAGGTAGTCTTGACTTCCAGCAGACAACTGCTCGGGACAGCGGCTTGGGCGGCCGCTCAGCGCAGAAGCACGGGCAGTTGCTCAGCACAGCAGTTTGGGCAGCCGCTCAGGATACCTGCTCGGGACAGCTGAAAAACAAATGAATGTGTTAATATCTGTCGACGTACTACGATAAAATTCTGGACTTCCATCACCCGCACCACACCATGCAATGAAAACAAAGAAAAACATTCCATGCTTTACATACTTTACCAAGATCTCACTCGCACAGTTTAGGGAATGTTTTTCTTTATTAATGCATACCAAAGACAACTAGCGCATGATATCAATTTGTGAAGATTAACTGTCGAATGTCTCGACATACTCACGATACCACCTTTGCATGACACCACACAAGGTAATCTTGACTTCCAGCAGACAACTGCTCGGGACAGCGGCTTGGGCGGCCGCTCAGCGCAGAAGCACGGGCAGTTGCTCAGCGCAGCAGCCCAGCGCAGCAGTTTGGGCAGCCGCTCAGGATACCTGCTCGGGACAGCTGAAAAACAAATGTGTTAATATCTGTCGACGTACTACGATAAAATTCTGGACTTCCATCACCCGCACCACACCATGCAATGAAAACAAAGAAAAACATTCCATGCCTTACATACTTTACCAAAATTTCACTCGCACAGTTTAGTGATATTTTTCTTTATTAATGCATACCAAAGACAACTAGCGCATGATATCAATTTGTGAAGATTAACTGTCGAATGTCTCGACATACTCACGATACCACCTTTGCATGACACCACACAAGGTAATCTTGACTTCCAGCAGACAACTGCTCGGGACAGCGGCTTGGGCGGCCGCTCAGCGCAGAAGCACGGGTGGTTGCTCAGCGCAGCAGCCCAGCGCAGCAGTCTGGGCAGCCGCTCAGGATACCTGCTCGGGACAGCTGAAAAACAAATGATTGTGTTAATATCTGTCGACGTACTACAATAAAATTCTGGACTTCCATCACCCGCACCACACCATGCAATGAAAACAAAGAAAAACATTCCATGCCTTACATACTTTACCAAAATTTCACTCGCACAGTTTAGTGATATTTTTCTTTATTAATGCATACCAAAGACAACTAGCGCATGATATTAATTTGTGAAGATTAACTGTCGAATGTCTCGACATACTCACGATACCACCTTTGCATGACACCACACAAGGTAATCTTTGGTGTCGATTACTCCGGACTTTACTTCCAGCAGACAACTGCTCGGGACAGCGGCTTGAGCGGCCGCTCAGTGCAGAAGCACGGGCAGTTGCTCAGCGCAGCAGCCCAGCGCAGCAGTTTGGGCAGCCGCTCAGGATACCTGCTCGGGACAGCTGAAAAACAAATGAATGTGTTAATATCTGTCGACGTACTTCGATAAAATTCTGGACTTCCATCACCCGCACCACACCATGCAATGAAAACAAAGAAAAACATTCCATGCCTTACATACTTAACCAAGATCTCACTTGCACAGTTTAGTGATATTTTCTTTATTAATGCATACCAAAGACAAATAGCGCATGATATCAATTTGTGAAGATTAACTGTCGAATGTCTCGACATACTCACGATACCACCTTTGCATGACACCACACAAGGTAGTCTTGACTTCCAGCAGACAACTGCTCGGGACAGCGGCTTGGGCGGCCGCTCAGCGCAGAAGCACGGGCAGTTGCTCAGCACAGCAGTTTGGGCAGCCGCTCAGGATACCTGCTCGGGACAGCTGAAAAACAAATGAATGTGTTAATATCTGTCGACGTACTACGATAAAATTCTGGACTTCCATCACCCGCACCACACCATGCAATGAAAACAAAGAAAAACATTCCATGCTTTACATACTTTACCAAGATCTCACTCGCACAGTTTAGTGAATTTTTTTCTTTATTAATGCATACCAAAGACAACTAGCGCATGATATCAATTTGTGAAGATTAACTGTCGAATGTCTCGACATACTCACGATACCACCTTTGCATGACACCACACAAGGTAATCTTTGGTGTCGATTACTCCGGACTTGAACAGCGGCTTGGGCGGCCGCTCAGCGCAGAAGCACGGGCAATTGCTCAGCGCAGCAGCCCAGCGCAGCAGTTTGGGCAGCCGCTCAGGATACCTGCTCGGGACAGCTGAAAAACAAATGTGTTAATATCTGTCGACGTACTACGATAAAATTCTGGACTTCCATCACCGGCACCACACCATGCAATGAAAACAAAGAAAAACATTCCATGCCTTACATACTTTACCAAAATTTCACTCGCACAGTTTAGTGATATTTTTCTTTATTAATGCATACCAAAGACAACTAGCGCATGATATCAATTTGTGAAGATTAACTGTCGAATGTCTCGACATACTCACGATACCACCTTTGCATGACACCACACAAGGTAATCTTGACTTCCAGCAGACAACTGCTCGGGACAGCGGCTTGGGCGGCCGCTCAGCGCAGAAGCACGGGCAGTTGCTCAGCGCAGCAGCCCAGCGCAGCAGTTTGGGCAGCCGCTCAGGATACCTGCTCGGGACAGCTGAAAAACAAATGAATGTGTTAATATCTGTCGACGTACTTCGATAAATTCTGGACTTCCATCACCCGCACCACACCATGCAATGAAAACAAAGAAAAACATTCCATGCCTTACATACTTTACCAAAATTTCACTCGCACAGTTTAGTGATATTTTTCTTTATTAATGCATACCAAAGACAACTAGCGCATGATATCAATTTGTGAAGATTAACTGTCGAATGTCTCGACATACTCACGATACCACCTTTGCATGACACCACACAAGGTAGTCTTGACTTCCAGCAGACAACTGCTCGGGACAGCGGCTTGGGCGGCCGCTCAGCGCAGAAGCACGGGCAGTTGCTCAGCGCAGCAGCCCAGCGCAGCAGTTTGGGCAGCCGCTCAGGATACCTGCTCGGGACAGCTGAAAAACAAATGAATGTGTTAATATCTGTCGACGTACTTCGATAAAATTCTGGACTTCCATCACCCGCACCACACCATGCAATGAAAACAAAGAAAAACATTCCATGCCTTACATACTTAACCAAGATCTCACTTGCACAGTTTAGTGATATTTTCTTTATTAATGCATACCAAAGACAACTAGCGCATGATATCAATTTGTGAAGATTAACTGTCGAATGTCTCGACATACTCACGATACCACCTTTGCATGACACCACACAAGGTAGTCTTGACTTCCAGCAGACAACTGCTCGGGACAGCGGCTTGGGCGGCCGCTCAGCGCAGAAGCACGGGCAGTTGCTCAGCACAGCAGTTTGGGCAGCCGCTCAGGATACCTGCTCGGGACAGCTGAAAAACAAATGAATGTGTTAATATCTGTCGACGTACTACGATAAAATTCTGGACTTCCATCACCCGCACCACACCATGCAATGAAAACAAAGAAAAACATTCCATGCTTTACATACTTTACCAAGATCTCACTCGCACAGTTTAGTGAATTTTTTTCTTTATTAATGCATACCAAAGACAACTAGCGCATGATATCAATTTGTGAAGATTAACTGTCGAATGTCTCGACATACTCACGATACCACCTTTGCATGACACCACACAAGGTAATCTTTGGTGTCGATTACTCCGGACTTGAACAGCGGCTTGGGCGGCCGCTCAGCGCAGAAGCACGGGCAGTTGCTCAGCGCAGCAGCCCAGCGCAGCAGTTTGGGCAGCCGCTCAGGATACCTGCTCGGGACAGCTGAAAAACAAATGTGTTAATATCTGTCGACGTACTACGATAAAATTCTGGACTTCCATCACCCGCACCACACCATGCAATGAAAACAAAGAAAAACATTCCATGCCTTACATACTTTACCAAAATTTCACTCGCACAGTTTAGTGATATTTTTCTTTATTAATGCATACCAAAGACAACTAGCGCATGATATCAATTTGTGAAGATTAACTGTCGAATGTCTCGACATACTCACGATACCACCTTTGCATGACACCACACAAGGTAATCTTGACTTCCAGCAGACAACTGCTCGGGACAGCGGCTTGGGCGGCCGCTCAGCGCAGAAGCACGGGTGGTTGCTCAGCGCAGCAGCCCAGCGCAGCAGTCTGGGCAGCCGCTCAGGATACCTGCTCGGGACAGCTGAAAAACAAATGATTGTGTTAATATCTGTCGACGTACTACAATAAAATTCTGGACTTCCATCACCCGCACCACACCATGCAATGAAAACAAAGAAAAACATTCCATGCCTTACATACTTTACCAAAATTTCACTCGCACAGTTTAGTGATATTTTTCTTTATTAATGCATACCAAAGACAACTTGCGCATGATATTAATTTGTGAAGATTAACTGTCGAATGTCTCGACATACTCACGATACCACCTTTGCATGACACCACACAAGGTAATCTTTGGTGTCGATTACTCCGGACTTTACTTCCAGCAGACAACTGCTCGGGACAGCGGCTTGAGCGGCCGCTCAGTGCAGAAGCACGGGCAGTTGCTCAGCGCAGCAGCCCAGCGCAGCAGTTTGGGCAGCCGCTCAGGATACCTGCTCGGGACAGCTGAAAAACAAATGAATGTGTTAATATCTGTCGACGTACTTCGATAAAATTCTGGACTTCCATCACCCGCACCACACCATGCAATGAAAATAAAGAAAAACATTCCATGCCTTACATACTTAACCAAGATCTCACTCGCACAGTTTAGTGATATTTTCTTTATTAATGCATACCAAAGACAACTAGCGCATGATATCAATTTGTGAAGATTTACTGTCGAATGTCTCGACATACTCACGATACCACCTTTGCATGACACCACACAAGGTAGTCTTGACTTCCAGCAGACAACTGCTCGGGACAGCGGCTTGGGCGGCCGCTCAGCGCAGAAGCACGGGCAGTTGCTCAGCACAGCAGTTTGGGCAGCCGCTCAGGATACCTGCTCGGGACAGCTGAAAAACAAATGAATGTGTTAATATCTGTCGACGTACTACGATAAAATTCTGGACTTCCATCACCCGCACCACACCATGCAATGAAAACAAAGAAAAACATTCCATGCTTTACATACTTTACCAAGATCTCACTCGCACAGTTTAGTGAATTTTTTTCTTTATTAATGCATACCAAAGACAACTAGCGCATGATATCAATTTGTGAAGATTAACTGTCGAATGTCTCGACATACTCACGATACCACCTTTGCATGACACCACACAAGGTAATCTTGACTTCCAGCAGACAACTGCTCGGGACAGCGGCTTGGGCGGCCGCTCAGCGCAGAAGCACGGGCAGTTGCTCAGCGCAGCAGCCCAGCGCAGCAGTTTGGGCAGCCGCTCAGGATACCTGCTCGGGACAGCTGAAAAACAAATGTGTTAATATCTGTCGACGTACTACGATAAAATTCTGGACTTCCATCACCCGCACCACACCATGCAATGAAAACAAAGAAAAACATTCCATGCCTTACATACTTTACCAAAATTTCACTCGCACAGTTTAGTGATATTTTTCTTTATTAATGCATACCAAAGACAACTAGCGCATGATATCAATTTGTGAAGATTAACTGTCGAATGTCTCGACATACTCACGATACCACCTTTGCATGACACCACACAAGGTAATCTTGACTTCCAGCAGACAACTGCTCGGGACAGCGGCTTGGGCGGCCGCTCAGCGCAGAAGCACGGGTGGTTGCTCAGCGCAGCAGCCCAGCGCAGCAGTCTGGGCAGCCGCTCAGGATACCTGCTCGGGACAGCTGAAAAACAAATGATTGTGTTAATATCTGTCGACGTACTACAATAAAATTCTGGACTTCCATCACCCGCACCACACCATGCAATGAAAACAAAGAAAAACATTCCATGCCTTACATACTTTACCAAAATTTCACTCGCACAGTTTAGTGATATTTTTCTTTATTAATGCATACCAAAGACAACTAGCGCATGATATTAATTTGTGAAGATTAACTGTCGAATGTCTCGACATACTCACGATACCACCTTTGCATGACACCACACAAGGTAATCTTTGGTGTCGATTACTCCGGACTTTACTTCCAGCAGACAACTGCTCGGGACAGCGGCTTGAGCGGCCGCTCAGTGCAGAAGCACGGGCAGTTGCTCAGCGCAGCAGCCCAGCGCAGCAGTTTGGGCAGCCGCTCAGGATACCTGCTCGGGACAGCTGAAAAACAAATGAATGTGTTAATATCTGTCGACGTACTTCGATAAAATTCTGGACTTCCATCACCCGCACCACACCATGCAATGAAAACAAAGAAAAACATTCCATGCCTTACATACTTAACCAAGATCTCACTTGCACAGTTTAGTGATATTTTCTTTATTAATGCATACCAAAGACAAATAGCGCATGATATCAATTTGTGAAGATTAACTGTCGAATGTCTCGACATACTCACGATACCACCTTTGCATGACACCACACAAGGTAGTCTTGACTTCCAGCAGACAACTGCTCGGGACAGCGGCTTGGGCGGCCGCTCAGCGCAGAAGCACGGGCAGTTGCTCAGCACAGCAGTTTGGGCAGCCGCTCAGGATACCTGCTCGGGACAGCTGAAAAACAAATGAATGTGTTAATATCTGTCGACGTACTACGATAAAATTCTGGACTTCCATCACCCGCACCACACCATGCAATGAAAACAAAGAAAAACATTCCATGCTTTACATACTTTACCAAGATCTCACTCGCACAGTTTAGTGAATTTTTTTCTTTATTAATGCATACCAAAGACAACTAGCGCATGATATCAATTTGTGAAGATTAACTGTCGAATGTCTCGACATACTCACGATACCACCTTTGCATGACACCACACAAGGTAATCTTTGGTGTCGATTACTCCGGACTTGAACAGCGGCTTGGGCGGCCGCTCAGCGCAGAAGCACGGGCAATTGCTCAGCGCAGCAGCCCAGCGCAGCAGTTTGGGCAGCCGCTCAGGATACCTGCTCGGGACAGCTGAAAAACAAATGTGTTAATATCTGTCGACGTACTACGATAAAATTCTGGACTTCCATCACCGGCACCACACCATGCAATGAAAACAAAGAAAAACATTCCATGCCTTACATACTTTACCAAAATTTCACTCGCACAGTTTAGTGATATTTTTCTTTATTAATGCATACCAAAGACAACTAGCGCATGATATCAATTTGTGAAGATTAACTGTCGAATGTCTCGACATACTCACGATACCACCTTTGCATGACACCACACAAGGTAATCTTGACTTCCAGCAGACAACTGCTCGGGACAGCGGCTTGGGCGGCCGCTCAGCGCAGAAGCACGGGCAGTTGCTCAGCGCAGCAGCCCAGCGCAGCAGTTTGGGCAGCCGCTCAGGATACCTGCTCGGGACAGCTGAAAAACAAATGAATGTGTTAATATCTGTCGACGTACTTCGATAAAATTCTGGACTTCCATCACCCGCACCACACCATGCAATGAAAACAAAGAAAAACATTCCATGCCTTACATACTTTACCAAAATTTCACTCGCACAGTTTAGTGATATTTTTCTTTATTAATGCATACCAAAGACAACTAGCGCATGATATCAATTTGTGAAGATTATTTGTCGAATGTCTCGACATATTCACGATACCACCTTTGCATGACACCACACAAGGTAATCTTTGGTGTCGATTACTCCGGACTTTACTTCCAGCAGACAACTGCTCGGGACAGCGGCTTGAGCGGCCGCTCAGCGCAGAAGCACGGGCAGTTGCTCAGCGCAGCAGCCCAGCGCAGCAGTTTGGGCAGCCGCTCAGGATACCTGCTCGGGACAGCTGAAAAACAAATGAATGTGTTAATATCTGTCGACGTACTTCGATAAATTCTGGACTTCCATCACCCGCACCACACCATGCAATGAAAACAAAGAAAAACATTCCATGCCTTACATACTTTACCAAAATTTCACTCGCACAGTTTAGTGATATTTTTCTTTATTAATGCATACCAAAGACAACTAGCGCATGATATCAATTTGTGAAGATTAACTGTCGAATGTCTCGACATACTCACGATACCACCTTTGCATGACACCACACAAGGTAATCTTGACTTCCAGCAGACAACTGCTCGGGACAGCGGCTTGGGCGGCCGCTCAGCGCAGAAGCACGGGTGGTTGCTCAGCGCAGCAGCCCAGCGCAGCAGTCTGGGCAGCCGCTCAGGATACCTGCTCGGGACAGCTGAAAAACAAATGATTGTGTTAATATCTGTCGACGTACTACAATAAAATTCTGGACTTCCATCACCCGCACCACACCATGCAATGAAAACAAAGAAAAACATTCCATGCCTTACATACTTTACCAAAATTTCACTCGCACAGTTTAGTGATATTTTTCTTTATTAATGCATACCAAAGACAACTAGCGCATGATATTAATTTGTGAAGATTAACTGTCGAATGTCTCGACATACTCACGATACCACCTTTGCATGACACCACACAAGGTAATCTTTGGTGTCGATTACTCCGGACTTTACTTCCAGCAGACAACTGCTCGGGACAGCGGCTTGAGCGGCCGCTCAGTGCAGAAGCACGGGCAGTTGCTCAGCGCAGCAGCCCAGCGCAGCAGTTTGGGCAGCCGCTCAGGATACCTGCTCGGGACAGCTGAAAAACAAATGAATGTGTTAATATCTGTCGACGTACTTCGATAAAATTCTGGACTTCCATCACCCGCACCACACCATGCAATGAAAACAAAGAAAAACATTCCATGCCTTACATACTTAACCAAGATCTCACTTGCACAGTTTAGTGATATTTTCTTTATTAATGCATACCAAAGACAACTAGCGCATGATATCAATTTGTGAAGATTAACTGTCGAATGTCTCGACATACTCACGATACCACCTTTGCATGACACCACACAAGGTAGTCTTGACTTCCAGCAGACAACTGCTCGGGACAGCGGCTTGGGCGGCCGCTCAGCGCAGAAGCACGGGCAGTTGCTCAGCACAGCAGTTTGGGCAGCCGCTCAGGATACCTGCTCGGGACAGCTGAAAAACAAATGAATGTGTTAATATCTGTCGACGTACTACGATAAAATTCTGGACTTCCATCACCCGCACCACACCATGCAATGAAAACAAAGAAAAACATTCCATGCTTTACATACTTTACCAAGATCTCACTCGCACAGTTTAGTGAATTTTTTTCTTTATTAATGCATACCAAAGACAACTAGCGCATGATATCAATTTGTGAAGATTAACTGTCGAATGTCTCGACATACTCACGATACCACCTTTGCATGACACCACACAAGGTAATCTTTGGTGTCGATTACTCCGGACTTGAACAGCGGCTTGGGCGGCCGCTCAGCGCAGAAGCACGGGCAGTTGCTCAGCGCAGCAGCCCAGCGCAGCAGTTTGGGCAGCCGCTCAGGATACCTGCTCGGGACAGCTGAAAAACAAATGTGTTAATATCTGTCGACGTACTACGATAAAATTCTGGACTTCCATCACCGGCACCACACCATGCAATGAAAACAAAGAAAAACATTCCATGCCTTACATACTTTACCAAAATTTCACTCGCACAGTTTAGTGATATTTTTCTTTATTAATGCATACCAAAGACAACTAGCGCATGATATCAATTTGTGAAGATTAACTGTCGAATGTCTCGACATACTCACGATACCACCTTTGCATGACACCACACAAGGTAATCTTGACTTCCAGCAGACAACTGCTCGGGACAGCGGCTTGGGCGGCCGCTCAGCGCAGAAGCACGGGCAGTTGCTCAGCGCAGCAGCCCAGCGCAGCAGTTTGGGCAGCCGCTCAGGATACCTGCTCGGGACAGCTGAAAAACAAATGAATGTGTTAATATCTGTCGACATACTTCGATAAAATTCTGGACTTCCATCACCCGCACCACACCATGCAATGAAAACAAAGAAAAACATTCCATGCCTTACATACTTTACCAAAATTTCACTCGCACAGTTTAGTGATATTTTTCTTTATTAATGCATACCAAAGACAACTAGCGCATGATATCAATTTGTGAAGATTATTTGTCGAATGTCTCGACATATTCACGATACCACCTTTGCATGACACCACACAAGGTAATCTTTGGTGTCGATTACTCCGGACTTTACTTCCAGCAGACAACTGCTCGGGACAGCGGCTTGAGCGGCCGCTCAGCGCAGAAGCACGGGCAGTTGCTCAGCGCAGCAGCCCAGCGCAGCAGTTTGGGCAGCCGCTCAGGATACCTGCTCGGGACAGCTGAAAAACAAATGAATGTGTTAATATCTGTCGACGTACTTCGATAAATTCTGGACTTCCATCACCCGCACCACACCATGCAATGAAAACAAAGAAAAACATTCCATGCCTTACATACTTTACCAAAATTTCACTCGCACAGTTTAGTGATATTTTTCTTTATTAATGCATACCAAAGACAACTAGCGCATGATATCAATTTGTGAAGATTAACTGTCGAATGTCTCGACATACTCACGATACCACCTTTGCATGACACCACACAAGGTAGTCTTGACTTCCAGCAGACAACTGCTCGGGACAGCGGCTTGGGCGGCCGCTCAGCGCAGAAGCACGGGCAGTTGCTCAGCGCAGCAGCCCAGCGCAGCAGTTTGGGCAGCCGCTCAGGATACCTGCTCGGGACAGCTGAAAAACAAATGAATGTGTTAATATCTGTCGACGTACTTCGATAAAATTCTGGACTTCCATCACCCGCACCACACCATGCAATGAAAACAAAGAAAAACATTCCATGCCTTACATACTTTACCAAAATTTCACTCGCACAGTTTAGTGATATTTTTCTTTATTAATGCATACCAAAGACAACTAGCGCATGATACCAATTTGTGAAGATTAACTGTCGAATGTCTCGACATACTCACGATACCACCTTTGCATGACACCATACAAGGTAATCTTGACTTCCAGCAGACAACTGCTCGGGACAGCGGCTTGGGCGGCCGCTCAGCGCAGAAGCACGGGCGGTTGCTCAGCGCAGCAGCCCAGCGCAGCAGTTTGGGCAGCCGCTCAGGATACCTGCTCGGGACAGCTGAAAAACAAATGATTGTGTTAATATCTGTCGACGTACTACAATAAAATTCTGGACTTCCATCACCCGCACCACACCATGCAATGAAAACAAAGAAAAACATTCCATGCCTTACATAAATTTCACTCGCACAGTTTAGTGATATTTTTCTTTATTAATGCATACCAAAGACAACTAGCGCATGATATCAATTTGTAAAGATTAACTGTCGAATGTCTCGACATACTCACGATACCACCTTTGCATGACACCACACAAGGTAAACTTTGGTGTCGATTACTCCGGACTTTACTTCCAGCAGACAACTGCTCGGGACAGCGGCTTGAGCGGCCGCTCAGCGCAGAAGCACGGGCAGTTGCTCAGCGCAGCAGCCCAGCGCAGCAGTTTGGGCAGCCGCTCAGGATACCTGCTCGGGACAGCTGAAAAACAAATGAATGTGTTAATATCTGTCGACATACTTCGATAAAATTCTGGACTTCCATCACCCGCACCACACCATGCAATGAAAACAAAGAAAAACATTCCATGCCTTACATAATTTACCAAAATTTCACTTGCACAGTTTAGTGATATTTTTCTTTATTAATGCATACCAAAGACAACTAGCGCATGATATCAATTTGTGAAGATTAACTGTCGAATGTCTCGACATACTCACGATACCACCTTTGCATGACACCACACAAGGTAATCTTGACTTCCAGCAGACAACTGCTCGGGACAGCGGCTTGGGCGGCCGCTCAGCGCAGAAGCACGGGCAGTTGCTCAGCGCAGCAGCCCAGCGCAGCAGTTTGGGCAGCCGCTCAGGATACCTGCTCGGGACAGCTGAAAAACAAATGAATGTGTTAATATCTGTCGACGTACTACGATAAAATTCTGGACTTCCATCACCCGCACCACACCATGCAATGAAAACAAAGAAAAACATTCCATGCCTTACATAATTTACCAAAATTTCACTCGCACAGTTTAGTGATATTTTTCTTTATTAATGCATACCAAAGACAACTAGCGCATGATATCAATTTGTGAAGATTAACTGTCGAATGTCTCGACATACTCACGATACCACCTTTGCATGTCACCACACAAGGTAATCTTGACTTCCAGCAGACAACTGCTCGGGACAGCGGCTTGGGCGGCCGCTCAGCGCAGAAGCACGGGCAGTTGCTCAGCGCAGCAGCCCAGCGCAGCAATTTGGGCAGCCGATCAGGATACCTGCTCGGGACAGCTGAAAAACAAATGAATGTGTTAATATCTGTCGACGTACTACGATAAAATTCTGGACTTCCATCACCCGCACCACACTATGCAATGAAAACAAAGAAAAATATTCCATGCCTTACATACATTACCAAGTTTCCATAGGTACCCATTCATATAGGGTTCATATTGACAATTGTTTTATTTAAATCCTGAAGTACTTCCATACAACAGTGACGTGTCAATCATAGTGATCAATACCTCTCGTGTTGAATACAAGTAATACAAGACAAAACATTGCCGTATAAAAGTATTAACACAGCGGTAATATTAACCTTACAGTTATTTATCTCTACAAGTAGCAGAACATTAATTTTATAAAAGGAAAAAAAAAATTAAAAAAAAATTTTTAAAAAAAATACCGACTTTCATTACGACAGTGTTTGCACTATACAAAATCACGACAAGGATTGACTCACCGCAATAACGAACTCGGAGATGTTGACTCGTCGACGGTTGAAGGCAGAGTGAGCCACGACCGCTCTGCGCGCCGCCTTTATACTTATATATATACGGCCTACTAGGCTATTTTCGTCTCCAACAATATATATATCGGCGCGGATACAATAATTAGCCAATAATAATTAGTCTATTAGTTGTTATGGGGGACTTCAACGCGAAGTTGGGTAAGAGAAGCGAGGATGAGTCGAAAGTGGGGCAATTTGGCTATGGACAACGGAACCGTAGGGGACAGAGGTTGGCCGACTTCCTGGAGAAAGAGGGACTCTTTATGATGAACTCTTTCTTTCAGAAGCCACCTCACAGGAAATGGACCTGGCTGAGTCCCGATGGTTCCACGAGAAATGAGATTGACTTCATTATGACCACCAAAAGGCAAATATTCACTGATGTCTCCGTGATCAACAGGGTTAAAACCGGTAGTGATCACCGAATGGTAAGAGGCACGGTGAATATTAATGTCAAACTGGAGAGGTCTCGTCTGATGAAGTCTACGCTCCGACCTACTCGTGCCCATATTCAAGACCCCGAGAGCTTTCAACTTGAGCTATCCAATCGCTTCGATTGCCTTGAGAACATCGCTTCAGTGGACGAGATCAATAACAGGTTAGTAGAAACTGTCCATACAGTGGGTTCCAAGTACTTTAAACCCCACCGTACAGATAGGCCACAGAAACTCTCCAACAATACCCTCAACCTCATGGCTGAACGACGCTCATTGAAACTGCAGTCTTCGGATGATGCTGAAGCATATAGGCTGCTCAATAGACGAATATGGAAGTCCTTGCGACACGACATTCGGATCTTTAATACAAACCGTATTAAAGAGACGATAGAGCGGAAAAAAGGCTCCAAAGTGTTTGCAAGAGACATGTCTATTGGGCAAAGCCAGTTGACGAAGCTGAAGAGAGAAAACGGCAGTGTAGCGTCGACCAAAGCGGAAGTGTTAGGAGAGGTCGAGAGTTTCTACGGACAGTTATACACCTCGGTCGCTAAACCTGTTAGCAGCTCGGCCAAAGACCCAAGAGCCAAGCTGACCCGACATTATACCGAAGATATCCCGGACATCAGCCTGTACGAGATTAGAATGGCCTTGAAACAGCTTAAGAACAACAAGGCGCCTGGTGACGACGGTATCACATCTGAGCTTCTGAAAGCGGGTGGAACACCAGTACTTAAAGTCCTTCAGAAGCTCTTTAATACCGTCTTACTCGAAGGTTCAACGCCAGAAGCATGGAACAAAAGCGTGGTGGTGCTGTTCTTCAAGAAAGGTGACAACACTTTACTTAAAAATTACAGACCCATCTCGCTTTTGAGCCATGTTTATAAGCTGTTTTCGAAGGTCATAACGAACCGTCTCAGTCGCAGGTTTGATGAATTCCAGCCTCCGGAACAAGCCGGTTTCCGAAAAGGCTATAGTACCATAGACCACATCCACACGCTACGGCAAGTTATACAGAAGACCGAAGAGTATAACTTGCCTCTTTGTCTAGCGTTTGTGGACTATGAGAAAGCCTTTGATTCGATCGAGACGTGGGCAGTGCTTGAGTCTCTCCAGCGGTGCCGTATTGACTATCGGTATATTGAAGTGCTGAAGTGTTTGTACAAAAACGCCTACATGTCAGTCCGAGTACAGGAGCAGAGTTCGAAGGCAATTCCATTGCAAAGAGGCGTGAGACAGGGAGACGTTATATCTCCGAAACTGTTCACCGCTACATTGGAAGACGCCTTCAAGCTTCTGGAATGGCAAGGACTTGGCATCAATATTAACGGCGAATACATCACTCACCTTCGATTTGCCGACGATATTGTAGTCATGGCAGAATCCATGGAAGACCTCAGTACAATGCTCGAAGGCCTCCATCGAGTTTCCCAACGGGTAGGTCTTAAGATGAACATGGACAAGACGAAAATTATGTCTAATGCCCATGTTGTACCCCCAATATCAGTTGGGAACTCAGTTCTCGAAGTTGTTGACGAGTATATCTACCTGGGACAGACAGTCAAACTAGGCAGGTCCAACTTCGAGAAAGAGGTCAATCGTCGAATCCAACTCGGCTGGGCAGCGTTCCGGAAACTTCGCGAAGTCTTCTCGTCAAAAATACCTCAGTGCCTCAAGACAAGAGTCTTCGACCAATGTGTGTTACCAGTGATGACTTATGGCACTGAAACGTGGTCTCTTACTATGGGCCTCATAGATAAGCTTAAAGTCGCACAACGAGCTATGGAGAGGGCTATGCTCGGGGTTTCTCTACGTGATCGAATCAGAAATGAGGAGATCCGTAGAAGAACGAAAGTCACCGACATAGCTCAGAAGATTAGCCAGTTGAAGTGGCAGTGGGCAGGGCACATAGCACGCAGAACAGATGGCCGATGGGGCCGAAAGGTTCTGGAGGGGAGACCACGTACCGGCAAGCGCAGCGTAGGTCGTCCACCGACACGGTGGACAGACGACCTGAGAAAGGTCGCAGGACGACGTTGGATGCAGGCCGCTTCCAACCGGTCCTTTTGGAAAATCATGGGGGAGGCCTATGTTCAGCAGTGGACGTCCTACGGCTGAGATGATGATGATGATGAATTAGTCTATAACAATTAGATTTGTTAAATTGATTTATTTGAATTGATTTATAAAACATAAATTTATATTTTTGAAATTGTTTACAGTAAATTATTCCAATTAAAATTAATAATATAATTATTCTCAAAATTATTTAAGTTTATTACGTACAATTAATTATAAAAAATGCCATCACTTTGTATTGCAATCTTAATGTTTAAAACGACCACGTGCAAGTACGCCGTAACCTATAAAAGCGGTCGCACTGGCGACGGGATGGCACATTTGTATGGGGCAAATGAAATTACCGACGGGGGCTAATTTTTATAGTGGCCATTTAAAATATTATTCAAAGGTGGTAACACATTAAATATTTTGATGTCACATCCGGCATGCTAAAATATTCTCTTTGGTGGGTACTGGGTGTGTTATTGTTTTCATTCGGATTTAGTGCCGGTTTCAGTGATTTCAGTTTCGTTCGTTGTTAAAGTTCCTTGAATATAGCATTAAACCCACGTCGAGTTGAGCTTATGTTCCTCCGTGCCTTCAAAAAGTTATGTTAATTGCGATTAGGAACTTCGAGAAATTGACTCAGTTGTGTGTGATGTGAGAAGTTGACTCTTGATTATATTATAATAATTTGAGCAGAGACTCTTATTTTAGTTTGTGATCATGTCGGAGAAAGAAAACAAAAGGAAATGCTTTAAATGCGGCCGCTCACCGTTCGCAGACAACGCAAAATTGTTTAGATTTCCAAAGCCTGGCATAAATAACCTTATACGGTATGTATATTTACTGATATTTTTATGGTCATGTCTTAGTGCGACTCTCCATATGTACCACTCCTCATATTATTAAACAATTGCTAATTCTCCTGATAGTTTATGGAACTAGCACAACAGACACTGGCAGAATTATGACAATAGTTGCAGACAGAAGCCTCTAAGAACTTCTATTTTTAAGCATTTTATCAGAGTCAAATCAAACAAGAATTAGCAAATCTGGTTAATTCTGAATCCTTAAAATTGACCTAACTAAGAAATCCAGAAACTACATATAGTGCGTTTGAATAGGGTGTGGGCAAAAGTGACAAAAGTAACAGTTTTGATCTGTACAAACGCTTTAACAAAAAAGCGCTCAACTGAGCATAAGACCTAAAATCGCATGTTTATGATCAAATACATAGCTGTCAAATAACGATCACAAACAACCATGCTTTGGACGTGGGGGTCAAAAATTACACTTTTTGGTGGCAATAATTCCTCTTTTTTAGCATTCCGAGACATGAATGACATTTTCACCCACAGATTCCCATTCGAACGCCCCTTATGAGCGTTTTTTCCCCGTATTTTCGCTAAAAACGATCAGAAGTGATCTATTTGAATGCACTAAATATTATATTTCGTCTTTGCATCCATGTAGCTTTCCATTGGGAGTAATATTTCTAACTTACCTGTAGCCTGAGTCCCCATGGAAGTAAGATTAAAATAAATGATGTGTATGTTGTACAAGTTATACAAAATTTCACACAAATCTAGTTGTGTCATAGTACTTCATGCATGTGGGGGCTTAAAAGCTGTATTTGTAGCTGGATAAATATGATATAAATGGTAAATATTCACGGCATTGATAGAACAGTGGTGTTTCATAAAACGGTTAGGCAATTAGCATTTGGCTGCAACAAATATTTTACAGTAACCATTTCAGAATCAAAACAATATAAGTAACCCAAATAGAATTTTTATTAAGTATTTTTTTTGAACTTTCAGCTGTGAACTATGGGCCCAATACATACTCATCAACAACATTTCAAATGAAACTCCACAGTGAGCATAGAATGTTGTGTGAAAATCATTTTCTTGAAGCTGACTTCACTGATGATACTCTACAGAAGTTACGGAGATCTGTGGTTCCATGTGATGTTAGTTGCAAGTCAGTATTAGAACAAATTTATGTTGTGACTGTAAGCTAGATATTGATCACCGTCTCACCTATTGGTATTTATCCAAAGGTTTTCCTGAACAGATCGCTCTTAGCGATAACACAGCCTACTAAACTGACAATGGAAAATAGGCAGGGTAACAAACACACAATGCCTTTCCACCAGTGAGGAGGGGCTCAAGCTGAAAGAGAGTTAACCCATGGTATTGCTGCTCAGTAGTCCATACTGTTCCGTCCATGATTGCTGCTTCAATTGGTAGGGCAGAAGTATACTTGCTACTTGAGGGTAGTAGGTAGCTAGCTAGATCAGCATTCGCAAAATGTTCTACTGCCATGGGGTACCAGGTACCTTCTGATTAGCAGTCAATAGGTGTAATCACTTGGCTACCACATCTCCAATATCCAACGCCTAATTCAATTAAGACCAAATTAAAAAATTATATCTGTGGTTTAAATATTATTGGTGTTTGCAAATATTTCAAATCTATTTTTGTTACTTATTGAACTAGGCAGTATATGTATATATATATTATGTAATATATAGATATATATATATATATATATATATCATGGACAAACTATACAAGAAGACCAACAATCACATACAAAAAAAACGTACACCGCAAAAAGATCAAAATCCCGTATTATTCCTAGATGGCGCTATCAAATAGCCCGGAATTTTTAGTTTGGACACTTAGAGCTGCTCAATTTGGATTACTTCGAGGGAAATTCAGCCCTAAAGTTGTGTAGTTTTTTTTAGATACGAAATAATGTTTCATTTACGTACTTTAATAATTTAGTTTCCTAATGATAATATAGCATTATTTATGTGCTTATTGACAGATGGAGCTGCAATAGCTTGAAAGATGGCATTCAAAATATCGCATCTTAGGTTCGCTAGGTGGCGCTCAACATAAATAAATTGATCCTAATTTTGTTGGCAACGTAAAATTGTATCAATTGAAATGAAAAGCCTACTAGTATTTTGAGTTTGCAAAAAAGGCATATTAATTGTTGTAGTTCCCAGGTATTATTACACAATAAATATTTTTTAGTGGTTCATCTAAGTCTTTTCAGTGGCAGAGTAAGGGTTTCACATGGTCAGTAGTCAGCAACTGTACATTCTGCTATCTATACAGTACTTTTGACCTACAAAAGAGCTGGCTCAACTTTGTTTTCACGGACCTAGTAACTGTCCTTCACTGTCTGCCAGCTACTAGGCATGAAAACCAGGCTTAAGGAGTGCAGTATGTAACTGTTGGCAGTGTTAATGTTAACGGTAGCAGCGTGACGAATACCATCAGGCGAACGACTTGCTTTTCTTGTCTTTTTAATGTTTCCTATAATAATATGTTATTAATTATGCAGGATTACTAAAACAACGAAATTTATAGATAAATAACTTTTATTTCTCATTATTCTTTAATTTTAGTTTGTAATATATGAACAATTGTTATTTGTTTGTGTTTTCAAAGATCTTTATTTAACATAAATGAACGTCAAGTATTTACTTAAATATTCATAGTATGCAGGCTAACATCGCCTTTTTTAATGTCTTATAACAAAATAAATATATTCATACTTGTTAGGAAATAATTTAGAATAAATGTGTTTTATCATGGACTAACATATACAAGTACTTGTATATGTTAGTCCATGGTTTTATTTATAAAACACAATCTAATTATGGTTGGTTAGTTATGGGTTCAATGTACAGTACACATTTGTAGGATGAAACACTCATTCCACAAGTAACAATAATTACACACAACAGAATTTCAATAAAAAATTAACTATTAAACTTTCAGAGTACCATGTGTAACATTATATGCTCAAGACTTATATAAAAGAAACATAGAAGGTATCTATGTACAATAATGGGTAACAACAAACTACTTCTTTAAAATAAAATAGGCAAAATACCTAGTATCTCCATCGTCACTGTAGCGGCAGGCAAAAGAGGCTTTTGATATATAAACGTTAAAAATGTTGGCTATAGCCATAGACTAACATGCTATGGCGAAGTCACGGGTCATTGTAACGTGAGTCTATCTCCCCAAATTACTGCCAAAGCTTATATACCTACCTATTTAACTTTTGTAAAACATTGAGAGGTTGTTCATAAAAAATTGCCACAACAGTAATAAGCCTTTATTTGAGCATTTTACAGAAAAATATGTAAATGACACATGCAAACTAAGTCAAAGCACATTCTGTTAGCTATCATCTTTAACAGATATAATTGTGTCTGTACTATTTTATATTAGGATCTTCGGCTAGATCTAGGCTATAATCATTTATTTTTTAATATTCTTAATTTTGGATTCCTACTTGCAGAAATGTTGGTCTTTTTGTTTTTACAATAAAAATGAATCTTCACCAAGATCATCTGATCAATAATGTAAAATATATGCTCTTCGCAACTCATATTTAGTAATTCTGGAGCTTCGCACCTCAAATAGGCCAATATTGTATTGAATAAACGGTATTTGATTTTTGTGCAATGTACAATGTTGTTAAAGTGTGTATTGTAGCAATCGGCAGCCAAATGGACCAGTTTTAACAAATTGTCGCTTGGCATTTTTAGTTTGATATTTTTACTAAAATCGTATGATTTGTGTAAAATCAACAGCTGTCGTTCATCATCAATGTCAATTTCTTGTAATAATTTCAGAGTACAAATCTGACACTGCTTTTTTGATAGGCATGATTTAGCTAAATATCCTGCAAAATATATCAAAGAACATTCTTCTAATGTTACTGAGGCTTCTGCAGATGTTGAAGCCACCGCTTCGGTATTGTCTGCAGCTCTGGCAGAACAGCTAGGGATTTCCGTAGATGGTATATCTGACAAAGACGATAGCATGGGAGATGGCTCCTGCAATGTTTGTGAAAGAGATAAAGGGTCTTCAACTGTTAAATGGATATATTGTCCATCTTCGTCTTCGCAGTTTTTTGTGGTAGGGAGTTTCATAAGTGAATTAATTAAATTGCTTCTGAATATAGTTCGAAGCAACTTAGCTGATGGATTTCTATTTGAGCCACCCTTCTGCCTAAACCGTGCAAATAAATTTTCAATTATATCTTGATTTAATTTTCTTGTAATCAAATATGATACAGATGAATCTGAACACTCTTCAAATAATAATTGCAAAACTGCCTCACACGATTGAATGACTCCATCGAAGCAAGGTGGGCGTGTTAAAACTTTTTTCCTCTGGCCATCTTTATATGTTTTGTAAGATATTTTATGTAAATTTTGAAAAACTATTTTAGCATCTGTAATAGCGCGCATTGCTAATGTAGATGTTTTTGACAGAGCATGCTTATATGGGTTTTTGTCAAATTGTTGCCTACTGTTTAAGGCATCAAACATATTGTTGACAATTTTGATAAAATTGGCCGTAGCATCTGCAGTTTCACTTTTTAATTGGCCTGTACTTTTTACAGTTTTTACGGCAGCGGCAACGGAATTACTAAATATCTGAGTTGCTAGGCTAACTGTCATCTTTTGGAATGAGTTGGGGTCAATATGGCGGTCCGTTAATTTTGTAAGTGATCTGCTAAAATTCGAAGTTTTGTCTATTTGGTATGTTTTAACTATGTCTTGGAACGATATTTGTTCTCCTTCATTAGTGTAATCATTTTGGAGAAAATTGTTTCGGATGTTTTTTATTAAATGGGGCACATCGAACAAGGCAAATAATTTTCTCCCATTGCAAAAAAAGAAGGGGCTGTGAGTTGTAACCCCTAATTTTTTTTAAACATTCTGATTGGTTGATGCTTGATCACAAACCACAACTTTAGGCAAGAGCCCATTATTAAAAAGTTTATTGATGATTGCTTTTAATAATAGTTGTAACGGTTCTGCTTTTACATTTGAGCTAGATAAAAAGTATGCTATGGGTAATTTCCACCTTCCATACAAACCCCTAACAACAAACACTAAGGCATATTTGGCCAGTTTATTACATCGGTGATTTCCTCCAAGGTCTTCAAAACCCTCAATACAATCATATTTTTTGGAATATTCCAAATTAGACATTATTGCCATTTCATCAAAGGAAATGACACATGCCTTTTCTTTTATAGAGGCATTTTCAAATCTCTTCTGTATTTTTTCAAATATGTCAGGGCACAATCCCGGCAAGCAATTTGACTTTGATAACCACATCCTAATTGTCGAGGGTGCTGCAAAAACTACACCTTGTCGTCTCAAAAAGTTATAAGTTGTTGGAGACTTGTAAAATAATGACAAGCACAAATTTTTTTCTTCTTCTGTCCACTTTTTCTTGTTGTTTTTTTTTCTGAGCTGCATTAGTGCTAAAGTTCTAGACACCTCACTTCGAAAATCTCCATCATGTAATGGTTTGTTAAGAGGTTTTGATTTCGCTCGAAGTCTACCAATTAGTGACCTTTGCGCTTTATTTTTTCTTAACAACGTAGAAGCACTACTTTTTAATCGCTTGGTTCTAGGCGTATCTTCAATTTTTTCCTCAAATAGGCATTTTCTTGATAACCTCCTTTTAGGGCCTTCAAATAGGCATTTTCGTGATTGTCTTTGGGTTGGTGTAGTGGCAATGTATGGTCTCTCCAACAATGAATGTGGAGATGATGGTGTTGATGACTTCTTCTCATCAGCAGCAGCATGAGTTTTTTAAAGTAAAATTTAGTTGGTGTTTTTACTTTTAAAACTTCTGGTGACTTTATCACATCTGAAAAGTGAAACCACAGTAAAATAAAGTGTAAAATTATGTCTTCACATACACTATCATATTATAGTAATTTATTCATATAATATGTTAGTCTATGATATAATATAGTATTCATATATTAAATAGTCTGTCTGGCTTAATAATGTAACCACCCCTTCTCATACTCACCATCTTCTATATTTGCATCAGCAGTTTCTAGAGTTTGGTTTGAAGTCCCTTCTCCACTTTCAATGCTTTGAAAATGCACTGGGATAGCAGGTCCAATTAATCTGCTTCGTACACCACTATGGATGTCGGAAGGCAGAAAATGTGCAGCACAAATGTACCGACGTCTCAATTCTTCATTACTTAAAGAATCCAAGTAAATATTTCCTGGAAGCAGATAAAATATTATAATTACATGCAAAAGACTTCACTGATGGAGTTATATAGGTATATATTGTAGATAATTTCTGATTTAGCTTTTTAGTGAGGTTATTTATTTCATATAAAATAGACAATCTATCCACATACCTGAGTTGCGAATCCAAAGGACTAGACGGCCTGGATCGTGTACAGGAAAGCGAAACATTGAAATGTCTCGGCTTAAATTACCACAGTTGTGATAAACACACTTGGTATACGACATCTTGCCAAGGCAGTCCAAAACGTAGGCAAAACACAGAATCCAAACGAAAAGCGTAGGTCACAAAGTTAGGCGTAATCAAAGTCCGGTAGGCGAGCAGGAAACGTGGTTAGGGAAGCAGAAACTCACTGAAATTATAACGAAAAGCACTTGAACACGAACGCACAATCGCACACCGCTACCGCACATTTCGCACAACAAACTCCGGTGTTGCCTGGCAACACCCAGGCGTACCCAGGATTTCAGCTAGGAGGGGGCAGGGGGCTGCTTATACCTGTTTCGAAAAGATCGTCTGTCGGGTATATTGAAACAAAAAATCATGAAAATTGACTTTTATTCATTAATTTTGATGATGACACAAAACAAAATATTATACATAATTATACCATACATTATGTATAATATATATCGGCGCAACTACAACAGTTCGTCGAGAATAATTAAGTTTAATCATTTGATTACCCTAAAAATAGTTTATAAATCATCAGTTGATTATTTTTGAGTTGGTTACGATGTAAAATTAATGTTATGATTGTAATTTCAATACTTTACCAACAAACTTGTAAACTCGTGCACGTGCGCCGAGTCCTATAAGTACGGCCGCACTGTAGGCGCTCGTCTCAGTCGCTCTCGAGTCGCCGTACAGTACGGACCTCTTTGTGACGTTGTTACGCTGCTCGTTGAATATACGAAGCTTATAAAAGTACTTGTGAAGTTTTACTTCGAGGACCCAAAAATGAGTGATCATCATGAAAACAACAATTGTGACGTCAGCAATGCTGACGTCACACTTTTAAAAAACACTCTGGAGGTGCTTTCTCCGTCATCAGAAGTGGGATCAGAACAAGCTCTGGTCCCAACCACATCCTCATCGACTTCGGTTCAACCTGTCACGACTGGAACAGCGCAGGGCAGTACCAGGCTGATAGGCCCTGCCTCATTGAACACTTCAGGAGTACCAGCAAACAACTTTAATACCATGCAGCCCATCACAACGGGAATTACCACAGACATGACGTCCACACCAATCGCTACGGGAGATGATCTCGATACACTGCAAAACAACGCTGCAATCGCCCCTGATTCAGTGTCATCCACATCTCAAGCTGGCCAGTCAGTCCGGATAACTCACAACGACGAACACGCATCAACGGATTAAAACCGGCGAGCATAAAATTCATTATGTTTCACGATATTTTCAACTAGAATCTACAAGAATAAAATGTCTGGAGAGTGATACCTCTGAGCTAAACCATGTGTTACCCTTGAGCTAGCCACGGATCCTTGATGCATCCACAAGTAAACCATGAGATACCGTGGGGACGCCTTGTGGAACTATGTGTAGACACGTATACACCACAGATTCTAAATTAATAAGGCAGTGCACTTAAGATGTCTTAGTGTACTGTAGTAATCTACAAAAATGTCTGGAGAGTGATACCTCTGAGCTAACCATGTGTTACCCTTGAGCTAGCCACGGATCCTTGATGCATCCACAAGTGAACCCTGAGATACCGTGGGGACGCCTTGTGGAACTATGTGTAGACACGTATACACCACAGATTCTAAATTAATAAGGCAGTGCACTTAAGATGTCTTAGTGTACTGTAGTAATCTACAAAAATGTCTGGAGAGTGATACCTCTGAGCTAACCATGTGTTACCCTTGAGCTAGCCACGGATCCTTGATGCATCCACAAGTGAACCCTGAGATACCGTGGGGACGCCTTGTGGAACTATGGGTAGACACGTATACACCACAGATTCTAAATCAATAAGGCAGTGCACGATGTCTTTGTGTACTGTTTACTAATCAAAAGACTCCTAAGGTTACATAACAGTTGTGTTAATGTAACAAACAAGATAAAGCAACGTAAGTTGTTTACAGACTCACTACTCAGAGAATATCTCATTCTTTGCAGGCCAGCCATAATTAACAGCAGTCTGCGAGAGTTAACGAGTCAACAAGGCTGGTGCAGAGCGCGCACCGCCTGTCAGTATGGCCGTATCGACGCGGATACAAAAATTAGCCAACAATAATTAGTCAACGTGTAAAACGACAACATGCTGTTGCCTTTATGAGCATGAGAACCACGGAAGCCGAGAGTCGGTACCACTCCTACGAGTTGGAGACACTGGCAGTGGTACGAGCCATAAAACACTTTCGCCAGTATCTATATGGGCGAAAATTCACCGTGATAACGGATTGCAACGCATTAAAAGCGTCAAAACACAAAAAGGACCTTCTGCCAAGGATTCATCGCTGTCGCAATCCAGTTGAGCTTGCAGTCAATGTTATGACAAGAGACTTGAACTGGCTCAAAATTGAACAGCGACGGGATGAAGAACTGCGTCCGATAATGGACAGTCTCAGTGACAATAACCCAGTGGAAGACTATGTAGTAGAGGACGACCTCGCAAGATTGCCCATGATCAGCTGCACCGCGCTCCGCAACCTGGGGATCAGTTGACCGTATCGGCGGGAAACGAATCACCTATTCAACGAGATCCCACTGCAGAATCAAATGAGCCCATTCCGTCGACCTCACGAGAAGGGCTGCAAGTACAGCCAAACCACGACTCGAACCAAGATGACCCATCAGAATAAATGGTCTACGAGAATCCAAATAATCTACGAGAATCCATAACAATCTACGAGAACCAACGAGGCTGGTGCAGAGCGCGCACCGCCTGTCAGTATGGCCGTATCGGCGCAACTACAACAGTTCGTCGAGAATAATTAAGTTTAATCATTTGATTACCCTAAAAATAGTTTATAAATCATCAGTTGATTATTTTTGAGTTGGTTACGATGTAAAATTAATGTTATGATTGTAATTTCAATACTTTACCAACAAACTTGTAAACTCGTGCACGTGCGCCGAGTCCTATAAGTACGGCCGCACTGTAGGCGCTCGTCTCAGTCGCTCTCGAGTCGCCGTACAGTACGGACCTCTTTGTGACGTTGTTACGCTGCTCGTTGAATATACGAAGCTTATAAAAGTACTTGTGAAGTTTTACTTCGAGGACCCAAAAATGAGTGATCATCATGAAAACAACAATTGTGACGTCAGCAATGCTGACGTCACACTTTTAAAAAACACTCCGGAGGTGCTTTCTTTGTCATATATATTATTATATTATGTATGTATATATTAATTTAACAGTAATCTTCTCGGATTTGCCGCAAATTTGTCTATGACAGTCTTTTCAATAAACTCACTGTTGTCTTTTAAATAGTTGCGATGTACGCTCATCAGACATAAACCCGTAAGCCTTTCTTCACCCATGGTGCTTCTAAGCCACGTTTTAACTCTTCGCAGCGTACTGAAGGACCGTTCTACGGTCGCCGTGGTGCATGGGATAGTGCTTAAAATAATTAATGCCTTTCTGACAGCAGGGTAAAAAATGTTGGCTTCGTTGAACAGATCAATTACTTCTATGTCCCTTAATTGATCATCTGATAAAGCCTTCGTCACCCATAAATTATGCCAAAGGTTCAGTTCTCCGGTGATATCCAGGTTATAAAATTCTTGGAATGATTCACACCTACCCTATCTACTCTTTTGTTTGACTTGAAAATTCAAAATTATTTAAACCAATTCATTTGAAATTATACCATTTGAAAGAACGTTTATTTACAAACAAAATGATACTTAAGTATATAATATTACTATAAAGAAAACATAAAATTTTCGGCAAAATAGCTGACGCGCGGTTTTGGTGGGAAACGCGCTCTTTTCTAACTCGCAATCGCAACCATAATATGACCACATAGGTACACACATCATGTTTTAAATACTTTGTAGAAAATTGTAATAGCTTTCTATCAATGTTAAAATCGCTAGTCTATTTCAACCATAGCGCACATAAAAGGTTTGAAGTGTTTATAAATAAAAAGTCCACAAATTCGGACCGGGCCCTACTATGCTAAAAGTAAAAACACGCAGTTACGGCACCGAACGAAGTACGCCCCGTCCGCAAAACATAACTCGTAAGTTTTCATGTGATTACTATGTAATTAAACATTAGATAGAGTACCAATGCACACGAACGAAACACGTAACTACGTAATTCGGCGTGATTCGGCGTACGGTAGTAGGGCGCCCTGAGCGTTCCACAATCCACATTTCATGCTTTTTCTATTTGTCCCAAGTGATGATCGAAGAGCGGCAACGTTTCATTTTTCTGCGACTGCCGCCGCAGACAGAGAAGATTGTGTCTGTGTATGTAGCGTTCTCTGTCTGCGGCGGGTGGAAAACGCCGCGTTGCACGAGCTGGCAACAAACATGAAATGCTCGCAAGTCACAGACCTCTATATTTTTTTTTGCGCCATCTATCCATTTTGTTTTGTACTACTACGAATGAGTATGATAATATCTATAGGTTTCGAGACAGAAAATTGATAGGTATAATTTATTGCACAATTCGATTATTCGATACACTTAGCGACCTCTTACGGCATGTAAGACACTTAATTATCGAGGTACGATTTCTTCTAGGCGATTGCTGGTCTTCTTGTATAGTTTGTCCATGATATATATATATATTACATTTGTTATCAGGCATTTAGGTACATGTACCTATTCACTATTTTCTATACTTACGCTGATACTATTTACCACTGTCCCTGAAAATATTACACTTTCTATGCAAAGGTCTGGAAGGAATCGCGATAAGACTGCCTTTTGTACCATTATGTTTTAACTAAAGAGTTCCTATCTATCTGTATTTGTTAGTTTAGTTATATATTTTCAATACCTTTTCATCTGTAACTCATTATTTATTTTATTCCAGAATGAACCACAATTGCCCGAGTATACAATAAGGCCTCAACCTGGCCCATACTTGTTAGGAAATAATTTAGAATAAATGTGTTTTATCATGGACTAACATATACAAGTACTTGTATATGTTAGTCCATGGTTTTATTTATAAAACACAATCTAATTATGGTTGGTTAGTTATGGGTTCAATGTACAGTACACATTTGTAGGATGAAACACTCATTCCACAAGTAACAATAATTACACACAACAGAATTTCAATAAAAAATTAACTATTAAACTTTCAGAGTACCATGTGTAACATTATATGCTCAAGACTTATATAAAAGAAACATAGAAGGTATCTATGTACAATAATGGGTAACAACAAACTACTTCTTTAAAATAAAATAGGCAAAATACCTAGTATCTCCATCGTCACTGTAGCGGCAGGCAAAAGAGGCTTTTGATATATAAACGTTAAAAATGTTGGCTATAGCCATAGACTAACATGCTATGGCGAAGTCACGGGTCATTGTAACGTGAGTCTATCTCCCCAAATTACTGCCAAAGCTTATATACCTACCTATTTAACTTTTGTAAAACATTGAGAGGTTGTTCATAAAAAATTGCCACAACAGTAATAAGCCTTTATTTGAGCATTTTACAGAAAAATATGTAAATGACACATGCAAACTAAGTCAAAGCACATTCTGTTAGCTATCATCTTTAACAGATATAATTGTGTCTGTACTATTTTATATTAGGATCTTCGGCTAGATCTAGGCTATAATCATTTATTTTTTAATATTCTTAATTTTGGATTCCTACTTGCAGAAATGTTGGTCTTTTTGTTTTTACAATAAAAATGAATCTTCACCAAGATCATCTGATCAATAATGTAAAATATATGCTCTTCGCAACTCATATTTAGTAATTCTGGAGCTTCGCACCTCAAATAGGCCAATATTGTATTGAATAAACGGTATTTGATTTTTGTGCAATGTACAATGTTGTTAAAGTGTGTATTGTAGCAATCGGCAGCCAAATGGACCAGTTTTAACAAATTGTCGCTTGGCATTTTTAGTTTGATATTTTTACTAAAATCGTATGATTTGTGTAAAATCAACAGCTGTCGTTCATCATCAATGTCAATTTCTTGTAATAATTTCAGAGTACAAATCTGACACTGCTTTTTTGATAGGCATGATTTAGCTAAATATCCTGCAAAATATATCAAAGAACATTCTTCTAATGTTACTGAGGCTTCTGCAGATGTTGAAGCCACCGCTTCGGCATTGTCTGCAGCTCTGGCAGAACAGCTAGGGATTTCCGTAGATGGTATATCTGACAAAGACGATAGCATGGGAGATGGCTCCTGCAATGTTTGTGAAAGAGATAAAGGGTCTTCAACTGTTAAATGGATATATTGTCCATCTTCGTCTTCGCAGTTTTTTGTGGTAGGGAGTTTCATAAGTGAATTAATTAAATTGCTTCTGAATATAGTTCGAAGCAACTTAGCTGATGGATTTCTATTTGAGCCACCCTTCTGCCTAAACCGTGCAAATAAATTTTCAATTATATCTTGATTTAATTTTCTTGTAATCAAATATGATACAGATGAATCTGAACACTCTTCAAATAATAATTGCAAAACTGCCTCACACGATTGAATGACTCCATCGAAGCAAGGTGGGCGTGTTAAAACTTTTTTCCTCTGGCCATCTTTATATGTTTTGTAAGATATTTTATGTAAATTTTGAAAAACTATTTTAGCATCTGTAATAGCGCGCATTGCTAATGTAGATGTTTTTGACAGAGCATGCTTATATGGGTTTTTGTCAAATTGTTGCCTACTGTTTAAGGCATCAAACATATTGTTGACAATTTTGATAAAATTGGCCGTAGCATCTGCAGTTTCACTTTTTAATTGGCCTGTACTTTTTACAGTTTTTACGGCAGCGGCAACGGAATTACTAAATATCTGAGTTGCTAGGCTAACTGTCATCTTTTGGAATGAGTTGGGGTCAATATGGCGGTCCGTTAATTTTGTAAGTGATCTGCTAAAATTCGAAGTTTTGTCTATTTGGTATGTTTTAACTATGTCTTGGAACGATATTTGTTCTCCTTCATTAGTGTAATCATTTTGGAGAAAATTGTTTCGGATGTTTTTTATTAAATGGGGCACATCGAACAAGGCAAATAATTTTCTCCCATTGCAAAAAAAGAAGGGGCTGTGAGTTGTAACCCCTAATTTTTTTAAAACATTCTGATTGGTTGATGCTTGATCACAAACCACAACTTTAGGCAAGAGCCCATTATTAAAAAGTTTATTGATGATTGCTTTTAATAATAGTTGTAACGGTTCTGCTTTTACATTTGAGCTAGATAAAAAGTATGCTATGGGTAATTTCCACCTTCCATACAAACCCCTAACAACAAACACTAAGGCATATTTGGCCAGTTTATTACATCGGTGATTTCCTCCAAGGTCTTCAAAACCCTCAATACAATCATATTTTTTGGAATATTCCAAATTAGACATTATTGCCATTTCATCAAAGGAAATGACACATGCCTTTTCTTTTATAGAGGCATTTTCAAATCTCTTCTGTATTTTTTCAAATATGTCAGGGCACAATCCCGGCAAGCAATTTGACTTTGATAACCACATCCTAATTGTCGAGGGTGCTGCAAAAACTACACCTTGTCGTCTCAAAAAGTTATAAGTTGTTGGAGACTTGTAAAATAATGACAAGCACAAATTTTTTTCTTCTTCTGTCCACTTTTTCTTGTTGTTTTTTTTTCTGAGCTGCATTAGTGCTAAAGTTCTAGACACCTCACTTCGAAAATCTCCATCATGTAATGGTTTGTTAAGAGGTTTTGATTTCGCTCGAAGTCTACCAATTAGTGACCTTTGCGCTTTATTTTTTCTTAACAACGTAGAAGCACTACTTTTTAATCGCTTGGTTCTAGGCGTATCTTCAATTTTTTCCTCAAATAGGCATTTTCTTGATAACCTCCTTTTAGGGCCTTCAAATAGGCATTTTCGTGATTGTCTTTGGGTTGGTGTAGTGGCAATGTATGGTCTCTCCAACAATGAATGTGGAGATGATGGTGTTGATGACTTCTTCTCATCAGCAGCAGCATGAGTTTTTTAAAGTAAAATTTAGTTGGTGTTTTTACTTTTAAAACTTCTGGTGACTTTATCACATCTGAAAAGTGAAACCACAGTAAAATAAAGTGTAAAATTATGTCTTCACATACACTATCATATTATAGTAATTTATTCATATAATATGTTAGTCTATGATATAATATAGTATTCATATATTAAATAGTCTGTCTGGCTTAATAATGTAACCACCCCTTCTCATACTCACCATCTTCTATATTTGCATCAGCAGTTTCTAGAGTTTGGTTTGAAGTCCCTTCTCCACTTTCAATGCTTTGAAAATGCACTGGGATAGCAGGTCCAATTAATCTGCTTCGTACACCACTATGGATGTCGGAAGGCAGAAAATGTGCAGCACAAATGTACCGACGTCTCAATTCTTCATTACTTAAAGAATCCAAGTAAATATTTCCTGGAAGCAGATAAAATATTATAATTACATGCAAAAGACTTCACTGATGGAGTTATATAGGTATATATTGTAGATAATTTCTGATTTAGCTTTTTAGTGAGGTTATTTATTTCATATAAAATAGACAATCTATCCACATACCTGAGTTGCGAATCCAAAGGACTAGACGGCCTGGATCGTGTACAGGAAAGCGAAACATTGAAATGTCTCGGCTTAAATTACCACAGTTGTGATAAACACACTTGGTATACGACATCTTGCCAAGGCAGTCCAAAACGTAGGCAAAACACAGAATCCAAACGAAAAGCGTAGGTCACAAAGTTAGGCGTAATCAAAGTCCGGTAGGCGAGCAGGAAACGTGGTTAGGGAAGCAGAAACTCACTGAAATTATAACGAAAAGCACTTGAACACGAACGCACAATCGCACACCGCTACCGCACATTTCGCACAACAAACTCCGGTGTTGCCTGGCAACACCCAGGCGTACCCAGGATTTCAGCTAGGAGGGGGCAGGGGGCTGCTTATACCTGTTTCGAAAAGATCGTCTGTCGGGTATATTGAAACAAAAAATCATGAAAATTGACTTTTATTCATTAATTTTGATGATGACACAAAACAAAATATTATACATAATTATACCATACATTATGTATAATATATATCGGCGCAACTACAACAGTTCGTCGAGAATAATTAAGTTTAATCATTTGATTACCCTAAAAATAGTTTATAAATCATCAGTTGATTATTTTTGAGTTGGTTACGATGTAAAATTAATGTTATGATTGTAATTTCAATACTTTACCAACAAACTTGTAAACTCGTGCACGTGCGCCGAGTCCTATAAGTACGGCCGCACTGTAGGCGCTCGTCTCAGTCGCTCTCGAGTCGCCGTACAGTACGGACCTCTTTGTGACGTTGTTACGCTGCTCGTTGAATATACGAAGCTTATAAAAGTACTTGTGAAGTTTTACTTCGAGGACCCAAAAATGAGTGATCATCATGAAAACAACAATTGTGACGTCAGCAATGCTGACGTCACACTTTTAAAAAACACTCTGGAGGTGCTTTCTCCGTCATCAGAAGTGGGATCAGAACAAGCTCTGGTCCCAACCACATCCTCATCGACTTCGGTTCAACCTGTCACGACTGGAACAGCGCAGGGCAGTACCAGGCTGATAGGCCCTGCCTCATTGAACACTTCAGGAGTACCAGCAAACAACTTTAATACCATGCAGCCCATCACAACGGGAATTACCACAGACATGACGTCCACACCAATCGCTACGGGAGATGATCTCGATACACTGCAAAACAACGCTGCAATCGCCCCTGATTCAGTGTCATCCACATCTCAAGCTGGCCAGTCAGTCCGGATAACTCACAACGACGAACACGCATCAACGGATTAAAACCGGCGAGCATAAAATTCATTATGTTTCACGATATTTTCAACTAGAATCTACAAGAATAAAATGTCTGGAGAGTGATACCTCTGAGCTAAACCATGTGTTACCCTTGAGCTAGCCACGGATCCTTGATGCATCCACAAGTAAACCATGAGATACCGTGGGGACGCCTTGTGGAACTATGTGTAGACACGTATACACCACAGATTCTAAATTAATAAGGCAGTGCACTTAAGATGTCTTAGTGTACTGTAGTAATCTACAAAAATGTCTGGAGAGTGATACCTCTGAGCTAACCATGTGTTACCCTTGAGCTAGCCACGGATCCTTGATGCATCCACAAGTGAACCCTGAGATACCGTGGGGACGCCTTGTGGAACTATGTGTAGACACGTATACACCACAGATTCTAAATTAATAAGGCAGTGCACTTAAGATGTCTTAGTGTACTGTAGTAATCTACAAAAATGTCTGGAGAGTGATACCTCTGAGCTAACCATGTGTTACCCTTGAGCTAGCCACGGATCCTTGATGCATCCACAAGTGAACCCTGAGATACCGTGGGGACGCCTTGTGGAACTATGGGTAGACACGTATACACCACAGATTCTAAATCAATAAGGCAGTGCACGATGTCTTTGTGTACTGTTTACTAATCAAAAGACTCCTAAGGTTACATAACAGTTGTGTTAATGTAACAAACAAGATAAAGCAACGTAAGTTGTTTACAGACTCACTACTCAGAGAATATCTCATTCTTTGCAGGCCAGCCATAATTAACAGCAGTCTGCGAGAGTTAACGAGTCAACAAGGCTGGTGCAGAGCGCGCACCGCCTGTCAGTATGGCCGTATCGACGCGGATACAAAAATTAGCCAACAATAATTAGTCAACGTGTAAAACGACAACATGCTGTTGCCTTTATGAGCATGAGAACCACGGAAGCCGAGAGTCGGTACCACTCCTACGAGTTGGAGACACTGGCAGTGGTACGAGCCATAAAACACTTTCGCCAGTATCTATATGGGCGAAAATTCACCGTGATAACGGATTGCAACGCATTAAAAGCGTCAAAACACAAAAAGGACCTTCTGCCAAGGATTCATCGCTGTCGCAATCCAGTTGAGCTTGCAGTCAATGTTATGACAAGAGACTTGAACTGGCTCAAAATTGAACAGCGACGGGATGAAGAACTGCGTCCGATAATGGACAGTCTCAGTGACAATAACCCAGTGGAAGACTATGTAGTAGAGGACGACCTCGCAAGATTGCCCATGATCAGCTGCACCGCGCTCCGCAACCTGGGGATCAGTTGACCGTATCGGCGGGAAACGAATCACCTATTCAACGAGATCCCACTGCAGAATCAAATGAGCCCATTCCGTCGACCTCACGAGAAGGGCTGCAAGTACAGCCAAACCACGACTCGAACCAAGATGACCCATCAGAATAAATGGTCTACGAGAATCCAAATAATCTACGAGAATCCATAACAATCTACGAGAACCAACGAGGCTGGTGCAGAGCGCGCACCGCCTGTCAGTATGGCCGTATCGGCGCAACTACAACAGTTCGTCGAGAATAATTAAGTTTAATCATTTGATTACCCTAAAAATAGTTTATAAATCATCAGTTGATTATTTTTGAGTTGGTTACGATGTAAAATTAATGTTATGATTGTAATTTCAATACTTTACCAACAAACTTGTAAACTCGTGCACGTGCGCCGAGTCCTATAAGTACGGCCGCACTGTAGGCGCTCGTCTCAGTCGCTCTCGAGTCGCCGTACAGTACGGACCTCTTTGTGACGTTGTTACGCTGCTCGTTGAATATACGAAGCTTATAAAAGTACTTGTGAAGTTTTACTTCGAGGAACCAAAAATGAGTGATCATCATGAAAACAACAATTGTGACGTCAGCAATGCTGACGTCACACTTTTAAAAAACACTCCGGAGGTGCTTTCTTTGTCATATATATTATTATATTATGTATGTATATATTAATTTAACAGTAATCTTCTCGGATTTGCCGCAAATTTGTCTATGACAGTCTTTTCAATAAACTCACTGTTGTCTTTTAAATAGTTGCGATGTACGCTCATCAGACATAAACCCGTAAGCCTTTCTTCACCCATGGTGCTTCTAAGCCACGTTTTAACTCTTCGCAGCGTACTGAAGGACCGTTCTACGGTCGCCGTGGTGCATGGGATAGTGCTTAAAATAATTAATGCCTTTCTGACAGCAGGGTAAAAAATGTTGGCTTCGTTGAACAGATCAATTACTTCTATGTCCCTTAATTGATCATCTGATAAAGCCTTCGTCACCCATAAATTATGCCAAAGGTTCAGTTCTCCGGTGATATCCAGGTTATAAAATTCTTGGAATGATTCACACCTACCCTATCTACTCTTTTGTTTGACTTGAAAATTCAAAATTATTTAAACCAATTCATTTGAAATTATACCATTTGAAAGAACGTTTATTTACAAACAAAATGATACTTAAGTATATAATATTACTATAAAGAAAACATAAAATTTTCGGCAAAATAGCTGACGCGCGGTTTTGGTGGGAAACGCGCTCTTTTCTAACTCGCAATCGCAACCATAATATGACCACATAGGTACACACATCATGTTTTAAATACTTTGTAGAAAATTGTAATAGCTTTCTATCAATGTTAAAATCGCTAGTCTATTTCAACCATAGCGCACATAAAAGGTTTGAAGTGTTTATAAATAAAAAGTCCACAAATTCGGACCGGGCCCTACTATGCTAAAAGTAAAAACACGCAGTTACGGCACCGAACGAAGTACGCCCCGTCCGCAAAACATAACTCGTAAGTTTTCATGTGATTACTATGTAATTAAACATTAGATAGAGTACCAATGCACACGAACGAAACACGTAACTACGTAATTCGGCGTGATTCGGCGTACGGTAGTAGGGCGCCCTGAGCGTTCCACAATCCACATTTCATGCTTTTTCTATTTGTCCCAAGTGATGATCGAAGAGCGGCAACGTTTCATTTTTCTGCGACTGCCGCCGCAGACAGAGAAGATTGTGTCTGTGTATGTAGCGTTCTCTGTCTGCGGCGGGTGGAAAACGCCGCGTTGCACGAGCTGGCAACAAACATGAAATGCTCGCAAGTCACAGACCTCTATATTTTTTTTTGCGCCATCTATCCATTTTGTTTTGTACTACTACGAATGAGTATGATAATATCTATAGGTTTCGAGACAGAAAATTGATAGGTATAATTTATTGCACAATTCGATTATTCGATACACTTAGCGACCTCTTACGGCATGTAAGACACTTAATTATCGAGGTACGATTTCTTCTAGGCGATTGCTGGTCTTCTTGTATAGTTTGTCCATGATATATATATATATATTACATTTGTTATCAGGCATTTAGGTACATGTACCTATTCACTATTTTCTATACTTACGCTGATACTATTTACCACTGTCCCTGAAAATATTACACTTTCTATGCAAAGGTCTGGAAGGAATCGCGATAAGACTGCCTTTTGTACCATTATGTTTTAACTAAAGAGTTCCTATCTATCTGTATTTGTTAGTTTAGTTATATATTTTCAATACCTTTTCATCTGTAACTCATTATTTATTTTATTCCAGAATGAACCACAATTGCCCGAGTATACAATAAGGCCTCAACCTGGTCCTTCACATGGGGTCTTACAGGATATCACAAACACAAGACCTACCAATCAGCCTGGTCCTTCACATGGGGTCTTACAGGAAGTGACCATTGGTGCAAATAGTGAGCCTAATGTTGGGACATCTTTAGATGCTCAAGTGCAAACAATAGTTAAACCAACTTCAGAAAAGGAGAAGTTTTTGTATGCCAAATGTAGCAAATATATGCGAAAAATTTGCCAACTGCGCAATTGCGTTAGACATCTGAAGTCAAAAGATATTTTAAAACGTGTGACAGATGATGTATCCATAAAAAGTTATCAAAGAAGATATCTCCGACATTTGCGCAACTGTTGCAAGGACAGATACGGAACTTTAAAAAGAAAAGTACTGGTCGAAGGTGGAATAAAAAAGAAAAAATTACTGCTCTAAGAATTTATAAAAGATCACCAACTTGTTACCGTTTGCTGCAAAGGCTTTTTCAGTTACCATCACCCAGTACATTAAAAAGTCTACTCAATAGAGTACCTTTTAATGCTGGAATCAATCAACCAGTTTTTGAAGTCCTTCAAAATTACACAAAGACACAAAAGCCTTCAGACAATGAATACACATTAATGTTTGATGAAATGTCAATAAAAAAACATCTCAATTACAACCCTAAAGAAGATTTCAGGATTTCAGGACCATGCTTCACAGGGAAGATCCCCACTTATTGCAGCATATGCATTGGTGTTTATGGTTGCGGGGATACGTAAGAAAGTTAAACAGCCAATTGCCCATTACTTTTCAAGTGGGTTTTCTACTGCAGACAGACTGGCTGTGCTAATTAAAGAGGTAAGTATTTTTTTTTTAAACACCTGCCTTAGAATGTCTTAAAAGGCGACTGAAGTCTCATAGGCAGAAAAAAGCGTCTAGTAGGCAGCAGTCAGCGGTGTGGCAAAACCCTATTACCTAAACTGATACTAAAACCAAATTATATTCCTTGTTGTGTCCATTTATATTACAGAAAAACATATGGTATCGATTGACCCTACATGTGTAGAGATGATGACAACCTTTATATAATACTAGCTACGCTCCGTCTGCATGGTGATGGATGATGATAATGATGAATCAAAATATATAGCCTATGTTATTTAGGGATTACATAGTATAATGGAGAAAGAATATTTGAAATTGATAAGAGTTGTTTTAGAGTCTATTCATTACAGATATACAAAAATGCAAATATTTCTTCTTGATATTATTATTAGTTTCTCAATTGTACACCGTTATCAATACTTTTGCATAACAGACCCAATGTGAATAGTTATTACATCAGTTAGAATAATTGTTCATTATTTATCATTTCAGGTTCTACAAAAGTGCCATGAGGTGGGAGTAAATATTGCGGCCATTGTGTGCGATATGGATGGCGTAAACAGGCGAGCCCTCACTATCTTGGGTGCATCACTGCAACACCCTTATATACACCACAATGGCAAACAAATCACAGCACTTTTTGATGTACCACATTTATTAAAATGCTTTAGAAACTTGTTTTTATAATATGATATTGAACCAACCCAAACTTTGTGTATGCACCAGCTTTGAAGAAGGATCACTTAGAGCCCAATTCAAAACAAAAAATGAAGGTTAAATATGCAGCACAAGTTCTTAGCCATTCCGTAGCAGGAGGAATGTTAGCCAAAGTAGCTAAAGGTATGTAAACTAGATAGGTAGGTACTTTCTTTATTGCATGATAGCATGGTGAATGTTTATTTTTAATGTTTTGAAGTGATGAAGTAGAGAAGACCGTACCTGATAGGATGCATCATGCCTGTTCATTACAGTTGCAGTATCACCGTTCTGTGGCTCTAAACTGCGCTCATCACTTAGAGACATTAGTTCTTAAATCTTATGCACACAGTAATTTGATTTGTAGGATATGTACCTACATCTTTAGGCTGACTAGAGCCTACAGCTGTCATGGCTGTCCCCACATCTTCAGGCAACTTGAGAGCTTAGCTTAGTTCAATGTTAGTAAAATGTCAATGACCCCCAACTACATCAAAATATTAACAGATGTGATAGCAGGTTACAGCTAGAATATTAACTCAAAAATTTGTAACAATCAAAATAACAAAGTTCATATGAAGCAAACATTTATTTAATCACCTTACTCTTATTTTCAGGAGACCTTACTGTGGACGCAGCTGTAACAGCAAATGTTATTATAAATATGGATAATCTGTTTGATTGTCTTAACAGCGATTGCTCGGATTTGCGCAGAGGAAAAGCTCATGCAACAACTTTAAAACATTCAAGGCCACATTTAAAATGCTTTGAAAAAATGAAAAGATTTTTTTCATCTATTAAGTATATTGGAAGCCCACGTAAGCCAAGAAGGTTGTATATGGACTCTCAATGCCATTGAGAAATTGTGGAGGAACTTAGTGCAAAAACACCACATCACTAGCCTTGCCACTAGGCGATTACAACAAGACCCTATTGAAAATCTTTTTGGCTGCATTCGTGGCAACTGTGGATCTAATTCCAATCCAACATTCAGCCAATTTGTAGCTGGCTTAAAAACTGCCATATTAACAAATATTTCACACATGGGCACTTCAGGAAACTGTGAAACTGATAATAGCGTCATAATTAACAATTTTGAAACACTATTATCCGTTTCACAGTCCACCCACAGCATACATTTGCAAGGACAGAGCCTGAATTTCTGTCCTCAATTGAATTACCTCAAATTGATGATGCCATACAAGACAACAATGCAGAAATTCAGGCATGTGCATATGTGTGTGGGTTCGTAATGAAGAGGATGCCTAATTGTGAGGATTGTAAAAAAGCATTAATATCAACAAGTGTTGAAAACTTTCATTTGTTTGTGGAGTTTAGAGAGTACTCAGAGTTTAAAAAAAGTTTAAATTATGTTACAAAAGAAATGGTTGTCTGTGTAGAACACTGCGCTGCCCTGATAAATGAATTTCTCAGAGAAAAGGCTCACACGACTTACTTAAAAAAAACCATATCTGAGCACATAATATCAAATGTGAATTTCTATTTCCTGAACATTTGTATGGAGCAAAGGAACTCAAATGTATGCACCATAATTTTATTAGTAGTTTTTTTTACTATATGTATAAGAAGATACTGTGTTCTAAAAAATAGAGTGTTTGCTGGCGAAGCATCTGCATCTGCACTGAAACGCAAAATAAATATATTATTACATAAATAAAATGTGTTCATATAAACTATGCTTTGCTATAATGCTTGTGTTAATATTTTTAGTCTGCTGCAACCAGGCATTAATAGATTCATGTGTGCAGTGATTTCGTCTGCCCCCTATATTGTAACATTAGTTCATTAAAACTTGTTAAGCCTGCAGTTGCAGTATAGTTGTCAGTTTGTGATTTTAATATAGGCCTGTTTCATAAAAAAGGAAACAATGTAAATAATGTCTCATGTATGTCTACCAAGTTTATATGATGTTATTATCAATGATAATTTTACATATTATATGCTACCATAGACCATATTGGTATATTATATGACACAAGTGAGCTAAGTTGATTGTACCTAAGGCAGGCCAAGCGACCAATCAAACATTTTTTTACGATATAACCATCATAGTTATTTGATTAATAGTGAGTGACAATCTCTTATATTATTATAGATCCCTCCCTTTATTATATTATTATTATAACATTTATTATTGATTTAGGACCAGAAAGGAGTACTCATCACGAATCAGTAAACAAAATAATGATTATGAATGTGGGTTATGAAAAAACAAAGCCCGTCGTCCATCCAATCCTAACCTAACTAAGCCAGGTATTATATAAAATGTTCTTAAATCACGCACGACATCTGCGGCACGCATTAAGGCGGCATGGATGAGAGATGAAACTAGCATCAGTCGTCAGCGATGAGAGTCAAATGTAACACGTTATTTAAGTGTAGTATTATAACGTAACACATTGGTAACTTTTCTCGTTACCTACTAGTCATGTGCACTAAAACAATCAAAATCTAGAGAACGATAAATACGTAAGTATCCAGTTTTAGTATAAATGGACAATCCAGGACCCTGAAATTCCAAAAAGATGCTTCCTTCACTACACCAAACCCAAGCGAGCGAAGCTGCTGTTGAGTCAACTGGTTCGTTATCAAATTCTGTATAGAACGGCACCAATATTGTCAATGTAATCAAATTTAAGCAAAAACAGATTGTTCCGTAGAAAAAACAAATCGTTGATTGCGTATCGGTTTGAAACTAGTTCAACTGAGAATAGTTTATAAACAATGCTCAAGCAGAGATTATAATCTCAAGTATTGATTAGATGATCAGATATCAAACTGTATTTGAGTTGCATTCTGGAACATGGGACTTAGGTACTTAGATTTTTCCAGGGCCGAACTAAACACAATGACACTGTGTTTATTATTTTCTTTTCCGGTTTTTCTGTTACGAGACCCTATTACTAACCTTCGCACCAGTCCTTATAATGTACTAGCTGCGTTCCGTGGTTTCACCCACTTGGTGATAAATGATGATGAAGATAATTATGATGACGATGACAAGGATCCTACGATCTTTCCCGAAATCCCCGTTTAGGCGTGAGAGCGTAACACATAAACAAAATTGCAATATTAGTTAGGATGTCTTTGACAGGGTTGTATTTTTTGCAAGTAGAAAATAGCCTTCGTGCGCGAGTCTAGCACGTGACAAGTTTTTAATAAAAAAGTGTTTATGATATTTTTATTTGCTTTAAAAGCACGGTGTTTAACGTCAATGTAAAAAGATGATGAGAAGAATAATATTAAAGTCGATTAATTTAGCATAAAGTAAAGATGAGCAATTGTGTGACAAATGTTTTAGACAATGCGGTATTTTTTTTCAAGAGATTAACAAAAATGGTTTCATGTAAAGTAAAAAAAATACGTCAAGTGCGAGTCGGACTCATGCACGAAGGGTTCCATAACATAACATTATATATAATTATTGTAGGTAATGTTCTGCTAATTATAAATTTAACGGATATTTTATACTGCCCTTCATAAACAGTTACCTTTTTTTTCAGGTAGAAATGAGATTACTAAACATGAAATGAAATTGAAGTACCTACATCAATCATAAAGCTAAAAACCTAACTGTGTTACATTCAAATTTTGGTAACATTACGTAAACAAGTTTGTATGATAATATTGTTATATCTATGCCGTTTAGGACCCTAGGCTCAACTGCGAAGCGCAACTAAATAAGAGAGCTAACAGATGCTTCTACGGCGCGGTTAGTGTATTTTGCATATTTCCACAGCGTAATGTCATATGGGATATTGCTATGGGGTTCAGCGGCTGATATAGAGACCATATTTATCCTTCAGAAACGTGCTATTAGAGCTATATACGAAATGGGTCCCCGTGAATCTTTGAGAGATTTATTTAAAGAAATCAATATATTAACGTTGCCTTCCTTATATGTATTTGAAAATATAATGTATGTTCGTAAAAATTTACATAAATATAAGTTAAATAGTGATCACCACACTTTTAATACCAGAAATACAAATAGGATAGCTGTACCTAGTTTTAGACTTGCGAAGACTAATAAGTCATTCCTAGGAAATTGTGTGCGTTTTTACATTAAAATCCCAAAGCACATAACTGAGCTCACAGAGGGCAAATTCAAGTTAAACGTTTTAATAAAAAAAGCTTACTATAAAGTTCGACATTATATAGAAGATAAAGATGCTTGGAATACTCCACTTCTGGCAAGCTGTCTCTCTGCCACCCATAAAATGTAATATTTGTAGTACCTAAGTAGAAACATTGTAAACATCCATATAAAAAGAATGGCCCCGAGTTTCTTGCCGCTTCTTCTCGGTGGGTTCTATATATTTTGGAACGCGGCGGTAGAGTCTTTAAAGTACATTATAATGAAAAGTTGACGTTCATAAGTGCGTCTTTGATGCCTAAATTAAATAGGTAAATGATTTTTGACTTTGAACTGGGACCTAGATTAAAACACGAGGCTTAACTATTTTGGGCAAAAACTTAGCATTGCCATCCAGCGTGGCAATGCCGCCAGCGTTTTGGCCACTTTTCCCTACCCACCATGGGGCTTATAGATTAGATAGTTATTATTATTATTACTTTATTTAATTTTTAATTACTAATAAGTAAATGAAAAATGAAAACTGTAAATTTGTTAGAAAGTACCCACAATTTTTTATAAAATTAGTTGAAAACCGAAACTATCGAATAAGGTCTAACTACAAACATAAATTAATCTTACCGACATCTAAATTAGCAATGCATAGCTCCGGCCCAAATCCAATGGCCGTCAAAATATATAATAAACTACCAGTACAGATAAAGGATATAGAAAATGAAAATAAATTTGACAAAACCCTAAAAAACATATTGCTAGCAAAATGTTACTATAGCTTAAACGAGTATTTAGAAGACAAATCAATTATATAATAAATCGATCCGCTCCGCACCATATTGCCATACCCAATCAGGGTTATTGTTATGTATTACCTAATTTAAACATGCTAGCTAACATCTGTATGTGAACTTCATAATAACTATGCAATAAATGATTGATTGATTGATTAATGTTTTTTGTTGTATAGATATATTATATCTTACCTGTGACAGCTGTCAAAATGACAGTTGGTGTCATATTTAATGATTTTGATTTCACACTTAGATGGTCTTAGCTATGACAGCTGTCAAAGTGACAGTTGAAGTCGTATTTTATGATTTTGATCTCACACTTAGACTATATTTGGCTTAAAAATAACACCGATATAGGTCTTAGTTGGGACTGCTGTCAAAGTGACAGTTGATGACGTATTTAGTGATTTTGATTTCCTTTCCACGTTAAAAAGCCACATAAGAAGAAGAAGAAGAAGATTTTGATTTCACACTTAGATAACATTCGACTTAAAAATAGCACCGATATAGGTCTTAGCTATGACAGCTGTCATAGTGACAGTTGAAGTCGTATTTTATGATTTTGATTTCATACTTAGATTACATTCGACTTAAAAATAGCACCGAGATAGGTCTTAGCTATGACAGCTGTCATAGTGACAGTTGAAGTCGTATTTAGTGATTTTCATTTCACACTTAGATAACATTCGACTTTAAAATAGCACCGATATAGCTCTTATCTATGACACCTGTCATAGTGACAGTTGAAGTCGTATTTTATGATTTTGATTTCACACTTAGATAACATTCGACTTAAAAATAGCACCGATATAGGTCTTAGCTATGACAGCTGTCATAGTGACAGTTGAAGTCGTACTTAGTGATTTTGTTTTCACACTTAGATAACATTCGACTTAAAAATAGCACCGAGATAGGTCTTAGCTATGACAGCTGTCATAGTGACAGTTGAAGTCGTATTTAGTGATTTTGTTTTCACACTTAGATTATATTCGACTTAAAAATAGCACCGAGATAGGTCTTAGGTATGACAGCTGTCATAGTGACAGTTGAGGTCGTATTTAGTGATTTTGATTTCACACTTAGATAACATTCAACTTAAAAATAGCACCGATATAGGTCTTAGTTGTGACAGTTGTCAAAGTGACAGTTGATGACGTATTTAGTGATTTTGATCTCACACTTAGACTATATTTGGCTTAAAAATAACACCGATATAGGTCTTAGTTAGGACTGCTGTCAAAGTGACAGTTGATGACGTATTTAGTGATTTTGATTTCACACTTAGATAACATTCGACTTAAAAATAGCACCGATATAGGTCTTAGCTATGACAGCTGTCATAGTGACAGTTGATGACGTATTTAGTGATTTTGATTTCACACTTAGATTACATTCAACTTAAAAATAGCACCGATATAGGTCGTAGCTATGACAGCTGTCAAAGTGACAGTTGAAGTCGTATTTTATGATTTTGATTTCATACTTAGATTACATTCGACTTAAAAATAGCACCGATATAGGTCTTAGCTATGACAGCTGTCATAGTGACAGTTGATGACGTATTTAGTGATTTTGATTTCACACTTAGATTACATTCAACTTAAAAATAACACCGATATAGGTCTTAGTTGTGACAGTTGTCAAAGTGACAGTTGATGACGTATTTAGTGATTTTGATCTCACACTTAGACTATATTTGGCTTAAAAATAACACCGATATAGGTCTTAGTTAGGACTGCTGTCAAAGTGACAGTTGATGACGTATTTAGTGATTTTGATTTCACACTTAGATAACATTCGACTTAAAAATAGCACCGATATAGGTCGTAGCTATGACAGCTGTCAAAGTGACAGTTGAAGTCGTATTTTATGATTTTGATTTCATACTTAGATTACATTCGACTTAAAAATAGCACCGAGATAGGTCTTAGCTATGACAGCTGTCATAGTGACAGTTGAAGTCGTATTTAGTGATTTTGATTTCATACTTAGATTACATTCGACTTAAAAATAGCACCGATATAGGTCTTAGCTATGACAGCTGTCATAGTGACAGTTGATGACGTATTTAATGATTTTGATTTCACACTAAGACCTCTACTTTATTATAAGTATGACGAGCGTGCAAGCAAGAACGCGGAACAAGCGATAGAGAGGCACGATCGGCCTTATTGTTCATTTTGTCTTATGACGTTATCACGTAAAATTACCGTCCGTAAACAGACTTTATAGACAACCACTTTTTTTAATCCAAATCAGCCTTGGCGGAATGACAGAGTGCTAACTTAATATATAATATAATATAACTTAATATATAACATAATATACAAAAAATGTGTTCTCTTGTGAAACATACAACTGTTCATTTTCTGTGATCTACCAGCGATAAAAGTGTTACAGATTAAGTATAGGTATAACAAACATTTAAGAAAAATGATACTCGGTTATCTTGTTTTTGATAATTTCATAAAATATGACAATATCACAGTATGAGAATAAAATTTAGCACCTTTTCAAAGTGCCAATTGTAAAATAATTGGTACACCATTATATGTTTCACGTGACTTTTCTGGTAAAAATTAAATTCAGCATTAGAAGCTTACTCTATCTACATACTCTGTCTACGAAATGAGACCCAGACAAACGAGAAAAAAATAATTATTATTTCAAAACAGGTCTACCAGACAAAGTGATATTAAATCAAACATATTGAATATATTGAGAATCGAACAAACCGCGAAACAACCAACGGCACCACTAGTTTTATCCGTGCCCGACCCGTGGTACAACTGCGATGTCCAACTGGTTGTACTACGGAGAAGTAAAGTTACCCATGGTTCAACTGGTTGTTCTATGGGGAAATATCTTTACCAATGATTCAACTCGAGTGAGTTATTCTTTCCTTGGTTCAACTAGTAAGTTAAGACATAAGAGCTCATTTCATAATAATGTGGATACATTACCTCTTTGCTTACTTATACGTCATTAATTGTCAAAAGATTTTCTCTTTGACATTTTTACTTTCTTTGACCTTCTGTTTCCATTTGAGATTGGGATACTGATATTTTTCATTTTAAATAATGCATAGACTAAAATATATACTAGGAAAAAATAATGGACGGCACCGAAGAAAGGGTAACTTTTGTGGATTTGAATGGGGGCAGTGTCGCCTTGCACGATATATATCAGTACCACAGGATTAAGACTTATAAAAACGGTTCGTCAATATTAAGATGTTCCAGTTACAAAAAAACAAAATGTCGTGGTACTATAACAGAAAACGTAAGTTTCCTCTATTTTCCCAATATGTAAATTTTTCACTTCTAGATTTTGTAGACTTTTTTAAGCTCATTCACCAATTTAATTGTTTGTTTAAGGGTAATGTTGTAATCAAAAAGCGAGTACATACATGTGCACCCGATCAATACAAAAATAAAATTATAATTGAAAAGTTAGCTCTGAAGGAAATTGTGAAAAGTTCAGACCATCCGATTCCAAAACTTTATGCAGAGACGATAGATAAATTAAAAGATGAAGGTTTGAATTTTGTCACAAAATTGCCAGATTTGCAGAACATTAAACATGCATTGTATGACACGAGGAGAATTGCAGCTGGTATAAAAAAAAAACAAACTATAAAAACTCCGAAGAAGTGGAAATTCCAATTCAATTTAATATTTTTTTATTGTGCGACTATTATTTTGACGACAATCTAATTTTAATTTTTTGCTCACCTGAATCGCGAACATTGCTTCCTCAAGTAAAAGAATATTTTATTGATGGCACCTTCAAAAGCTGTCCAAAACCATTTTTGCAACTGTTTACTATACATGGTGACTTTGGGAGCACACGCAAAACAATATTTATTTTGATGTGTGACAAAAGGCAGTCTAGTTACACTCTAGCACTAGACATGATTAAATCACAAATTCCCGAATGGGATATTTCCAAAGTTCATTGTGATTTTGAAATCGGAATAATAAATGCCGTTACAGAAGTTTTTCCAGAAGCTACTGTTAAAGCGTGTTATTATCACTGGAATAAAAACATATGGAAGAAGGCAAAATTACAAGGCTACATAATAAAACCCGAAAAACGTATAATCGTCCTTACAGCTGCTTTGCCTTTATTGCCGTCAGATAGCATACTAGAAGGTTGGAATTTTGTAAAGAACGAAATTAAAAAGAAAGGATTAAAAATGTCTAAATTTATTAGTTACATTGAGAAAAGGTTTAAAATAAAGAATTTCATTGCAATTTTGGGGGTATTTGGAGAGCGCCACCGAACAAATAATTATTTGGAAGGATGGCATGGAAAGCTCAACAAGTCCATCAATAAAAATACTGTAAATTTGTTACGTTTACTTAATGTACTGAAAGTAACAGTTTCAAACGCAGAAGTGCAATTGTATAAATATAACACATCAGGGCGCAAACGCGCAAACAATCAAATATTGAATGATGATGTCATAAGGACTATTCAGATGGAATATATAAATGGTGAAATTTCACTTGGGCATGCATTAGATCAGTTACGATGAATACATTTGAGTCGAGATAAATAAAAGACAAGTCTCTTAGTTTCTCAGACGTTCCATCAGTATTACTACTCACAATGTTGAAATTTATCTTTTTAAGCTATTGCATAGCTTCTATCGCGGGCCTTGAGCGTGGAGACCGAATCCAGAAATTCTGTAACGAAAATAACCTAACACCCCCCACTCCGACTCCATCTATCTATGAATAGCAGAACTTTTAATGGCTTTTTGAAATATCACGCTTGTCTCTTTAGTTCAGCAACTCGCCCTAGATGGCATTGGTTAAATAATTATAATTGCATAAGTTGATAAAAACAGCTATGCATTAGCTTTTTTTTTACTAATACAACTATTTCTTTTGTAAACCTATGTTATGTCAACGTAATGCACAATTTTTACAATATCAGTAGTTATGTTTTCTTGTTTTATATAGGACCGTCCTTCTAAAAGCTAGCTCAGCTGGTAGCAATGGCAAAGTTGCTGTTAAGGAAACGATACGTTTTTGTTGTTTACTTTTCGACACTTTCAATGATTTTGGTTTTCGCCAAATTGCTCGAGTCCAGTAATAATACTCGTAGCATCTTTATGATTTTTAATCCAGGAAAAACTTTTGAAACGTCATTTATTGAAATTTGTATCTAATAGTCGCAATGTATTATTAGTGGAATAAAATGCAAAGATTAAAGGTACAACTTTGGTATGCTTTGATTTACTATCTATATCATCAAGTATATTGTATAGTTCAGCGAAGGGCTTTGGGCAGGATTTGAATGTATCGTCAGTAAAAGCTTATTTTTAGAATCAATTATCTCGCTTTAACTGAGCACAAAACAAGTATCCATGTACCTTCATAAAAATAGTACGCCTAAACGAAAGGTAGGTAAGTAAACAATTTCCAGTGATTCAAAGTCAAAATCAAAATTATTTATTAAATTTAGGCATCAAAGAAGCAACATATGAACGTCGATTATTCATTATAATGTACTTTAAATACTCTACCGCCGCGTTCCAAAAAATAAAGTGCAAGAAGCGGCAAGAAATTCGGGGCCATTAATTTCATACAGATCCTAACAATGTTTCTACTTAGGTTCTACTATTATTAAATTTTATGAGTGACAGATGACAACATGCCAGAAGTGAAGTATTCCAAGCATCTTTGTCTTCTATATAATATCAGACTTTATAATTTTCCTCTGTGAGCTCAGTTATGTGTTTTGGAATTATTTTTGTTTGATTGTAAAGACGCACACAATTTCCTAGGAACGTCTTATTAGTCTTCGCAAGTTCAAAACTAGGTACAGCTACCCTATTAGTATTCCTAGTATTAAAAGGGTGGTGATAACTATTTAACTTATATTTATGAAATTTTTTGCGAACATACATTATATTTGCAGATACAAATATAATGAAGGCGAAGTTAATATATAGATTTCTTTAAACAAATCTCTATAAGATTTCGTATATAGCACGTATTTGTAGGATAAAGATGGTATCAATATCAATAATATACAAACGACATACGTAGTTAACCGGATATACACCGGAATTCATAGTTGACCTTGCTTTCGTTTAGTCCAACTGATTTTCGCACAGTATTTAATGCTCGTTTAAGTGCGGCAAAAGTTGTTTGTTTTTCAAAGATCTTACACAAAGTTAGGTAGGATAGACTAGTATATAATTTGATGCGTCTGATTTCTCTCCAGCCTGAAAAATTGGATTCTACTATATTTCATTAAGACTGTGGTCCGCAACCGTGGGAATTTGTGATAGAATACTCACATTGATATATTCGTATCACACAGACGCATCGCGCAGTAATAATATACACACACAGGAAAGAAATAAATCTACTTTCGGTGTCTCGCAAAGTTTACATATTCATTACGCATTCTTCTTCGTAAGATGTTACTGAATGTCACAGGTAACACGCAATGTGTTTAGCCCTTAGCTTGTTGCATCGCGAAACCCGCGGGCCCGTAGTGAGAATCGAGCAGCAAAGGGTGGGGTCATAGTGTATGCTTTCTGCGCATTATGAATAAATGTAAGTTATTGTTAAGTCAATGTTCTGTGTGAAATGGAAATGTGGGTTTGATAGATAACATTATATAAAAAAATACCAATACAAATTAAAACAATCACAGTGGTTCACAAACAAAATCAATTTATTAGTTTATTCCACTTGCTTTTATTCTAAATATTTATTTTTATTTTAGTGATTTTTGATTTACATAAATTTTCGTTTTTTTGAATCGCGTATAGCTTCTCTTTTGATTATCGCCTCCATAATATAAATGGGCTCTCTTACCTCCATTTTTCTGTCTAATCTTGAATCTAATATTTCCGGTAGCATACAGTCAAGATAAAACATTTAAACTTTTTTTCCATACATTTCTTCCAGAAGTCATCATCTTTTTTGATTCTTTCAACTTTTATATCCATGTTGGTCCAAACCATAAATATACATTCACTTTTTTTAGCGATATGGAGCTGTCCTTGGACCTGATAATACCAGTCGTGATTGGTATTTATTATCAGGTCTCCTGTTGGCTTGCGTTTCCAGAAACTGATCTTTTTCTTATTGACACCTTCATCTACAGACATGTTGGCACACGAGTATGGACACTTTATTTCTACAATTTTGTCGTCATCCAATACTCCGTCAGGGCTTGCTCCTAAATATGGTATTTCTGGGTCAACAAATAATCCGCATTTTCTTATGTTGCAGGGGGAACCATTAATATTAGCCAAAAAAACTGTCAACTGTTCTAGAGCAATGTTTTCGTGGTCTCTGCCATGTTGTATTGATTTGACATTTTCTAAATTCACTCCACGAAGCAAATTTTATACAAGAGGTCCGCATTTGACAAGTCCTCTTTTGCAAACTTTCCCGAAACTTGATGCTGTCAGACGCAGTCGTCTTTCTTGCATCCACTCCATAGAGTCTGATTGCAAAACAGTATTTTTTTCAAGCTCATTTCTTTCCATTTGTGTAAGGTGAAGTTTTTTCAAATGTTCATTTTTTGCAAATTCAAAATCAATTTCATTTAAGTCTGATTTTTGGCAGAAATAACCATAGTCTTTGTCATTATTATTGCTTGGTTTTGAAATATTGGTTTTGTTCCTAGATTTTGTTTTTGGACGCATTCTTTTCTTTTTCAACTCAAGACGGCTTATGAATGTATTGGGTTTTTTAAGGATAACTTTATTGTATAAGTATGTTAATGGCTGTTTCGTGTTAAAGGCCACAACAGACGTTGCACAACGTGCCGAATAGGATTGTCTATTTGAAAAATTGATCCGTTTTCCTCCTACGAACTTGGCTATTATACTGTTAAATACTTCCGCAATATTGCTATTTACGTTGTAAATTAAACTTTTTGAGTTATTAACTAACCTTGAAATAAGTTTCATAATTGCGTTGTAAAATGTACAAGCTTTCATTTCTGGCACAATATTTTTATCAGTACTCTTGTCATTGTTTGTATCTGTGGTATTCAGATGTTTACAATAGTAAGGCTTACAAGCAGAGTGGCTACCAAAAACGTGATTAGGTCCATTGAGGATTTGCATCTAGTATACTTTTATAGGGACTGGAATCTCCATCAGCAATTAATTTGGAATAAATGATACCATACATTTCAATAGAGCTTTTAAAACCTTCTGTTATAGCAAGAGCTTCCATTCCACTCGAGGAACCACTGTAATTTTTAAAACAAATGTGATCTGAGCAAGGAATATTGCGATTTGCTGCTCTGGCACAGATCATGCAGTACTTATTTTTTACCGCCATATACAGGACTTTTTTTGTTCTGTAGCCAATAATTACAGCTGCACCTGATAAAGCTGTATAGTTTTTTTCTTTAAGATCGTTTAGACCAGCACGCGTCTGCCACTACTGTAATCATTGGTACTCCATTAGCGTCTAAGTCACCATTTTATACGGCTAAATCATATTCCTCCTTCGCAGCTTCTTCCATGCACTTCTGTTTTGCCAATTCCCACAATTCGCAAACTTTCGTATGACATTTAGCGTAAAGATTTTTAGACATGCATGGTATCCCGAGAGAAGCAGATACCTGTTCTAGCCCTGCATAACCAGCTCCAATCGACATAAAACTAGACACTGGTGTCTCATTAAGATTTAGGTCCTTACTGTCTTCATTTTGCTTACGATTTTTCACTTTTAATTCAATATTACACATTTTACAGAAAAAAGTAAATTCGGAGTAGAAACCTTTTTTATGTTCTTTTAAAAGTTGTAAGTAACTGAAATTACAACCTAGGGGTGAATCGTGTTTGGCAATCCTTTGCAATTCTTCATAAAAATACATGAAGTCAATTACTCTGCACCCATCTACTTTGAAGTTTTCGTTTTCTTGTGATTCTTCTATTACAAGTTGTGAAGTATTTCGTTCCGACGTCGTCTGAAATAATATAATGATATTACTTGTTGATCTTTTCAGTATAATCGTGTATTGGTAAAATAAATGACTGGTATTTACAGCTTCTGTGGACATAATATCTTGCATATTTAGAATTTCCTGAAATGGAACTCTCCTTGGTTTTTCTAAAATGTTTTCCCTCGAAGTTGCCCGAAATTTATGTAAAGTATTATTACTCGATAATCTTTTGAATATTGTTTTGTAGTGAGGTCGATATTTTTAAACGACACTTACAACTACTGTGCACGTATCATCTTTCAAGTTATTGTTTTCTTGAAATGCAATTACATACTTGTTTCCTGAAACATTAATTATTAAAGTTATTTAGAAATACATGCATTTTTAATTATTTCGTCGATTTTTAATCTACTTACAAAGAACTCCTTCATTTGTGAACGGATTTAGAAAATCTAAAAGTGTATCCTGCTAATTTGTATATGACTTATTATTTCATAGAAATTTCATCCAAATCGCTTCAGCAGTTTGGTTTTTTAAATAAACATTACTAAAAGGAAAATAATATGTCATCCAAGTAAACGATATTATGTATTCACACTTTTCAGTGATGGTAGTCTGTTTAAAAAAAAATTGAAGTTGGTTTAAATTTCATTAAACTACCTTCACATAGACACAATAAGTTTATAAAACAGACACAAATTTTAATAAAAGTACCTACTTGCATAAACAATAGTTTGTTTTTAAACAGACTGAAACTTTACAGATGACAGCTGTCATAGCTAAGACCTATATCGGTGCTATTTTTAAGTCGAATGTTATCTAAGTGTGAAATGAAAATCACTAAATACGTCATCAACTGTCACTTTGACAGCAGTCCCAACTAAGACCTATATCGGTGTTATTTTTAAGCCAAATATAGTCTAAGTGTGAGATCAAAATCATAAAATACGACTTCAACTGTCACTTTGACAGCTGTCATAGCTAAGACCTATATCGGTGCTATTTTTAAGTCGAATGTTATCTAAGTATGAAATCAAAATCATAAAATACGACGTCAACTGTCACTATGACAGGTGTCATTTATAAGAGCTATATCGGTGCTATTTGTAAACAAAATTTAATCTAAATGTGAAATCAAAATCATAAAATATGACACCAACTGTCATTTTGACAGCTGTCACAGGTAAGATATAATATATCTATACAACCAGTTGCGCCTACGCGAAAAAAAAGTTCAAAAGGCTTAACTAGTTAAGCCTCGTGTTTTAATCTAGGTCCCAGTTGAGCCTTCGATACATTTTTTTCCCCTAGGCACAACCAGTTGAGCCTACAGGAAAAAAAAGTCCGAACGGCTCAACTGGTTGAGCTTCGCAGTTGAGCCTAGGGCCCTAAACGATCTATGCATGTATAGCATTGATGGCCAATAATGTTCTAATGTATGATACGTACGTTTATATGTATATGAACAAAAGTATATGAATACTATCATTCCATTGCCTGATGTTAAGTGACAGACCCATAACAATTGCTGTATGTCTCAAATCTCTAAAGCTCTGCACGATGTTACACTACGTTTGTCACCCAATTTTTATTTAGTCACCGCAGTGATTTCTAATGATTTGTCTGCTACGATATCCTATAAATCTAAATAGTCACTGTGTTTGCATGCTAATAAATAGAGGCAGAATACCTGGTATCGCAACGGTGCTCCCCACATAGTATGAGAGAGATGGAATCATGTTATTACATGGGATCATGTGTAGAGATATACTGTAAACGCCGTTGAATATGTTCTTATTATATGATATTACAAATGTGTCTGAAAATCTTGATGTTAATGTTATATTCTGATTTCATAGTTGTTTCAAAAGCTTTAATTTTTATTCTAGAAGGAACTACAATTTTGTTTTATGGCCTTAAGCGTTTTAAATGTATAATCAATAAATTTGTAATAAATAATTGTTGTCCAATTTATTGTCCTTTTCTTTAATGGTCGTTATTATAATGCAGTAAAATAGAAAATATCTTTTATTACCTAACTGTGTTTTGACAGAACTCTCTTTTCTCGATTAAAGTAATTTTATGTGTACATGTCTGTTGAAGCTGTAATGGGGATCCACACGCAAAGCTCAACGCAGAGGGCGCTAGCGGCGAGATGGCCACTGTAATGTTAGTGTCGCTTTGTTTTTTTAGGAAAAAAATATTTTTTTTGTGTTGTAACCGATCAACCATCGTTACTTTCAAGACGTATGCTACCTGGAAGCTTATAAAATTGAAAGGTGAACTAAAAAATCGAGGAGGAAAGATTACTGGAAAGAAAGCAGATCTTGTTGAGAGGTACCCACTATCTAATTAATTATTTACTTTTAATCCTTCATATACCGTAATATAATTAAAACAAAAGCTGTATGAATGAAATGGACGTAACTGTACGTCTCTGGTACGCAAACGGTTAACCGTGTTCTGTTTTAGATTAGAGTGTTATTTAGTTGTAATTTAATAATAATTATTTGACTCAACATAAATTAACCACTTTTTTATATGATGGATCTTTGGAAAATAAATGTACACCGTTATTATTACATCCTGGTACAGCACACAAAGGCATATTTGGAGAAAATTATTGTTTACTGCATGTAAGGGTACAAATGAATGGAACTGACAGGTTTCAATGGCCATCCCGACGATGCGCCATCTGGCGTGATAAATTGGCAGTGAAGATCCCCATTGTACAAATTGCTAGGTAAAATTAGTACCTACATTTTCACATAGATGGCGCTGTATGTAGCTAACACGCGCAAGTGTTTGTTGCACTTATACATATAATTAAAGATAAACTTACCGCGCTCAAACGATGGAAACTATACGGCAACCCAAGGGATTACGATGAATTTTCTATTTTACGCTCTAGACAGAAATTAATACAAAAGAAATGTCATAGCTCTTATAAAGATAATATACAGCGATTACTTAAAAAAAATCCTAATCATCTCTGGACGTATGTAAAGTCATTACGTACGTAAGTCATAGTTCGGGGTATCCTAATACTCTAACTTTAGGCGATAAAACATTCAGTAATGACTTGGAAGTCTGCACGGGTTTTAGTAATTATTTCATGAGCGTTTTTCAGGAACCGGCCAAGTCATATGGTCGCATCCTACAGACCTACCCCGAACCAAGCGATAGTGTCTTTAAGCTACATATAACTGTACCTCTGTTTACAAATTACTACAATCAATAGACATTAACAAAGGCCCCGGAAGTGATAACATACCACCAATATTTATAAAAAAATGCGCTAAATCCCTTTATAAACCTTTGTGTGCAATTTTTATATTATCAGTAAACAAATTTGGTATATTCCCTGAGAAATGGAAGGAAGCACGAATAATCCCGATTCATAAGAGTGGTTCACTTAGCCGCATTGAACACTACCGCCCGATTTCATTTTTTAATGTATTCAGCAAAATTTTTGAAAAAGCTGTCTATCAAACAATAGGTGCGACAATTTTTAAATCTATCCCAGAAGAACAGCATGGCTTCATGAAAAAGCGTTCAACTGTAACCAACCTTACAGTTTTTACTAACTACGTGTTCCGTTGCATCGATGGTGGGGAGCAGGTTAATGCAGTTTATACTGATTTTGAAAAAGCATTCGATAAAGTTGATCACATCATCCTTCTCCACAAGTTGTATGCCTTGGGAATACGTGGTGACCTTCATATTTAAGTTCATACATTTCAATGAGGCGGCAAGCTGTTATAATCGGGAGTGCGTGTAGTGATTACATCACCATTAGCTCTGGAGTACCGCAAGGTTCAACCATGGGTCCTCTTTTATACAACGCATATCTTTTTGATGTAGGAAACTATTTTCAAAACTCTAAGTTCATTATGTTCGCCGATGATAAAAAAGTCTTCTTAAAAGTCAAAAACATCGATGACTGTCTAAAAATTCAAGAAGACTTAAATAATCTGAGTCGTTTCTAATTGATGAATAGGATTACTGTTAACATCGAAAAATGTTCGCAGATATCTTTTACTCGAAAAATTAACCCTATAAGGTATACCTATCAAATCAATGAAACTCCTATAAATAAAGTAAACTCCGTGAGAGATCTTGGCATAATATTAGACTCAAAATTGACACTGGTTGAGCACATAGACACCATTATTAACAAAGCTTATAAACAACTTGGATTCATAAAACGTGTATGTAACACTTTTAACAGCATTGAATGCATCAAAGTATTGACTTTACTTACGTGCGAAGTATATTGGAGTATGGTTGTAGCATCTGGTCCCCAAGTTATATAGTGCACATTCAAAGAATTGAATCACTACAAAAACAGTTTATAAAATTTTTGAGTTATAAGAACTATAGATCTTTTGAGATCTATTCTAAAGCATGTAAGCACTTTAACATGGAATCTCTAGAACAAAGACGTAAGCAGTATGACATTATACTATTGCACGATATATTAACCAGCAAAATTGACTGCTCCGAACTTCTATCAAGTCTAGCTTTTCAGGTACCACCTCGGCGTACTCGCACCAAGCTCCTCCACAATTTCTCAATGGCATTGAGAGTCCATATACAACCTTCTTGTGATGGCGGCTTACGTGGGCTTCCAATATAATTAATAGACGAAAAAAATCTTTTCATTTTTTCAAAGCATTTTAAATGTGGACTTGAATGTTTTAAATTTGTTGCATGAGCTTTTCCTCTGCGCAAATCCGAGCAATCGCTGTTAAGACAATCAAACAGATTATCCATATTTATAATAACATTTGCTGTTACAGCTGCGTCCTCAGTAAGGTCTCCTGAAAATAAGAGTAAGGTGATTAAATAAATGTTTGCTTCAAATGAACTTTGTTATTTTGATTGTTACAAATTCTTGAGTTAATATTCTAGCTGTAACCTGCTATCACATCTGTTAATATTTTGATGTAGTTGGGGGTCATTGACATTTTACTAACATTGAACTAAGCTCTCAAGTTGCCTGAAGATGTGGGGACAGCCATGACAGCTGTAGGCTCTAGTCAGCCTAAATATGTAGGTACATATCCTACAAATCAAATTACTGTGTGCATGAGATTTAAGAACTAATGTGTCTCTAAGTGATGAGCGCAGTTTAGAGCCACAGAACGGTGATACTGCAACTGTAATGAACAGGCATGATGCATCCTATCAGGTACGGTCTTCTCTACTTCATCACTTCAAAACATTAAAAATAAACATTCACCATGCTATCATGCAATAAAGAAAGTACCTACCTATCTAGTTTACATACCTTTAGCTACTTTGGCTAACATTCCTCCTGCTACGGAATGGCTAAGAACTTGTGCTGCATATTTAACCTTCATTTTTTGTTTTGAATTGGGCTCTAAGTGATTCTTCTTCAAAGCTGGTGCATACACAAAGTTTGGGTTGGTATTATCAATTTCATAAAATTCCTTTATGTGGGACCATTTAGCAATTCCTGTAAAAAGAAATATGTATCATGTAGAAAAATAGTTATCAAACCAAAATAAAAGCAGTAATTTCATAACAATATCATATTTTTTTGTTTGTTTGTTTGAGTTTCACTTGATTCACATTGGGCCAGATTCGTAATTCTGCTAAGGGTTTTAGAAAAAAAACAATATGCAACAGTTAACCCAAAAGATAAGAACACACAAGAGTGAAAAGTATGTATGAGAACCCTTTACCTTTTCCTTCATTGTCATTTGATAAAATGTCTGTACAGTCCTGGATTTGTCAATAGGCCGTATAGGCCGCGGCCTAGGGGTGGCAAATTTTAGAGGACGTTCGATCACTCGGTTTCAGAGGATAAATAGCCCGGTCAAATTAGGATTTGCCTGGGAAAAATTAAAAGTAGCAATTTTTCTATAGAATTCCTTAGAAAAGGTCACTGGCAGTCTATATTTTGTTTTGCGTGGTAATCGCTCTGATGATTCATCCACCTTCTTGATTTTAAGGGTAAATTTTTGTTTACGTAATACTCGTTTATTTTCAATTTTATACGAAAAAAGATGTAACGAAATTTGTTTAAAATTTAATTTCCCACAATTGAGATGCTGATAACTTTTTTCCTAAGATCGATACTTTCCGATTTATACCCAAAAATGGGGGCGAATTTAATTCAACAACTCGTTTATTTTCAATTTTAGTTGAATAAATTGTTATAAACAAAGTTGTTAATAATTAAATTTTCTACAATTTTGATCTAGTATTTTGTTAGTCAAAACGATATTTATGGATTTATATGGTATAATTGTAGGAAAATTAATTTCAAAAAACTTTGCTCGTAGCAATTTGCCATGTAAAATTAAAAATAAACGTGATAATGCAATGATATAATTTTACCCCCACCGCTTTTCAGGTATAAATCGAAAAATATCGATCCGTAGAAAACATTTACTAGAACCAAAATTGCATAAAACTTAAAGCTAAACCACTTTGTTTATTACAATTTCTCATGTACTTACCTAATCTTGAAAATAAACGAGTTGCTTTAAGTTTTGTTAATCAAACAAATATTCGTCCCCTTTTTGGATATAAATGGGAAAATATCGATTATAGGAAGAATATATGGGATTAATAATTGTAGTAATTTAAATTAAATTCTAAACAAATTATGTAAAAGCGTAGTGTAAAACCATTTTTAGTCAAATGAAAATAAACTAACTATTCTGTAAACAAAAATTGACGATCACGCAACGCATCGATTTACAAATTAAAAATTTAGACTGCCAGTGGTCACCTGGTCACTGGCAGTCACTCGTAAATTTTACAACCAGCCAATATCGAAGGAAAATTGCTACTTTAAATTTTTTCCTGGTTTGCCCCTTTTTGAGCTAATTCAAATGCGATAAAAGTCAAACAAGTTCACTGGTTTTCTCATGGTTTTTATACTAATAGGTACGTTAAATCCCTATAGAAAATCATTCCTATCGAAAACTAATAATCCAAGTTCACTGTTATTTTACCTATTTTATCTATTCGCCCCGCCAGCGGCTTCGCTCGCTCGGTCTTTGTGTAGGGAAGGAAGCTCAAATTTGGAATATTGAAGTCCAGGGTTCGATACCCGTGTCGGACAGTTATGAGGTTTTCTGACAAAGAAATTATGAATAGCAGTCTGGAGTGTGGAACAGTACAACGTAGATGGTTAATACGCTCACACCCTATTATATAGGAGTAAAAACATATCCCTCTGGCGAAATGTAGGTACTTAAAGTACCGCTGCCTACCCCATCGAGGATATATAGACGTTACGACTTGTTTTGTTGTATTTAAATACTATTTTCTTAAATCTAAATAAACGCCCATTTTTTAAAATCTACCTTGAGAGATTTCTTAATACACCTCTACCCCCCACCCCTACCTAGTAATACACGCACCGATCTCTTGGTTTCATGTGTTGTAGCGTAGGTTTTCAGCTGTTCCACAGAGTTTATGCGCGCCGACCACTCAATCGCGACCCCAGTTTTATACGAGACCGTCGTCGTCATGTCTTCAGCCTATTGGCTGGTTGAAGGGTCGAGCTTCCGCTCCTTGCTTCCGCTGAACCTCGAGAGGCATCTACCTCTCGGTATCTCATCCTCTGCGCAGGTTGAATTCTACAACTCACTGCGCAGGGTATGTGGTGCACTTGCGTGCTTTCTATATATGATTCTTGTTTTGTTGTTTTTTTGATTATGCTGTTGATACCGCTGGCGCGCTACTTGCCACCGGAGTCTCCGTGTCATCCGACAACAAGATCTCTCGGGGTAGTCCACGCCAGCTCATTGGTGCATCCGGGGGTCTGGTATGTAACGGAGCTATCCCGTGGAGGTGCGAGTGTGGTCCGTTGTCTGCCTTATCAAACATCTTACGGGCCAAGCGGATCACAAACGCCTCCACGGTTTCCATGTTGAGCTCGTTTGCTATAATATCATTCCTTACGTAGCGCCCCGCCCCGACGACGATACGCAAGGTGATATTCTGCTGTGTTTGCAGTAATTGTTTGTTCTTTTTAGAGCAGAGTTGATACCAGGCTGGGGCGGCATAGGTCAGTCTTGACCGTATGTACGACTTATATATACCCAGCCTGGTGCGGATTTGTAGATTTGACGCTAACACGGGTCGGAGCATAGCTCTGGCTTTCCTTGCCGTACTTACAACGTGTTGCGTTTGATCTTCCATTGTTAGTTTCTTATCAATGTTTACTCCAAGGTATTTACATGAACTCCTCCATTCAATGTCTTGGCCTTGGAGTTTAAGCTGTGGTAGCTGATTGTTTCTTTTCCCGCTGACAAGTAGGGCGGCGGTCTTCCCAACGTTGACCGCCATCTTCCACCTGTCAAGCCATTCGGGAAGTATATTAAGGAGCCTCTGCATCTTGTTGGCAGCTCCTTTAGGACTGAATGATGTGGCCATATACGCGCTGTCATCTGCGAAGAGTGCAAGCATGACATCCCTTTCCCCCTCACGGATAAGGTCGGCCAGGGTAGGGAAGTCATCTGTGTACAACGCGTACAGGGTTGGTGAGAGGCAGCTGCCCTGAGGGACTCCTGCTTCTATCATCTTGACGTCGGAGTTTTTGTCCTCCACTGTTACATAGAATGATCTATTGTACAGGAAGGACGCTATGATGCAAACAAACTGTTGGGGCAGTTCTGTGCTTAACAGTTTGTAGAGGAGGCCTTCGTGCCACACTCTATCGAAGGCCTTCTCCACATCCAGGAACACAGCCACCATGTGTCTTTTGCCGTTCATCTCGTACGCCAAATGGTTCAGCACCCTTGCCAGTTGGAGGGTGGTCGAATGAAAACTCCTGAAGCCAAACTGTTCGTCTCTGGGTTTAATGTACGGTCTGATTCTTCGTAACACTAACCGTTCGAACAGCTTGGCCAGGTGGGGTAGGAGCGATATGGGCCGGTATGCATCCGCCCTTCTGCGGTCCTTCCCTGGTTAAATAATACGAGACCGTGTAGCATTGAGATATCAAGCTGCCATTTATGTGACGATACAACATAAAAATGTTATAGTTGAAAACTCCGGGCTCTATTCGATCTATATACCAAATTTCATCGAAATCTGTGCGATTTTTTTTATATTATGCTTGCTCATGCATACAAGTTGACCGACCGACGGACAGAATGTTTTTTTTCCAAAACGTCATTTTGCTTGTTCAGACATAATTTTACGTATTCTGACCCACTTTTTTATTTTTCTTCGAAGTACAGACCTCATGGCCTCACTTCTATATTAATAAGTATAGATTACTGCGTGAGTGAATGTAAAGAGGCAATGTTTTAAATTTAATCATATCTTACTTAGCAAACAGGTTGCAATACACAGAAATAACTATACTAAACACTACAAACAAAACTGAATCTAAATTCTTGTCGAAATGTAGGGAGGTAAAATATGGCGTGCCACAAGGCAGCATACTAGGGCCTTTATTATTTTTAATTTATATTAATGACCTTCCTCGCGCCATAAACCACCCAATGGTCATGTTTGCTGATGATAGCACTGTAATTTTTACCGATAACAAAAGTGGTGACCATGAACACGAAATTAATAACACTTTCGAATCTATAATAGGCTGGCTTCAAAACAATAATCTAAAAATTTATTTTGACAAAACCCACATTATGACATTTAAAAATTATAATACTAATTTTGACATTTTAAATATTAATTATCGCGGCAAACGTATCAATGAAATTCAGACAACTAAATTTCTAGGAGTTCACATTGACTCGAATTTATCATGGTGGTCACATGTAGCCCATGTGTGCGCTAAGCTCAATCAATTTTCTTATGCGTTGTACATGTTACGTAAAGTTGCAAATGAAGCTACTTTATTAACCGCCTATCACGCTTATGTCGGATCCACACTAAAATATGGCGTTTTAGCCTGGGCAAACTCTGTAGAAAAGCATTCTGCTCTACTAGCTCAAAAGAAATGTATTAGAGCAATATGTGGGTTGAAGCAAAGAGATTCCTGCAAACCTTACTTTCGGAAACTGAAGCTGCTGACACTTCCTTCGATATATATTTACGAATCAGCCGTACTTGTGAAGAATAACATAGAGAAGTATGAAACTTTAAAAAGCAAACGGCACAATGATAGACTGCATGAGCCGTACCGTAGAACAGCTCTCTATAGCAATAGCACGTTTCTGATGAGGTTGACTATTTATAACAAACTGCCAAAACCTCTAAAAGAGACCACCGATGTTGACATTTTAAATTTAGGCTTAAGAAATTTTTAATTGACAAGACATACTATTCCATTGACGAGTTTTTAAATGATGAATTACTGATGAATAATATTAATGTATATTTATAAGTAAAATCAAAATAAACTAAATGTATAACTTCATACGCCTGCAAAGGCAAGTTTTGGCGTCAGCACATGTAATTTTAAAATCCACTTATATACCTACCTAAGACTTATGAATTGATAAAAATAAATAAATAAATAAATAAATAAATCGCAATGGAAAACTATAATTTTAGAAAAGGTACATGGGGCGGCGGAAAAAAAGTGGCCTACACTCATAAAAAATCTAAATCCGGCACTGTGTCTGTAGCACATTCAATATCATATTTTAAAAACAAGTTTCTAAAGCATTTTAATAAATGTGGTACATCAAAAAGTGCTGTGATTTGTTTGCCATTGTGGTGTATATAAGGGTGTTGCAGTGATGCACCCAAGATAGTGAGGGCTCGCCTGTTTACGCCATCCATATCGCACACAATGGCCGCAATATTTACTCCCACCTCATGGCACTTTTGTAGAACCTGAAATGATAAATAATGAACATTTATTCTAACTGATGTGATAACTATTCACATTGGGTCTGTTATGCAAAAGTATTGATAACGGTGTACAATTTAGAAACTAATAATAATATCAAGAAGAAATATTTGCATTTTTGTATGTCTGTAATGAATAGACTCTAAAACAACTCGTATCAATTTCAAAAAATCATTCTCCATTATACTATGTAGTCCCTAAATAACATAGGCTATATACTTATATATATATATATATTTTGATTCATCATTATTATCATCCATCACCATGCAGACAGAGCGTAGCTAGTATTATATAAAGGTTGTCATCATCATCCCTACACATGTAGGGTCAATCGATACCATATGTTTTTTCTGTAATATGAATGGACACAACAAGGAATATAATTTGGTTTTAGTATTAGTTTAGGTAATAGGGTTTTGACACATCGCTGACTGCTGCCTACTAGACGCACTTTTCTGCCTATGAGACTTCAGTCGCCTTTTAAAACACTCTAAGGCAGGTGTTTAAAAAAAAATACTTACCTCTTTAATTAGCACAGCCAGTCTGTCTGCAGTAGAAAACCCACTTGAAAAGTAATGGGCAATTGGCTGTTTAACATTCTTACGTATCCCCGCAACCAGAAACACCAATGCATATGCTGCAATAAGTGGGGATCTTCCCTGTGAAGCATGGTCCTGAAATCCTGCAATCTTCTTTAGGGTTGTAATTGAGATGTTTTTTATTGACATGTCATCAAACATTAATGTGTATTCATTGTCTGAAGGCTTTTGTGTCTTTGTGTAATTTTGAAGGACTTCAAAAACTGGTTGATTGATTCCAGCATTAAAAGGTACTCTATTGAGTAGACTTTTTAATGTACTGGGTGATGGTAACTGAGAAAGCCTTTGCAGCAAAGGGTAACAAGTTGGTGATCTTTTATAAATTCTTAGAGCAGTAATTTTTTCTTTTTATTCCACTTTCGACCAGTACTTTTCTTTTTAAAGTTCCGTATCTGTCCTTGCAACAGTTGCGCAAATGTCGGAGATATCTTCTCTGATAACTTTTTTATGGATACATCATCTGTCACACGTTTTAAAATATCTTTTGACTTCAGATGTTTAACGTGATTGCGCAGTATTAGACTCGCGCGGACGTGGCTTGTGCCTCAGTCTGTAGCCTGGGATCTCGGGCGCACGTCCTTCCTCTCCGGCGTGGACCCACGTCTCGTTTATCGCTAAGATGTCTACGCCACTCCGAGCAACCGACGCTACTATGTTGTCATGGTTAGTGCCGAGGGAACCCGCATTGTACAGTCCAACTTTAAGATTTCTGTTGGCCATTACAATACGTGCGAGATTTTATCTTCAAAAATAAATAACAGTGCACCTAGGTAAGTGTCTACTGATGGTTTAACATAAAAGAGTTTAAATTTAGTTATATAAAACAGTCGTAGAAAAACGTATAAATAATTGATGATCTTTAAATTATTAATATAACATAATATGCGACTTACTATTTTCTTATTAACATAGATTAGGTAGTAGGATTGTCTTATGTCTGTTTGACACAACGAAAACATTTGTAACTAGACTTAGGATAAATTAAACAATCAGTGAAAAACTGACTTTGCAGCAGGCAGTTCGCTGCCAAAAATCTTTGTTAGGTCTAATTGTGACCGCACCTGAAAAGCTGATTTGCCTGTCTCTTGACGCACAAATATACGCCCGTCCCTGGTCCAAGCATATTTCCAACAGTGGGTACGGGCTTTCTCGCGCGCCTCAAAAAAAAGCATTTTATTATGCTTGGAGCGCCGCTCGTTGACGTAGAACGTAGTTGGCGAAGCTTTGAGTCTCATGCCCACAGTGGTGGCCCCGCGTCGCACGCGTGCAACTTGCAGGAACGCGTCGCGCAGCTGGTGGCGCGCAAGTCGTATGACCAACGGCCTCGGCCGTAGTGGCGCTCTCTCGGCGCCAGACAGCGCGCGGCGCACCCCGGCATGCTTCACCGAGACTAGATCACGCTCCTAGATTCCGGACACGCCTAGTTTTTCCGCGACGGTAGTGGCCAGGTGTAGCACGTTCTCGCCTTGCTCCTCCGGGATCCCGCTGATCTCCACATCGTTATAGAACGACTCTTGATCCCGCTCGTGTATTTGTGACCTCAGCTGTTCGATGGTCTCGAGCAGGCTGATTGTATCCGGGTTACCTTGTGAATGTTTGCTTTCAAGAGCGTCCAGACGCGCTTCCATACCGTACAACCGTCCACCTAATCCCTCAACGGCGGCGCTGCGTACCGCGCTGAGGCCATCTCGCAGTGAGTTAAAATCGCTGCGTAACGCTTGCATGTCTCGACGCATCAATTTAATTTCATTTAATAATTCCGTGGACTCGACATGCGACGGATCTACTTGCAGCGTGGAGTATTCCGCCCGCTCCCCCCGTACAGGGGTTTCAGTGTTGTTCTTACGGGGAGTCTGCGCCTTACATTCGGGACATACCCAATTCGATACAGCCTGGGCCTCATTTGGGATTTTAACGCACGCTTTGTGGTACAAGTTCCCACACTGCGTACATTTAGCGCCCTCTGCCGCATTCGTGAAGCGACCGCACCCGTTGCATTTCTTTGGCATTATTTCAACAGATAGACCTAGCAAGCAGTGTCTAAGTTAATATAGTGTACACAATGTGTGCCGTAATGTCGACCGTGACCGCTAGATGGTATGGATCACTTTATATTCCACTCAGAATGATGAGGGTAGGAATCGTTTGCAGTGAATGATACCCACTATATCTAGATAAAAAGATCTTATCTTATAAACTCTGGATTAATCAACAACAACGTGCCGCCACTGTACACCAACACTCTCAATGCTTCCCTGCACTAATCTGAACGCAATCAAATCACTTTTTGAACGAATTGTTATGGTTTTATAAATTTAAACTTAACAAATGTACTCGCACGCAACTATCGTGATACCGTCCGTAACGTCACTTCCGTAACAGAAGAAGTTCTCAATGCGACGCATATATATTATACTTTATGTTGTTATCAAATCCACTTTTGTTATTAATTAGTAGGGTGTGCCTGTTACTCCAGTGTACCACACCTGCTATTTAAAAATAATAGTGAAATAGTACAAGATCCTAACTAATAGTAAATGCAAAGTAAGTTTTTTACATCAGTTTCTATAAATAACGTAATTACATATAGAATAATGTATGTGTCCGGTTTTCAGCGGATGTGTCACTAAATATTTTTTAATATCGTTATTTATTAACATGATGTTCGTTAAAGAGTATTTTTTCTGTTGTAATCAGGTGCCCCAATTCGCGTAACGTGGCGCGCTACGATATCTTCAAGGAATAATAATAAAATTGTATAGACCTCACGGTCATTCCATGAAGATGTTTTTCTGGTCATAGCGAATAAGGCCCCCGATGAAAGACAGTTTATTTTAATAGTCAATTAGTCGGGATCTTAGTCTATAGCTAATGTAGTAGTCATTTCTGTAATAGGCAGCGTTGGGGCGCGATCCTTACTCCCTGGGGCACGCTGGGAGTGCCATTGCCGCCGCCCGCGCCGCCGCCACCCAAGCTATCGCGGCCACGCAACAGGTAAATACATAATATAACTTAGTAAAATATTACACCATAATTAGCATATTATAAGGTATCTTATATAAGAAACGCTCGTAGCGGAGCTTGACTTGGCGAACTTATCCAATCAACAAGTTAAGCAACACGTGCTGCGGTCAGGACTTGGATGGGTGAGCGCTAGTGGCATTATTCAACTGAGCGCTTCTGTGCTTCGGAGGGCACGTTACGCCGTCGGTACCGGTTGTTTGTCTTAGCACAATAGTCGTTAGGCTATGTCGAAGGCGGGTCGGGTCTTGAATCGAGTCGCCTGAATTTGAGGATTCTGCTACTGTGGAATGGTCAAGGGGCTTTGTCTTGACCCTCCCAATTCGATTTTGGCTGCCGGAGTTACGCGAAAGTATTTTAAATTAATATTTAAAGTTTCTGTAATTTCACACGAAAAACATGCGGATGCGTGAAACGGAACGCAATATCAGGAAATATTGCATAAATTTGAACGTCTGCTATGTTTATGTTCGTGAAACGAAACGTTTTGATCGCTATTTTTGAGGTTTGTGGTGTTTGACGTATGTGACGTTGATTTGACATGTACACGATTCGCATTATTCCGTTGTTTTCGAGTTTTCGTGAAAATGCTCCGCTGTTTTTTTCTACGATTTTTCGACGACTTGGCTTCTCTCTTGGACACCGATTAGATTTCTTCCCCGTACAACCTTGGCTTTGCTTTTTTTTTTTTTTTTTCGCTACTTTGGACGACTTTTGCTGGCTTACTGGACACCGATCGTTTTTGGCGAGCTATGGCTTCTAGAGAAGCGCCCTCAGGCACAGAACCCGTGCCGTCAACAAGTTCCGGGGTTACCGGGACGGAAGGTGAATCCCGACGCTCTGACGCTCTGCTGGACGTCATTTCTACACGGACGAAGTTGTGAATATGTGGAATTTGGCTAAGGTTATTCGATGCTTTGGATCCACTGAACACTGTGTGCAATTTGCTGAAGACAAGGATATGATATCTACTGAAAAACTGTGTCGCACGCATCGTAACCCCATGCATCTGGCCAAGTCAACCAATAAAACTTTTGGTTCATGGGAAAATTATTTTCCTCCCTTACCCACCCAGAGACCAACTCAGACCGGTTAGGTTGAAAGTAGTCAGAAAACCGACACAGAGCACCCGACTCCACCTATTCTTGTGGCTACTACCCCTAGAGTGTTTATAAATAATGCGGGAGCCAGAAGCTCAGTACCAGATAATGGTCTAAATTAACCAATGGACCTCCCTGAGTTTACTGACTTTCCGAGCCAACATTGGTCAGATAGGAGAGAGCCATATAGCGAAATTGTTACTCAAACCAGTGCCAATTCTGAATCTACAATTGAAATAAAAAAAAGGTTGTTTGTAAAGTCGGTTTACGGACGATAGTTTTACGTGATAAGGTCATTGGACAAGCCGAACGCTTTTGCTGATCGTGCCTCTCTATCGCTTGTCCCACGCTCTTGCTTCCACGTGGAACCTGACAATGAGTTTTATGCGTGAGTTTCATGCGTGCAGCCAACGTTCACCGATTTATATGACGTTATCACGTCATAGGTAACAAGGACAGCATTTTCCTGAAGAGCTCAAGTAAAATAGGTATTCCGTAGACGTCCACAGTATATAAAGCATGGGGGAGGTCCATACAAGTTGCCCCAGACACCAGCATTGCCTCAGGAGAGTAAATTACAACGAGCCGTATACATTCACTGGTGCGTACTTCTTTGGGCCAGTATATGTATGCACAGCTACACGAAAGGAGGAGAGATGGGTAGACTTATTTACATGTTTGACTATAAGGGCAATACATCTAGACATAGTAAAGGACATATCGGTTGAAGAAAGTATTCTTGTTAGAGTGGCTTACGGAGATTTGAAGCAACATGAGGCACCACGCAAAGGTTTTAATTCTAATAATGTAAATAATTTCACATTACTAGCGGAACTACTTAAAAACCCGTACTGTATCAAAATGAAAATCTAAGTTAGCTAAGAAATGCCTCAGTAGAACCTAGAGGAAACATCTAGTAATACACGAGTATAAATTGCTGACGGTGATAAAGTAAGTAGTAGCAATACTTAATTCAACACTTTTAGCAAGAGTTGGCATAGAACTTGAACATGTCTTAAGACCAGCAGACTTTCTTAGCACAGATGGCAAATGCGGAGTTGCAAAAGTCAAAGTCAACGACTCCCTGTTCACGCGTTCTATAGGACATCTATCTTGCAGACGATGTCGATGACACTCTGCCCTGTGATGAACAGAGGATTGAGAAGTAACAATACTCCGGTGGAGTAGGAGTGGGCACATCGCTTCTGGATATAGAAGCTTTACCCGAAGAACATATCACGGATAGTGAGGTACAACCAAAAATCGACACGAGCACCTGGCTATAACAGACTTGAGCGGGAAAAAGGCGGTGATGAAGAAACTGTAACTGAGCATGATATATCCGCTAGCGCATCGGCACCATGTATGGGAACTGCAAGTGAAAATAATCTGCAGCCCAGCGATGTAAGGACCAGGAGCAAAAGACGTCTCTTTTACTAAGTGCTAAGTAAGCTGCCATTCGAGACAGGAGAAAATCGTTGTGTGGACTTGTCAACTGCTAGCCCTCTTGAAGTAGACCTCTCTGCCGTTGTGAGTGTCGCGCGCAGCGCGAGTTTCCGTGAACGAATTGGTGAGTGTAACTGTATCCTTATTGTCAATCTATTTTTGTACTATGGCAACTCTGCCTTTTGTGTGATTTGACGCAGGTACTCTGTGGCACAGACGAGCAGATGCTAACGCATCTCTGGGGCAGACTACGAAAGGCGTGCCGGCAGGAAGGCGGGTACGGAGAAAAATGGCGGATGGGTAAGCACGTGTGAGTCACTGGCTGAGGTCTCGAGGGAAAACAACCAGCAGAGGTCCTGGTAAGTGCTTTTAGCTCATGATTCCTAGTTCTACAAGAACCGTGTGATGTGATAATGAGACAACCGTTAACGAGTCACGTTTTACGGTTAGGCAGTCCAATGATTGCGTACAATGTACATTAACTGGTAGTCAAGGAAATTGGACTGAAGAGCTAGCGAGTTGACCCCCTGAGCATCCATATCCGGGTGTAACCTCAACAGGGGATAGCAAAATGATCGGCTATGTTGTTGGAGCATATGGGCAGGACTATGGGGATGGAGGAGGTCCTCGTGGGTAACACCCCATGTCCAGCTGGTGTCATTCCTGGGGTAAACTGTACTGACCAGGAACCCAATGAGAGAGATAACTTGTATAAATATACGCAATATCTAAGTAAAGGGAAGCCAGGCGCAGTAAACACGGTACTGCGCTCTGACTGGAGCCATAGTCGATCAAAGGGTAACTGAACAGACCCTTGTATGAGGCAAAGCCTCCTAGCACCAAATGTTGTCTAAATTGCGTGCGTTGGTGGTCGACTCATTGTTTAATCCACGTGTTCTTCTTTATATTCTTTGTCGTGTGTTTATTTTAGTATGATTATTTACCGGGCACACACAGTCTTCTTGCTATGACATAGGAAGCGCGACAAGTGTATTGAATGGGTGGTTTGGAATCAATAACTGGTAATTAAACTAAACGGAAAAAATTACATCCATATTCGCCGCCTCCACGGCTAAGAACCATTGGGCGAAAGAACGCACGAGGCGACACACCACATACGTAACAGAATAGATAACAGTAACTCCACGAGACATACCTATCCACTTAGGTACGAGTATAATAGGTAGGTACAACGACGTACGACTGCTGACTCGCCCGGGCCCGCCGTCGTATAGGCACTAGGTTTAGACAAATAGATCAGCTGTGTAAACATTCGCGTGTACTTAGGTTTGCACGCCTGTGTACCTATTCTAAGGGGGTAGGTAGGTCTCGCGGAGTTATTGCTATAAATTCTGTAATGGAGCGGCGCCGTAGTGCGTTCAGTCGCAAAATGGTTATTAGCCGCGGAGCCATGAATATGGATTGAATAATGGCATATGTTTAACGGATCACCAAATATAGTAAAATGTAACGCCATAAAAACGATTTTTCTGCCGAAAATAGTAGGTAAATGATTACCAAAATTAAAACACCATTTTCATGTGAAATTATAGCCAAAAATATAACATATTACTATCTAATTAAAGACAATGTCTCCAATCATATCATTGGTGACCCAAAAATAGGTAATGAGCGCCATAATGTAAACTTTTTTTTTTCAAATTTATATCCCAAAAAATAAATTATAACTTCTTGCTATCCTATTAAAACACAAGACGATGGTAATTTCAAATTCTTAAGAACAATCAGTCTACTGCAATCATACACTGCACATTAATGCTTTCTTAACTTACATTAACATAACAATTATATTCTCTCCACTCGGTAACTAAAACTATATTTATTTAGAATAATTTTGGAAGAATCAAGAACTCCAATAATCCTTTTATTAAACATAAAAAACAGTATTGGACATGTGGAGAGAATGAATGAAATGAGAATGACTAAACAGGTATACATGGGACAAGTAAACGGAAGTGTTGGAAGGGGAAGACCTAGGCGAACGTTCCGAAATCAGATTGAAGACGTTCTGAAAAAAGGCCAGGTCAAAAGTACCCTAAACCGACGCTTATGTATGAAAGGATTGATGAGTATAGATGAAGCGAAAGAGATATGTCAGGATCGTAGTAAGTGGGAATCCGTGGTCTCTGCCTACCCCTACGGGAAAGAGGCGTGATTTTATGTATGTATGTATGTACTTATTACAGTTAGTAAGTAATTTAATATTCTTATGAATAATCAGTCTACTACTCGTATAATCATTTACTGCATAATTATTGCTTTACAAGTCCGGGGCTTTTTATATTATTATATTTGTTGTTCAGTATCTTTTATTGATAAGAGAGCTTAGGGTATCGAAGTATTTTTTGGTGTTTTTGATATTTGTATACCCATTAATAATAATAAAAAACATGTTGTATTTTATCTTTCACTATAATGACCAGTTAACGATTTCAAACCACCCTATTCATTATTGTGCACTAATTAACAAAAACCTTAAATATTGGCACTGCTGGGACATACAGACTCTCCAGGGAGAGGAGTATAGTATGAACCATTTCATAATCCACTACGCCAGCTGAGTTAGACGGGGTAGGCCAGGCATAAGTCGTGTTCCTTTATAACCCGAAAATCATCGCGTCGTTCGCACACCCGTTCCCTTACAAGCCCATGATAATCTGAGCTCGAGACGTTACCGATAATGCTCACGTCACGACCACAACGCTCGTGGATGGAAGGCGGGTTTATGCGTTCGTTGCAAACTGTCACTGTCAAGAAATTCAATATGGGTGATTTCCGAGCGGCGTCAATACTACTTTTGGAGTTATTATCACTATTTTCCATTCCGATTCAATATCGCTCCTTTGGCAGGTGAGATCTGTCAGACATTCGGATGGGTTGAAATCACGCTCATGTTGCTCACGGCATGAAATACACGCACACACAGACAGATGCTACTCGTAGCTAGCGCATCACGCACACTTCAACGAACTGTCATTTTGATTGATTGATTGATTGTAGCGTGGTCGTTCAAATCGCAAAATGGCGTCCTCGGTGACGTAATCCATGACGTCACGTGATTCTACGTTGTCGCCCTTTCGTTGATTTGGAATGACGATCACAGCACCAAAATCTATTTTGACTCCACTAGGAGAAAGCAAGGTATGTAGGATGACTGGTATGATTCTTTAAATTTTTGACAGAAAATTTGGTGCACATTGCATGACCGCCTCAGTGTTCCATTCGGTTTGGGCATTGAACGCATTGGAACCAAAGAGTCGTGTATCGGGGCCTTAGAGGCAGAGGTTACCGCTTAACACCAAGTGGGCCTCTTGCTTGTTCCGTAACCTAGTGACATAAAAAGAAACTAATTTTGTCGTTAGCAGACACTTCACTTGTATTTATTTGCATATAGATGCAGCACGGTCGTCGCACTGCTTCGTTGAAGGCGTCTTATGAAGCGGTGACGGGCGGAGACTTGGCACATCACACTCTGCAAACTCATCATGCGCATCATGATCATGGTACGATTATTTTATAATCGAACTAGATAGATAGATATAAACTCTTTATTTGTACACTATAGTAAAACATAAAAAAGGTGTGCGCTTCGGGACGCCCGGCTCCCGATAGAAGTGAATACTTAAAGTAACTAATCTAGCGCTGTGGGTTAGAGTGAGAGAGGATACGTGAGAGAAAGGGAAGCCAGACAGACTAACGCCGTAACGCGTTACGTAACTAATTGTTATCACTTCAATAAAAACATACGAGAAAAAAAATAACATAGTAGTACATAAGGCGGTCTTATCGCTTAACCTTTGCGTCTCAGAGACGTACATATACGTACATCACGGTATAGGAAGGATTCAAATTATTTCTTCCAGACAACCTTTAGGTAGAAAGCATAATGTTTTCAGGCACTGTGGTGTAGTGAATTTTTTCAGTGTAAGTATAGAAAATAGTGAATATGTACATATGCGAGTACCTAAATGTCTGATGAAAACACATTAAAATGTACTAATACATACAAACTGCAAGCTTAATATAATACAATATGGGTAGGTACATAATAATAATTATAATAGGTAGCAACTAGCTACGAGCCCGCGGTTACAATCGGGTGGTGATAGATGATGATGATGAAAAGTATCCTGTGTTAATCCAGCGCCTCATCTACCTCTACAATAAATTTCATCATAATTCTTCAATTTGAGCTCGACAATATACAAACTCACTCATACACTTTATTGACCGTCGAGCGAACCGTCTGTGGTTTAACTGTCCAGATTGAGTTTCATCTGTCCGTATGTTTGTTACGTTGTATGTTGGTCTTCCTGTACAGGTCGCATTTATCAACTAATTTTGACGAAACTTGGTATGCATGTTCTACTATCAATTTTTTTTTGTCGTCGGTGTGTTTTTGAGTGGGGAGGTAGGTTTTCCTAAGAAGGGGGAAGTTTACCTGTGTTTCAATCGCAGTATTTATAAGTAAGGCCAATTAAGTTCAATAAATAAAAAAATATAAACTCGTATCAAATCAAATTCTAATTATATGAATGATTGTTAATAATATTGTTACCACTAAATAAACTTATTAAGAATTCATGGACACTAAACATTTCAATAAAATAATATCCAATGTGAATGAAAAATTGTGAATGATGCAGTGATGGATAACAGGGGAGAGATTATTATAAGATTTATTATTACAGGATATTAGAGGATTAAGAAATACTCATATTGCGCATAACTACAAATTAAGTAGGGCCGGTGAGGCTATTACGTATCTCAGTTGCAATCAAATGTTGATAGAAATCAAAAAAAACATGGCGGCTTTATGGTCACTTTTGTCAGCACCAACTCATCAACATAGTGACATTTTTGCTGACTGGAGTTGTCAAAAATTAAAACTTTAACATTAAGCCTCCTTTTTTCAAGACTTCAAGCAACATTTGATTCCTGAAGAGCAGGATGACGGTTATTATATTAGAATAGAAGCATCAATTGGCTTAGAACGACGCATGTTTAATAACGTCATTAATAAAAGAAATACACTTTACGTTTGTCACCGAACAGACTTGCGACAGATCCAACAATCCTGAGTACTTGCATGTTTGAATTCGTTAAAAAATAAAACTAAAATACTGAATTGTGTTGGTTCACAGGTCACGGCGTATCGGCGGGCCACAGTCAGAGTACAAGCGTGCACGGACATCACACAACATCGCATGGTCATACAGGATCGTCGTCTTCTAACAAGCGGAACAAACAGAAGTAATTCATCATTTATTCAATACTAGCTGCTCTCCGCGGTTTCACCCGCGCGGTGATGGATGATGATGATGAATCTTATATAGCCTATGTTACTCAGGGTGAATGTAGCTTTCCAATGGTGAAAGAATTTTTGAAATCGGTCCTGTACTTTTTGAGCCAATTCGTTACAAACATACATACAAATCTTTCCTCTTTATAATATTAGTATAGATTATAATATGCTGCTCAAACATTTTCTGTTCTCCTATGTGCATTAGAAAATTTTATAAATATTGGAATATGACATTATCTTGTTTAAAGTATTATATTTGAATAATTTAATGTACGAGGGTGAATCAAAAAATTCTTGGAATCAATATTAAAAAATGCAAAGATTTAAATAATAATATTTTATTTTTCTACATAATCTCCCTCCAATGCAATGCATTTAGAATAACGCGTTTCTAACTTCCTTATTCCTTGTGAAAAAAAATTATTTTCTTGACTCTCGAAAAAGTCCTCTACGGCAGCTATAACCGCGTCATTATCGTGAAATTTTGTTCCACGAATTTCCTCTTTTAATTTTGGAAATAAGTGAAAATCACTTGGGGCTAAGTCCGGAGAATATGGTGGGTGGTCAAGGAGATTGAAGCCAGCACAGCGGATTGCGTTGAGCGCAACTTCCGATCGATGAGCAGGAGCGTTATCTTGAAGGAACAACACGCCCAACGACAGTTTTCCACGACGTTTTTCTTTAATCGCTTCACGCACTTTCGGGATTAAATTTGCATAATAGGGTCCAGTAATCGTCTGGCCTTTTGGCATGTAATCAATAAAAAGGATTCCTTCACTATCCCAGAACACAGAGGCCATAACTTTGCCAGCGGTAGGAGCAACTCGAAATTTCTTAATGGATGGAGAGGATGGTCGTTTCCAAGACATGCTTTGTCTTTTAGTTTCAGGATCAAAATGGTGGACCCACGTTTCATCCATGGTGACAAGACGACGGCAAAAATTATCCGAATCACGCTGGAACATTTCGAGATTACGCTTGGAAATTTCCAAACGTCGCTTTTTGTTTTCGTCGGTTAACATTCGTGGCACCCATCTTGCAGACACTTTTTTGAACCCCAGTGAATCAATTAAAATGGATTGAACGCTACCAAAAGATATCTTTAGGATCTCAGCTATATGTTTTATAGTCATTCTTCTGTCTTCCAAAACCAGATTCTCAACCTTTTTGACATTTTCTTCTGTAACGGAGGTTGAAGGCCGCCCAGAACGCGGGTTATCTTTACAGCTTGATCTACCTCTTTTAAATTCAGCCACCCAGTACGCAACCGTAGAATAGGGTACAGCATCACCCCCTAATGTCTGCTGAATGTCCAAAAAAATTTCCTTCGTAGACATTTTTTTCAAACTGAGATATTTTATCACCGCACGTAACTCACTTTTATCCATAATTTTGACTTTTTAGCAACTCGTTGCACAAAAAAATTTATTACATGCGAACGAACTGACAAAAACAAGTGACAGTCTGCATAAATATAGTGTGATAGACACTCTTTAATTTGAATATCGAACTTGATCCAAAAAGGTTTCATATATATGCACTTCTAAGAACTTTTTGATTCACCCTCGTATATAATTATGCAATCAAGGGTCAAAAATAGTCAGCAAAATCAGTTTTTTACTCAGGTCAGTAAGAGTCAGTTTTTACGAGAAATGGTCAGTAAAGTCAGTATTTCAAGGCTACGCTTCCATCAATAGTAGATGAGTAGCCAAGGGCTGTAAGGCACCCTCGAACTATAGGCGCCCTCGCTGCGCTCGTGCGCCTACGTATCTCGGGCTGCAATTGATGCTTACACCCGAGCTAACTACTCTGCTTTACATCTCGATTGTGAGGTAAGTAGAAAAAAACCGGCATTACTAAAATAAAATTGATGACTATTATACTCATACGAAGACAAGGCTGAATAGCGAAGCGACCTCTTTTGTCATTGGGCTGAATGCATGATGTCTATTGCCAGTATGATGGTTAGATGTACGCTAACTTTTTGAAAGAGTAAAGTGTTTTTTTTATTACTTACCGCCCTAGGGCTTTTCTAGCTACATTATTGGCCTAGAGCGCTAATTGGTCACCTACAAGCCCCATTTGGGGGTAATAAAGACATACTTACCGAATATAAGAGATGTAAACCGCCCTAGGGCTTTTCTAGCTATATTACTCGTATTACCCTAGAGCGCTAATTGGTCACCTACAAGCCCCATTTAGGGGTAATAAGGACCTACTTACCGAATATGAGAGATGTAAAGTGGCATTTTTGTAGATTGAAGTGTTGAAGTTGTGTTGTGTGTGAATAATATAAAGGGCTCATATTATTGAAGATTGTTGGGGCGCCTCTCTTTACTCATCCAACATTTTTGTCTCTCTGCAAAAAAGAACATTATATTATGTTTCTTGCTTACATGTACCTAACTAAAAGCAACTAACACATGCATATTTCAATGGTAAATTGGTCGACGAAGGGTCTCTGGAGGAATCGACTCTGGAGGTTTGGTCAGTAAATGGTCAGTATTTTAGGGGCTTGCAGTCAGTAAAATCAGTATTTTTAAACATAGAATCAGTTTCGACCCCTGAATTATGTTAATAGTAAGCTTTAAGTCGATGCAAAGTGCAAATAAAGAAATGGTTAAAAATAAGAGCGCAATATGTTATCGTCTGACAATAATGTATTTATTCAAAATTAAGACCTATATAAATATATTCGATTAGGTCACTGAGATATCATACCAGTTTAGTAGAATTTCAATCCACTTATCCTGTGTATTTGCCTTACATTTTAATCGATTAGGCTACTGACATTTGATACTTCGGCTTTGTCAAATGTATCTGTATGTTTAACTTTTTAGGTACATACCTAAATGTTGTATTTATAGTGAGAAGGTTAGCAGGATGACACGTAAAGTACTTTTAATGGAACATCCGATTCTAACACTACTTACATAATATACTACTATTTTTCTTGTTGGTTATTTCTGCAAACGTCGATTGAAATCTTTCTATATTTTATATCTTTATATATCTTTCTATATTGCATCGCTTTGGTAGTATACTGTTAAGATTTTGGAAATGGCAAAATAAATAAATAAATTAAAATAAATGATAAATATATATTAAATTCTTTTAATTTATTCATTGACTTATTGACAATTAGAATGAAATGCTTACATCTGTTTCCTCTTTTCAGGAAAAGCAGTTACACCAGTGCAGGAGTATCTTCGAACGTTCAGCAAGCAGTGGGTGCCGCGGCTGCTAGCCGTTCATCTTCGCCTACTGTTGTGTATGTATTTAAAAACATCAATATTATAACTCTTTCCAAAGCCCAAATTCACTTAGCTATTGAGCAATCGCCACAATACTGCGATGCTTCCGCGATTGAACTACCTTTAATGCAAAATTCGGTAGTCTGTTAGATCTTATTCTCAATAACAGTTGTATAGCATTCGCATCGCTCTCGTATGGCCGTGCTTTCGAATGTTGCCACTGAAATAAAATTTAAAACTTCTACCCATAATATCCATATCAAGCATCAAACCAAACATCAATACAGTGGGTTTCTAGCAAAAACACAATATATAAATATTTTTTTATAATATTGCTATCACAGAAACTGAGTTTTAATACTTTAATGAAAAATAAAACAAAATACGCACGAAATGTTGTCTTTCCCTCAAAAAACAAGCGCACGAATCACCGATGTATGCGTATGTCACTGTAGCATCGCAATCGCAACTCAATAGCTTACAGCATACCAATTATGTCAAAAACTAGCGATAGCAAGCTCCTGGACCGTGATCGTACGTAAATAGCGAACAGGCTACGAAAACTCACTAAAATGTCAATTTTCATGCAATTGAGTTGCGATAACGCGGTACAATAGCTAAGAAACTTGGTCCCCTAATTTCATGCTTATCTAATAGCATGGATTAAGTCGAATATCAAGTGGGTACCAAAGCAGTTTTAGATAATCAGCCCTAGATCAAGAAGGGGAGGCGGGGTCAGTTTCGGGGGGGCGCAAAAATCATAATATAGTGTGATTAAAAATAACAAGTGCAATTTGAAAAAATTTATACCGACTTCCATTCTATTACTTTGGTAAAAATCAGTTATTAGAGTGTAACTCAAAAACTACTGGACCGAATATGATAAAATTTACATGGGATCACACGGGAAGCACCATCTTTCAAACAAAAAAAATATTGGAAATCCGTTCAGTCGAAAGTTATGAAGTAACAAACATAAAAAAACTGCTTGGTTGGCTCACCGTCGACGAGTAAGAAAAATATAGATAATAATAAGTGCAAGTTACGATTTTTTTAAGGCACCTTGCAAAAGTTCGTCGTGATCAGTATTTCAGTATATTCAGTAGTGTACAAACATAACAAGGTTTAAGGTTGAAGATTACTGTACAAAGTACATTTAATTATTCGATCGCGACTTAAGAAAGAATATTTCGCAGTGGCATAGCTTAAAACTGAGGATTACTACAAGGGAAATGTTACCCACAGACACTCAAAATACTCGACATAATTAAAATAATAAATGGATATATTCCAAATTCAAGTTTATTGTAAAAAACGTTTTAATAAAAAAAGCATATTATGAAATGAAATGAAATAACTTTTATTCCGGACTGTGATCCATAACAATACAAATTATTTACTTATTACTAAACTAAACTAAGTGATGGGAGTGTGATATGCTCTCCACGTTTTGTGTAGCGGGCTGCTGTCCCACTCTCTGACAGCGGCGACCAGGGAGTTGTGTGAGCGGTAAAGGGCGGTGCGCGCGGCCGCTGATCGGCTCCGGAGCAGCGCCGGCCAACAGGGCGCGCGCCCCGCGGCGAACATCGCGCTCGCGCTGCACCACCTGGGCAGCCGGAACATCGCGCGCCACGCGTCGTTGTACTGCACCTTCATCTCTCTCATGGCCGCCTGCGTGTGGTTAGTCCATAGCTCCACCGTGTAGACGCTGGTGCAGTAGCTCAAAAATAGCTGGGCCTTCACGGAGCTGCTGCAGCTAGCGAAACGTCTGGCCAGCATATTAGCGCGCACTGCAATGGCACGCCTCTGCCTTTCGATATCCGCTTGATCGGATAAGTCGGAAGTGATTATATGCCCGAGGTACTTCACCTCATCCACTTTCTTCAGGGCTTCATCGTACAAGAAAATGGGCGGCAGATCAGTACAGTTTGCACTCGCGAAGATCATGTACATAGATTTCTCCGGGTTATACATCATGTTGTGTTCGTTCGCATAATATTGACATACTGCTAAAAGCTTGCGCATCGCAAATATAGAAGGTGCTAGTAGAACCATATCATCAGCGTAAGCTATGTGATTGGTTATGGTCCCATTTATTGAACAGCCCACTCCGGTTTCCATCAGTTTATCGGATAAACCGTCCATATAAAAATTAAAGAGGGAGGGGGACATGCTCCCCCCCTGCCGCACACCGCAGTTGAGCTTTGAGGGTGTGGAATATTCATTTTTCCATCTAACTTTATTTCTTTGGTGTAGATACCAGTTCTGTAGCACCCGGACTATCTGACCAGGTACTTTACGGTCATACAGCTTCTGCCATAGCAGGTTGTGATCTACGCGGTCGAAGGCCTTGCTCAAGTCGAGGTAACATGCTATAACAGACGTCTTTCTGCTTTTATAGTACCCCACGACCTGCTTGAGTACATAGATTGCAGTGCTAGTCGACAATTGACTTTTAAAACCGTATTGGCAGTCTGATGTTTCTATATACTGCGCAGTATGTTTGTGCAACACCTTTTCCAGTAGTCTGGCTATCATATTAGCAAGTGCTATTGGCCTATAATTGCTTCCGCTTGATATATTGTTTCTGCGGTTTTTGCAGATAGGAACAATGACCGTATCCGTAAGCGCCGCCGGCAGATGTCCAGTTTTTATAATGGCCGTGAATAACACGGACAGTACATGGTATAAACCTATACCACCGTATCTAACATGTTCTATAGTCAGTCCATCCAAACCTAGTGACTTACCACCAGCCGTTTGCTTAACTACGTCCACTATGTCTTCCATTGATATAAGTATATCGCATTCGAGTCGATCTAACGGTATCTCTAACGTATGCTGTTTTTGTGGTATAGGTTGGCAAAATAATTTGCTAAAATTTTCTGCAATAATTTTATCGCTCGTTTCTCCTTCAATATGCGAGGGGTAGTTAGCAGAAGGCTTCATTATTTTGTTGACACTATGCCAAAATTTTGCGAAGTTCTTGTGCTTCCTATCTGTAGCAATTTTATCCATAATCATTTTGTCATGGTTTCGTTGACAGTATTTTAAGGCTCGCTTGAACGATGTGCGGTGTCGCTTACGCTCTTCTAACAGAGGACCTGTGGTGGGGCGACCGGCTTGGTTCCATAGAGCTAATGTCAGGCGCGAGGCGGCATATTTCTCCGCCACGTATTTATTCCATCCGGGAATTGACTTTTTCTTATTTATTTTTCTCTTGTCTGTACCAAAACATTGTTTGGCACAAGTCTGAATTATTTTTACAATCGAGTCGTATAAGTAGTCAATAGTTAATGAGTCGTTCAGGTTACTTTCTGAAGACATCAGTTGATTCAATCGTTGTGTTACTCCGGATGTGTATTTTTCAACACACTCCCACGACTTCGGTCTCCAAGACCATGCCGGCCGGGATGATACAGATCTGTTCGAAGTGATTGTCAGCTGTTGTGCGTGTAACTCTAACAAAAGCGGTCTATGATCTGTCCAATCTGTTGTTAGGTCTATGGAGATGCGCTTGACTGCACGGTACACATTCTCAGTGGCCAGGCAGTGATCGAGCCAGCTTGTCGTGTGGTGCGCGTCACTAACGAATGTGTATGTTGTGCTCGGTAACATTAACTTGTCAACATATTTGTACTTGTATTCCGTACAGAATTTTTCCAGCTCGACCCCGAATCGACAGGTGGGATCCGCGTTAAAATCTCCAAGTATTAGGCAATCTGTAGCTTCTCTGTCTTCTATTATAGAGTGAATTTTGCCTAGTATTTCGCAGTATTCAGGCAAGTTGCTGTTATCTCTAGTGTCGCAAGGCATGTAAACATTTATAACTAGCAATGCGGTGTTGTGAGTTAGTACTTCGACAGCGCAGAGTCGCGGGCTGTCACAGTCTATAGGTATACATTTCAATGTGTTTTTATACAATATCGCGACGCCTCCGTGCGGCCTACCAGTAAGTATACCTTTGGACGTGTCGACTGCGGATGTACCAATCGTGTTAAATCCGTTGTGAATTGTATTAAGAAACTGCAAGTCGGTGGGTAACAGCCATGTTTCTTGAAGTAATATTAATTCACTTGTAGCGCAAAGGTCATGGATGAATTTAGCCTTTTTTCGCACGTTTTTACAATTTACTGACGTTACTCGTAAGATACCTAAATCCATACTGTTATTTATTGTCCTTAATGATGCCTCTGCGAACATTATTCTGATGGTAACGACCAACAATTACGCCCGGAGGCCAGATCTCTTTTTTGATGACCGAAGGTAATCTGTCCCATGGTATACTTAGCTTATACTCCGAGTATGTCACCTTATTATTTTCAGATAGCTTCTCAATATTGATAACTGTTTCGCCTATCTCTTGCAAATGGCCTGCTAGGTCTTGAACAGTAACTGAGCTGTCTAGGTTTGCTACATACACGTACGCAGTGCGTGGGGCTGCCTTAATCTTGCAGTTGGTGGTAACAGTGGAAGTACCTACTATATTTCGGCTTCTACGAGGCTGTTTCTTGCGCGTGACGAGCTGGAAACCTTCGCTGTCTATATTGTTAGAGACTATATCGCGTTTAGGTTTCGGTAGTGGTTCAACCTTTTGTTTTTTCGCGGAGATAGATCTATAGTTAATCTTATGTGGCGATGAAGGTACTGTGAGTGTCTGAGTAGTCGGCTCCGACGAGATGTCCTCTATTGGTGGAGAACTTCGTCCATCTAGTCCCATCGGGCCACTATTTTCAGAAAAACCGACTGTAGTTGCTTCGTTAACGAAAACTGAGGGTACGCACGACTGGGGCGGCCGTTGCTTGCATTGCGTTGCTTTTCGAAGAGTAACGACTTCTTGATGGACAGCCTCTAACTCTTCCTTCGAAGCTGCGTTATGACGAAGATTCGCGATGTCTTCCTTCATGGTAACCATGTCCTTCAAAATACGCGTCACGTCTACATGATCCCAAGTCACAGGAGGTAGGCGGCTAAGCTCCCTCGCCACAAAAACAGGAATTTCTCTTGGTTCCGTGGTTTTCATTAGTCGGACGATATCTTCCATATCTCGCTGAGACTTTCCTTCGTTTCGCCTGGTCTTCAACCGTTGATCCGTGGGTACGACGTCATAGAGCATCGACTTGGTGGCGATAATTTCGGCTGCGCTGAAGCTACGAGTGCAGATCATCACCATGCTCTCGTCATCCATGACATCAATTTTGTTTTGGACAAACGCTAGAAGTTCGTTGATAACAACGTTACACGAACTACACTTCGCCATTTTATTATAAAGTCCGACATTATATAGATGACAAAGATACATAATTATGTATTTGAGTCACCAATATTATTAGCGCATGTTTCTCAGTGATAATGTAGCTTTCTAACTGCATAAGAATTTTTGAAATCGGTCCATTAGTTTTTAAGTTTATTCGTTACATACAAAATACAAATCTTTCCTCATAGTATTATAATATATAATATTAGTATTGATGTAGTGTTGCTATAATGTAAAATTTTATGTTACAGTGGCATGAACACGGTAGTAAATACGGTTCCAATAGAAGAGCCAATGGAGGAAGAATGGACCTACGATCCGAATGAGCCTCGCTACTGCATCTGCAACCAAGTCTCTTATGGAGACATGGTGGCATGCGATAACCAAGACGTAAGTAAAACGACGCTAGTATAACATCGGATGGCGGGAAAAATTGTCAACAACGGTTATTTCTTCTAGTTTGACGTGTAATAGTGGTTATTAACCGTTAAGTCTACTAGTAGTCTAGTAGCAGCGCGAACGCAGCCGGATGCGCAAGTACTCCATGAAGAAGTGGCCCGGACGGTCACGAAACCGGTCGAGATATTCGACTATACCTACCGCGTAAGTTAAACCGTCGAAATAACATTAAAATGTGTAATACTTACGAAAGTTTCAATCAAGTTAAGTGTTCGTTTGCACGCGTGTGGGCAAAGTAGACAAATCATGAAACGTTTTAGTAATGTCCTCCTCCCTACGTCGATTCCCCAATGCTGGGGGTCGTGACCCATCATGGCATTAGTCTCTCCCGTACGATGTTTCTCCAACTATTCCGGCGTCCAGCTGCACGAGCCGCTTCAGTAGTTAGTTATACGGTACTTTAGTAATGTACTCGTACTTTAGTAAAACGTGACTTAGACAGGACAGTGAGTTAATAAGAGAATTATTTATGTGACTTGAGTCTGATTTTGCTTGAAATGAAAATCTAACTTGATGCGACTATAAATATTTACATTGGCAAATTTATAGACGTACAATACCATATACACAGCCAAAAAATAATTCATTAAAAACTGCCATATGTAATTTTTTTTTACTATTATTACAATTCTATGCAGTACGATTGATAGTCCGTAGTCCATACCTTTTTTTAAATTTTTATTACTTTATTACGGTTTCTTACCATTTTAAAATTTCTGTCTCCAAGCATTGAAATCTAAAAACTTAAGTTGTCTAATCATAAGTAAGCCCATTTTGGCTGTGGTGTGGTGTCGATGATTAGCCGACGGTACTGATCGGGCCAGAAATATTGAGATTACTTCTATTCCAGAACCTTACAATAACTCTTCGACTCTGAAATTAATCAGATACATTTGTTCAGTCTATGTGAAACATACTTTGTAAACGTAAAGAATGTTCCAATCGATATCATAAAAAATGTAACATATCGTAGGAATTGCTCGAAAAGAAAACCGACGCGGGATTCATAAAAAACCGATTGATTTGATTATGTATAAAAATATTTGACTAGTTGGTAGGTCTTTTGTGCTAACGTACGTCTTGGTTGGTACCACCACAGTGCCAGAACTTCTAATGCATAACGACCCCTTCGAGGATATACGTAATAATATAATTATATATGAGTGACGATTTGTTATGTTGTGTTTTAAAATAACATACATATACCCTTTCAACTGGCAGACTCTACCGGCTTGCATTATTTTCGTTAAGTTTAAGTTAATTTTCACCAAGTTTTGAGTGAATCGGATAAGAAATATTTATTTCCATATTACTTCATCAGTCGAACGAGCCAGACACAATAGAATTTCATTGTTATATGGACAATCGACTGGTGAGGGGTAATAATTTCTGAATTTTACTGCACATTATTTAAGGGTAGTACTGCAAAAATAATAAATAAGAGATACAATATTAATTACGTATTAGGTAATAGTATTATTTTCTTGTTATAAGTGTATACATACTGAGGTGAATCGATAAGCGCGTCTATCGCCTATTTTATTGCGCTTAAATTGCTAAAATTGAAAGAAAATATATTAAACTCAAACTCAAAATCATTTATTCAATTTAGGCATCAAAGAAGCACTTATGAACGTCAATTTTTCATTATAATGTACTTTAAAGCCTACCGCCGCGTTCCAAAATACATAGAGCCAACCGAGAAGAAGCAAGAAACTCGGGGCCATTCTTTTTATATAGATGTTTTTACAATGTTTTTACTTAGGTACTACAAATATTAGCTCCAGTGTGTTGCCTTACAAAAGAGAACACAATAATGGTATCAGTAGGGCAAGACACGCTACACTTTGAAATCTTAGTACACGAGTAGATAGATCCTGGAGTGATCAGTCCCAAGCTGTTTTATCCTCCAAGTAATCCGAAATTTTGTAATAACCTTTTTGACAGAGTTTAGTTTTAATAGTAATTTTAAACTTATTAATAGGCATTAAATGTACAGATTTGGCTCAGTTACAAATTTATTATATGTATAGATAACTAGCTGCGCCCCGCGGTTACACCTACGTAGTGATGGATGATGATGATGACGATGAAATGAATGTCCTATATGTTAATCCAGCGCCTCATCTACCTCCACAACGAATTTCATCAAAATTGGATAGTGAAAATGTAACAAACATAAAAACGCACTTACAAACTTTCGCTTAAATATAACATTAGTGTGTAGTTAGAATGAATATTAATTCCAAAATAATTCAAAAAATTATTTCCGTGAAACGTTGTGTATGAATACTCCATTACTATTTTTATTTTATTTGATTTTATTCGGAAAACGAACAGTGATACATAGCTAGTTACTTAAAACTATTTACATGTTTTCGCATATTGAAAGTAATGTTTACTTATTTGGTTTATATACACAAAACGAAAGCAAAACTAATAAACATTTACAAAATAAAGAGAAAGAGTAACATAAACAACACACTAAAGCCGCGTATGACTTCGCGCTCCAAGAGGACGAACATTGACGGGCATTCCGCCGGCAGCGCGAAATTGATACCATTTTGGAACGCGCGGCAATGTGTTCGTTGGAACGCTCGAACGTGGAGCGGGCCGTTCCATCTGGTGTCGATTTTTAACCGCGTATCAAAGGCAGCTCGGTTGTGGCGCGCGCGCCATTTAAGACGGACGCGATAGTGTTTTGTGTTTGTTGCGTTGCGAGCGATGGATAATTCAATACTACTATATGGCACAAAAGAACTGATGTGGCATAGCAGTTCTTAAAGGATGTAGTATGGAGTTTTATACTGCATCCTTTTCGGTACAACTCTGTCATCCGCCAACGCGGTGTTCGTTTCTGTTTTTTCTTGTATATAATACTATGGATTCAAGACAAGATTCTTCGAATATTGTGTGTTATCAGTGATGACTTATGGCACTGAAACGTGGTCTCTTACTATGGGCCTCATAAGTAAGCTCAAAGTCGCACAACGAGCTATGGAGAGGGCTATGCTCGGGGTTTCTCTACGTGATCGAATCAGAAATGAGAAGATCCGTAGAGTAACGAAAGTCACCGACATAGCCCAGAAGATAAGCCAGTTGAAGTGGCAGTGGGCACACTGCCACTTCAACATACACATATCACGCAGAACAGATGGCCGATGGGGCCGAAAGGTTCTGGAGTGGAGATCACAGACTGGCAAGCGCAGCGTAGATCGTACACCGACAAGGTAGACTGAAGACCTGATAAAGGTAACAAGACGACGTTGGACGCAGGCCGCATCCAACCGGTCCCTTTGAGAAATTTGTGTGGGAGACCTATGTTCAGCAGTGGACGTCCTACGGCTGAGATGACGATGATGATGAATACTATGAATAACTATAAACGCTGCTGCTGCTCGTAAATGACTGGCCTGCATGTGAACGATCAAACACTGGAAAAGCTGCCACGCGCGCCAGGCGACCTTAGTTGATTTCTTCCAAATATTTGGAACGCGTTCTCGGCGCGGTCATTTCATAAATATAAAAACTGTATACCATTATCATGTAGGGCGCTTAAAGCTTTGCTATTGTATTTAGATGATTACTCCTCATTCCTTAGTAAATAACTTTCAATAAACAAGTGTTTTTTATTTTATATTTGATGCCTTGCACATGCCTACATAATAAGTATGTAGGTGTAAGTTATTAGATATGTGTATTACCTTGGATCAAAGACAGCATTGAGAGACTTACGTATAGGACGACCTAACCCCTCGTTTTATTCAAGAAACAAGCTTTTACTATTAATATATAAAACTGGTAGAATTCTTGTCAAAACATAATTATTTTTCTGTGACGTGAGTGAAAAATACTAATAGTTTTTTTTTCTATGGTGAAAAGGAGAGATAATAGTATGAATACGGAGTTTTGAGTGTTTACACACATGAGTACATTTTCTTTAGCTGCCCTAAACTTTGTCATGGATGCCTGCTCTCTTACCTTTTTTCTCTCCATATTCTCTGTAAATATGTGGATAAACACAGTGAAACTGTAAATGTTATAAAGCGTGTATACTAAAACAATCTTATAATTGAAGCTTTATTTACAAAAACAACATAACTCTATTGCATGTGACTTTACAGGAGAGTGAAAACATAATATAGAGTGAAAAACTCAATTTGTTCTCAAATATAATATAACGCTGTTTCTAATATTTTCATAGATATTAGAGTGTGTCATAGATTCTAAATGATAAGCTATGTTTTTTTAAAGGTCAACCAGGGGTAGGCTATAAGTAATAAAATTGTTTTGTCACATAAGCAGTTTCTGTAAAATTTTGTTGTTTTATATAGTTTATGTAAAAAAAACATTAGCTAATTATGAGAATGATATTTTTTGTAAGCAATTGTACAAGAATGACCACTTCCCCTGCACCTGCTCACTCAATTGTTGATAGGTATATAGACAATGACGACAATAGCAGTGGCGCAGACGATAATTAGATAGAGACAGGTTGGATATAACATGTTGGATACAACAAGAAATGTCTTGGGTACACACCAAACCCTCTATCTAATTTTCTTCTGTGTCATTGCTATTGTCGTCATTGTCTATATCATCAGTTGAGTAAGTGGGTGCAAGGGAAGTTAAATATCTCAGTAGTTTGCAATTTTATAGAGAAAAATTCACATCCTCAGATGGGATTCGAACCCGCGTCTTCCAGTGACCCGTGTTCTGACACGTCTACCAGAACAAGAAGATATGAATTGCCGTGAGAGCCCTTAACAAAAGGTCCTAGGTGATCGATATGGACGGTATCGAAAGGTTTGTCAACTTTATAAATCGGATGCAGAAACCCATCCTTAGGTCCAGATGGTTCCTTACTGTATGCACACTCTATGCACGACCGTACATACTTGACCACGTCTAGGCCACCGAGGCTTACCGTCCGAGTATTGAATTTTAACTCTATCTCATGAACCGTAGTATTCGGACGGAGCGACATTTACAACTTGATAGCATTACCCAACCGAAAGAAGTTTTTTTTAAATACTGTTACTTTCATATTAATGTCGCAACCCTTCATATTTTCTTATAATATGATGTTAAAAGCACTAACACCTGCTTAGCGAGACCAAACATTGCAATTATAAAGAGAAAATATCACAACCTTGAACGGGATTCAAACCCACTTAAGACGCGGTCTAATCCCAATTTTAAAATAATTTACGATGCTTTATGTAAGGTTGAAAATCGCATGTTATATTGGACGATGTCATGCGTAAATGCATTAATTTAGTACGTTTTCTCAATATATTTCGATATATACTAAAACAATTGAAATAACTGCTGGTCACTAATTTAGTACCATATGTTGGCTATGTATTACCTAATAAAAAATATAGTGTTATCGCTGAAAATTCTGAGAGTTTGGACGTCAAAGTTTATTTTTATGGACCTGTTCAGGTTTTTTTTCTGCAGAGAGCGAGTAATATTTAGGAATTCTGTTCGGTTATTACTCTTTGCCTGTTTCGTTACACTAGGTGTTTAAAGATTCTGCTTTTTACTATTATCAGGATACGAGCGCGCCTTATCTGACACCATGGACACTAGCTAAAAATACTTAGTTGTTTGCTCCCTAAGCAAAATTATCTACTATCATCTGAGATATGGATTGTTTTTGCAAAATATGTGTTTTTTATTCTATAACCGTTACAAATGTAAATACCAACAAGTCAAGTAACGAAAAATATTAAAAATGTAGTTTTTTGTAAAAATCCCTTCAATTGTGGTCTACTAAATTTGTGTCAATTTTTAGCCCTTTTTGCATAGATATAGGTAAATCAATGCGTTTTTGTGTTATCTTTTGGTTTAGTCATCATCATGGGGGATTTTTAAATACTGTTCGATCGATTTTTTTGTTATATATTTACCAATCAGACTACAACCGTAGAGTAAGTATCCAATAGAGACATCTTCTTCACCGCAGGAAAGAAATTCCCAACAGGGATGCAGTTACGCTGTTTTCGTCTCACAGCGTGCCCGTTTTTTCAAGGTCAGCAACTTGAATTGCGAATCAATTTGAGTTTTCGAGAATTTTAGATTTCGGGGTTTTTAACCATTATAGTAACTCGAAGCATTTTAACTAGGTTAAAATGCTTCGACTCTCGATGCTTCTTACTGTTCTGGATTATATAATTATTATACTTTATACATCCAGAAGCTAGTAATAGTGCGGTATCATCTCAGACTACAAAGTGGGGTATTATGTACTTACTTAATTTAATTGCAAAAGTGACAGTGAGATTCTCACTGTGAGAGTGAAAACCGGCTGCTCTTTAGAAATAAAGCCCTAACAGACGCTCGTACTTGGTCCGGTGGACTATGCTGCTACGGACCGAACCGAACAGTTGCTTCACGTACGCCTTCAAGTGCACACGGTTGTCATCGTGTCGTTGGCCACAGTAAAAACTGGCCAAGTGCGAGTCGGACTCGCGTACGAAGGTTTCCGTACCATCTATAAATCTCCCATACAAGAAACATGATATTTTGCTGTTTTTACGGAAACCATCGTGCGCGAGTCCGACTCGCACTTAGCGGGTTTTCAACCGACTTCCAAAAAAGGAGGCGGTTCTCGACTCTTCTGTTTTTTTTTAAGTTTGTTACCTCAGAACTTTCGACTGGGTGAACTGATTACCTATAAACACGCGCCGGTACACCGGTGGCCAAATCTATACATTGCATAAAGCGGCGCTGGTACACCGGTGTACCGCAGTCAAAACCCATATCAGTACTGAACATAAACGTTAACTGTTCAAATGTACAGAGTGTTTGGTAGAGGGAACGACAAACCAAATGAGCGTGTTCGGGGGCCCACATGGAGAATACAAGTTTGCCTAAAAAAATCCCCGACACCCCAATATGTTTAATTTTTTTTTGTGATTTTTCCCTTTTTCTCCGATTTCATTATTTCATTCAAAACTATGAAACAACTAACCCTTATTGTATTGTCCATATATTATCCTGTATTGATATAATATGACTTCATATTATAACATGGATTTGTTGATGGAGGATTAGTTTAAGCAGTCAAATATTTAAGATTTTAATTTTTATGAAATTGAATAACATTTAATTGTACTCGTAGTATGTATTAAATATCAATCTTTAATATATATTAAATATAAATCTTTAATATATATTAAATATAAATCTTTAATATATATTAAATATAAATCTTTAATATATATTAAATATAAATCTTTAATATATATTAAATATAAATCTTTAATATATATTAAATATAAATCTTTGTATAATTGAAGAACTTCAATTATATACAGGGTTACAGGAAAAGTCGTGCTAGATCCGTTAAGGGCGTGGAGTACCCATCATTTCTGACTTACCTATTTCACTATGAAATACCCTACCCTAAATGTAACCCTTTTCGAGATAGGTATTCGACTTTTAATTTTTTTTATTGAACATTTACGATATTTAGGCTACTAAATTTAATTTTGTTTATTTTGTGTGTTTTATTATTATTATTATTGCATTTTTACATTGTAATAAGATGATTGAGGACGTCGATCATTAAAATATTGCATAAGTTAATATAATAAGTTAATAAGTTGAATAGGCCGTAGTAAACAAGTGAAAGTTAAGAAATTAACTCTTTGTAGAGAACCTAGCCAAGATGTAATGTTTGCTTTGAGCTCACCGGCGATGATTAACTGTCTATACTGGCCGAAGCCAGCGCGAACGGGATCGCTACCTTGGTTGGGGCTACAATCACGACTCGTGAGAGAGTTACCTGACCACAACCAAAGCTGTACCTCGGACTGAGTCAATGAATCAATCGCACTCTTGGCTGGTTAAAAAAAATATTATAAAGATTATTTTTCTTTAAGGGATATATAAAAAAATATTGATGTGATTATTGAGGGATTATTCGAACGAGGTATAACAATCTAGGGTTTTATTTAAATGCATTGAAAAAATCTTCATAGGCGACAGTGGAGAATAAAATTAATACTTAGCCCTAAAAAGTAAAATAAAACATTAGGTAAGCATGAAATTGTTGAGATAGTGATTGTGTAAAAAGCTCTTTAGAGTGTTTTGATCGTCTATCATAGACGAACTGTTTTTCTCTGTATGTCATACGATGATAGATGTCGATAATAATAAAATGCATATGGTCACAAGAAATAATGGTGTATGAAATAATGGTGTATATTTTAAATAGATTTTAGCGATTCTTAACATGGTAGCAGAGCATGGTTTTTGAAAATAAATAAATCGGTACCTAGTAAAACTATGAAAGGTAAGGATGAATATTCGAGGTTGCAGATATTTGATGGTACCAACTATGACAAATGGAAATTTAGATTGAAATTATTTTTGGAAATGAAGAGTTGCGATTTGGTCATCAATTCACCAACTAAACCTGAAGGTATGTTAGATTCAGAATGGAAAAAGCTATATATTAAAGCTAAGAACTACCTAGTAAACAGTGTTAATAATTCTCAGCTCGATATAATAATAACAGAGAATACCGCATTTGATATGATCAAAAAGCTTGATAGCTTATATGCGCAGAAAGGTAGCGCTAATAGACTGTTATTAAAAAGGAAAATTTTAAAGACACAATTAAAGGATATTATATTATAAACCTATTGAGTTTCTGCAAATTTTTGAAAAACAGATTAATGAACTAATTAGTGCTGGAGAAAATATGGCTGAAGAGGATAAATTAAATTATTTACTGCTTTCCCTACCTGAGAGTTTTAATCACATAGTAAATATTATTGATGCATTACCAAAAACGGACCAAACTGTTGAATATGTCAAATCAAAAATTTTACTGGAATCTCAAAAGGAGGGGAGCGATGCAACACCTATGTCTTTCACGTCCACATCAAATCAAAAACAAACTGAAAGTGAAGAACCCCAAAGTAAATGTTATGAATGTCATAAACCAGGACATTATAAAAGGGATTGTCCACAACTTGTGAACCGTAGACGTGGTTCTTATCATAGAGGTAGAGGACAAAGAGGTCGACGTAGAGGAGCATATAGAGGTGGAAGTTATAGGGCTGAATCTTCGGCTGGCTTTAATGTAGAAGTAGAAGCATTGACGAATGGAAAGGTCACATGGCTAATAGACAGCGGTTGTAGTGTCATATTATTAATGATGACAAGTATTTCTGTGAGTATAAAACTTTATCTTCTCCTGTCAACATAAAAGTAGGTGACGGTTTTTGTCTGAAATCAGAAAAGTTGAGAACTGTAACAATGTTGTGTGAGGTCAATGGTAGGAATACGAAAAAAGACATTGAAAACGTGTACTATGTTCCAAATATGAAAAGAAATTTACTAAGCGTATCTGCTATTATAAATAAACATAATGTTATTAAATTTCATAGTGACAAAGCAGATATTTATAATAGAAACAGAAAGTTAGTAGCTGTACCGTAGGCAGGAAAATACTCAAGTTGTAATGAATTAGAAGGAAAGGTAAAATAATAAAAATAATGTAACATACACAAGTGAGAAAACTATGTCAGTTAAAGAAAAATTACATAGAATTTTTGGTCATGTAAATTTTCGTAAGCTTAAAGAAATGTGTAGGCTGCAATCACTGGATCAGTTACCTCAAACATTACCTAATGATTATATACAATGCGAGATTTGTTTATTAAATAAAATTACTAATTTACCTTTTGAAAATAATAGGCGCCGAGCAACGGATTTGCTTGAAATCGTACATACAGACGTTAATGGTCCTTTGACTCCTGTAGGTTATAATGGTTAAAGATATTTTGTCTCTTTTATTGACTTTTATTGATCATAGTCGACATGCATATGTTTGTGTAATTAAAAATAAAAGCGATGTCATTGATTGTTTTAAAACGTACGTGAAATTGGTTCAAAAACAAACAGGGAAACGAGTTAAGGAAATCAGATGTGATAACGGAGGAGAGTACCTAAACAGAGATTTTTTAATTTTTTCCAAAGAAGAGGGCATTCTTTTAAAGCCTGCGCCTGCGGCTTATTAACGGCTTATCTGGGTAATAGATTATTGACTAACACGGCCGAAAAGAAAACACCATTTGAAATATTTAATGGACGGAAACCAGATATTGGAAATTTAAAATTATATGGCAGTTCCTGTTTCGTTAAAGTACCTGAAGAAAGTAGAAATTCGAAACTTAACCCAAAAGGCGTTCGAGTTGTACTGGTTGGCTATACGGATAATGGATATAGAGTATTAGTAGATAATAAAGTCAAGTAAAATATCACGCCATGTGAAGTTCATTAATGCAGAAGAAGGTCAAGTGATTAAATTCAACAATGATGATGATAATGATGAAAATAATGATGTAAATATAAACGGTGAAAAAGATGAAAAAGAAGAATTTTATGATACAGTGGATGATGAAAATGACAAAAAGAAGAGTTCTAATATTGAGGGAGTGTGTTCAAACGATCGCCCACAAAGGGGTAGAAAAATGCCCGAGAAGTTTAAAGATCATGTTGTTTATGTGAATTTTGCTAATGCTTTAGTGTCAAATAGTTACGATGAAGCTATAAATTGTCCAGATTCAAAAAAGTGGATTAATGCAATGAATGACGAAATTAATAGCTTAGAACAGAATAACACAAGGGAAATTGTTAATGAACTGATGGATTCAAATAAAATAGAAGTGAAATGGATATATCGAGTAAAAACCACTGGAAAATACAAGGCTCGTGTAGTAGCTAGAGGGTTTCAGCAACAATATGATGAGAATGAAGAAATATATTCACCTGTTGCAAGAATTATTACCATGAAGGCTTTGTTGTCTACTGTTTGTGTGAATGGATGGAATATTGAACAAATGGATGTTGAAACTGCATTTCTTAATGGCAATATTAAGTCGGAGGTGTATATGTATCCACCTGATGGTTACAAAATTGAACCACATAAAGTATGCAAGCTTCGGAAAGCATTATATGGATTGAGGGAGAGCCCACGTGACTAGTACGACTGTTTTAATGATTTTATGATGAGTATAAATTTTAATAGATCTGCTTATGAAATCTGTTTATACGACTGTATACTGGATACGTAAATAACAATCAGGTATATACAGGATGTCCCAGAAATCAACGTCAAGCGGGCACGGGGCAAGACGGGGGGTCATACCAGTACCAGGAAAAATAAAATAAAAATTCTATATCAGTTGGTTAAGTTATAATTGGCAAATTTATGAAAAAGATGAAAATCGACACCTTTATTCATATCTTTAGTTATTCTGACCTCAAAGTTAACTATTTTACAGTGTTTTTTTTACTAACGTGGTCTTTAATAAACATGCTATCAATTGCAATCACTATTTAAACAAAAAGAGTTGCTATGTTTGTTAAAATTATCGCATTTTCTTTGAGTTGTGGTTGAAAAAATAATATCAACTAACTTTAATGGTACAGTAAAAAAAAATATGGTACTACCCTAGGCAAGTTACTTCAAAAGATGGCCCATTTAGTCAAGATTTCAAAATGATACAATACTTTTAACTTTTCTACCTATAACAATTATTGCCAATTTTTATCGCAAAACATACTCATTTAAAAAATTAAATTAGGTCATCACAATACTTGTTTTCCTTAAAAAATTCGGAGAAATAGAACAATGAATAGTATGCGGTGGTCACCGACAAATACACCGCGTTAAAGGGCTATGACAGAGCGAGATAGATAGGTCTACAACATGAGTAAGCGAGATGGATGCTAACACAGATGCTTCGAAACGAAACAAAAAACGGCTTGTAATTAAAAAACTCAAGTGTTGTGACTAATTGTTTGACTTAAATTAATCAATAAATTTAAAAATAAAACAAACTGTTGTATGTGATTGATAATTTATTAAATCAAATGTTCGAAATGTTTGCCGCCTGCATCAATGCAGGCTCTACATCTTTTTAAAAATGACCTCTTGATTAGTCTTGCGTAACTAGCTGCATTTATTTCTTCCGCTGCTTCGGTTATCCTCTGGCGTAGTTCGGCAACATTTTCAATTGGTTTAAAATAGACTTTTTCCTTTATGCAGCCCCAGTAAAAAAAATCTATTGGATTTAAGTCGGGGGAACGAGCGGGCCATGAAACTGGACCAAGGCGCCCAATCCATCTTCCGGGATATGCCGTGTCCAAATACTCTCGTACGTGACGAGCATAATGCGCTGGGCAACCATCTTGCTGAAACCACAGCGCCCTGTAAATGTTTAGGGGCACATCTAGGAGGTCTGGCAAATGGTTTTGGAGAAAATCCAAGTAGTTATCTCCATTTAAAGTTGCGGGGAAGCTCGAACGGTCCAACTACTTTTCCATTTAAAATTCCGGTCCACATGTTAATTTTAAACTGAAATTGGGACCTGTTAACACATATATATGTGTTAACATAATATAACATATACATGACATAAATGAAGTAAAAGCAATGCTCACAGACTAACACATGCTAACGCATGCTAAATGATCTTTTTTTTTTTTCTTGTGACCATCTGTATTTTATTATTATCGACATCTATCCATAGACTAAAATATATACTAGAAAACATCTATCCAAGGGGAGGTATCCTGTATGTACTAGATTTTACCATTGCACACACGAGCAAAATTTAGATGTGTGTAGCGGAATTGTATGTACTGCTACAGCGATAAAATTTAGACATTTATAGGGAAGCAAATTCGTTCCATAAAAAAATATTCCGTACTATTTTTAATAAAATACATATTTTACTGCCACCAAACGTTTCATAATATGTTTTATTCTTTTACCTTTTTTTTGTTGTACAATATACATAAAAGAAGCTAACATTTTTGTTAAAAACAATATTATAAAACTAGCTCCAATTTTTTAATTCATCTTGCAACACTCGAATTGTATGTCAGCAAGTTGATCAAATTCAATTTGAACATTTACGTTATAAATTAGTTTTAAATTGCTGATATTTCGTATTTTCGTGGATATTTCATGTTATTATAGTGACCCCCTCCTTTAATGTAAGCTTCCGCAGAACTATCTAAGTATTAGTAACATTAGAAACGGGATATTTACCGTGTAATCCATGTTGTCGGGAATATAAATCGCGAACTCAAAATGGATTACACCACAGACTAACAGATGCTAACGCATGATTACACGGTAAATATCCCTTTTCTAATGTTGTCTCTTGCAAAAGTGATCCTGATAGTTTAAAAACTTATAAAATCTAAGTATGTCTACGGACATGTACAGAAAATGTGCAAAATGTGGAGCCAACTCCTGTTCAAGATGGTGTGGTCTCATTTCACCGTTTCCCTAAGCCTGGTAAAACGAATGTTAAACGGTATGTTAATCATATATATTTTTATGCTCATATAAGCTTTATCTTGCTTATATTGAAAAACTAATAGCATAGTAGAGGTACCTACTCTCGTTTTCAATTCTACAGTAGGTATTATTATTACAGTTAGTTAAAAACAAGTAATTTAACTTTGATCTCCATGTGATACCTATAATAAGATCATATAGGTACTATGTGCCTGTACCTCCGTCTACCATATTTCCTATCTTTCTCTAGTCAGATTGCAGTAATGTAATTACTATTGCTTATGGGCTGATGGATGACACAACGGGGCCTACTCCCACCTTTTACGAAACTATTATAAATCAGGAGCGTCTTGTAATAAGCTTAAAATAATCGTACTTACTATCGTACCAACACAAAATGGTTGAAAAATATTACTTCAATATTATTTACGGCGTGTTCCTTTTTAAGCCGAAATCGACCCTAATGGTGCATTCCAGTAAACACCGCCAATACATACGACTGCGGTTTCGTGTTTCCTTTAGGATGAATACCTATAATGCCCAACCCAAATATAACACTCACACGGTCGCAAAAAGCGCGTCATATTTTCTCTCAATTAAATCGAATGAATCATAAACCTATTTGATATTTTGACAGTAACAGCTTACAACGACCGCAAGTCCAAAACCTTCCATCCGCAAGTGTTGTAGTCGTGGCGTGAGCGTGATCTGTGATGTAATCGATGATGTACCGAGCTCAGTTATGATAATTGCGAGTTTGAAAGATAACGAATGGGCGGCTATGCGAACGACGCGATCGATTTTGGCTCTCAAAGGAACACGACCAGATGTAAGTGAAGTGAAAGAACGAAACAACCACAGAATATTCTAATAAGGGTTTGAGATTTTAAAACTCTATAGTGGAGGCACAGAGAATAAATATAGCTTTCATACTTATTTGTAACAGATATTGCACATTCATTTTTCCTTTATAAGTGTAGTCGTACGTGTTGAACATTTGCCATTTCACAAGTTAATTTAATATGTATATGTAAATATTTATAGTTTCAATGATGCATGATTTTTATTGACATAATCGCGAGTAAAGACTTAGTCACGTACAAAAATGTATCATTAAGTCACTGTCCTGCCTAAAATACGTTTTAGTAAAGCAATAGTAGTAGATATGTGTTTAAAATAAAACAATAAAAAATCAAATCTATGAATATTTTAAAAGTAATACAATTGTTTCTACAGACTAATCTGTTGGTTTCAAGTAGAAATACATAAAATACCTTTTATTCAAATAAAAGCCCTATATTAGCTTATTCAAATTGATTTGTAGCAGTTACTTAAACTTCTATTATTTTTGTTTAATTTCAGATGAACTTCCTTCAGAAGCCTTCGCCACAGCTACACTTTTGAGCAAATTCTTCCAGCTGTTTGATGCATTAAATGCTGACAGTCCAGACTTCCAGACAGACCAGAAAGTACAAAGTCAGTCCAGAAAAATACGCTCAGGCTGGTGTGGCAGTGAAAATGCCAAAACCTTAAAACGATGCAAATATGCCAATCTCGGTGGAGGTTACACATTTGTGCCTTTTGGGGTAGAAACTTACTCTAAGTGGCGCGTACGAAATTTTCAGGGCTTGACCAAACAATTGGTTGAAGCGTAGGTGAACAGAATGCTGGCTCATATTTTGCAAAGAAATTTTGCATAGCTATTCAACGTGGAAATGCAGCCAGCATTCTGGACACTTTGCCTCCAACAAATAATTTATGACATTTGATATTTTTAAACTTTTGTCCATTATTTAGTTAAACTTTAATAAATGTATGAAATAAATACATAAATGTTCTTAAAAATTGTTTTATTTCTATAACATAAGTACCTACTTATTCACCTAATAAGGTTCTGCCTACTTCATGAGGCGAAATTGTGTTTTAACATTGTTCCATCCGCAGACTGAATTGATAGGTAATAAAATAAATGAAAATAGAAAAGCATGGGGTGGATATTTAAAATTCGCGCTAAAGTTAGTTCCTTAGCATTCCGTGCGGATTCTGTTGCGCTAGTAGTATCAGTGTAATTCGCATTATGTCTGTATAGCAGTTACACTTCTTCTCTCGGTAGAGAGTTTCAACAAACTCACGATACCACCTTTGCATGACACCACACAAGGTAATCTTTGGTATCGATTACTCCGGACTTGACTTCTAGCAGACAACTGCTCGGGACAGCGGCTTGGGCGGCCGCTCAGCGCAGCAGCCCAGCGCAGCAGTTTGGGCAGCCGCTCAGGATACCTGCTCGGGACAGCTGAAAAACAAATGAATGTGTTAATATCTGTCGACGTACTACGATAAAATTCTGGACTTCCATCACCCGCACCACACTATGCAATGAAAACAAAGAAAAACATTCCATGCCTTACATACTTTAACAGTTTAGTAATATTTTTCTTTATTAATGCATACCAAAGTTAACTAGCGCATGATATCAATTTGTGAAGATTAACTGTCGAATGTCTCGACATACTCACGATACCACCTTTGCATGACACCACGCAAGGTAATCTTGACTTCCAGCAGACAACTGCTCGGGACAGCGGCTTGGGCGGCCGCTCAGCGCAGAAGCACGGGCGGTTGCTCAGCGCAGCAGCCCAGCGCAGCAGTTTGGGCAGCCGCTCAGGATACCTGCTCGGGACAGCTGAAAAATAAATGAATGTGTTAATATCTGTCGACGTACTACGATAAAATTTTGGACTTCCATCACCCGCACCACACCATGCAATGAAAACAAAGAAAAACATTCCATGCCTTACATACTTTACCAAAATTTCACTCGCACAGTTTAGTGATATTTTTCTTTATTAATGCATACCAAAGACAACTAGCGCATGATATCAATTTGTGAAGATTAACTGTCGAATGTCTCGACATACTCACGATACCACCTTTGCATGACGCCACACAAGGTAATCTTTGGTGTCGATTACTCCGGACTTAACTTCCAGCAGACAACTGCTCGGGACAGCGGCTTGGGCGGCCGCTCAGCGCAGAAGCACGGGTAGTTGCTCAGCGCAGCAGCCCAGCGCAGCAGTTTGGGCAGCCGCTCAGGATACCTTCTCGGGACAGCTGAAAAATAAATGAATGTGTTAATATCTGTCTACGTACTACAATAAATTCTGGACTTCCATCACCCGCACCACACTATGCAATGAAAACAAAGAAAAACATTCCATGCCATACATACTTTACCAAGATCTCACTCGCAAAGTTTAGTGATATTTTTCTTTATTAATGCATACCAAAAGCAACTAGCGCATGATATCTATTTGTGAAGATTAACTGTCGAATGTCTAGACAAACTCACGATACCACCTTTGCATGACACCACACAAGGTAATCTTTGGTGTCGATTACTCCGGACTTGACTTCCAGCAGACAACTGCTCGGGACAGCGGCTTGAGCAGCCGCTCAGCGCAGAAGCACGGGCAGTTGCTCAGCGCAGCAGCCCAGCGCAGCAGTTTGGGCAGCCGCTCAGGATACCTGCTCGGGACAGCTGAAAAACAAATGAATGTGTTAATATCTGTCGACGTACTACGATAAAATTCTGGACTTCCATCACCCGCACCACACCATGCAATGAAAACAAAGAAAAACATTCCATGCCTTACATACTTTACCAAGATCTCACTCGTACAGTTTAGTGATATTTTCTTTATTAATGCATACCAAAGACAACTAGCGCATGATATCAATTTGTTAAGATTAACTGTCGAATGTCTCGACATACTCACGATACCACCTTTGCATGACACCACACAAGGTAATCTTGACTTCCAGCAGACAACTGCTCGGGACAGCGGCTTGGGCGGCCGCTCAGCGCAGAAGCACGGGCGGTTGCTCAGCGCAGCAGCCCAGCGCAGCAGTTTGGGCAGCCGCTCAGGATACCTGCTCGGGACAGCTGAAAAACAAATGAATGTGTTAATATCTGTCGACGTACTACGATAAAATTCTAGACTTCCATCACCCGCACCACACTAAGCAATGAAAACAAAGAAAAACATGCCTTACATACTTTACCAAGATCTCACTCGCACAGTTTAGTGATATTTTTCTTTATTAATGCATACCAAAAACAACTAGGGCATGTTATCAATTTGTGAAGATTAACTGTCGAATGTCTCGACATACTCACGATACCACCTTTGCATGACACCACACAAGGTAATCTTTGGTGTCGATTACTCCGGACTTGACTTCCAGCAGACAACTGCTCGGGACAGCGGCTTGAGCGGCCGCTCAGCGCAGAAGCACGGGCAGTTGCTCAGCGCAGCAGCCCAGCGCAGCAGTTTGGGCAGCCGCTCAGGATACCTGCTCGGGACAGCTGAAAAACAAATGAATATGTTAATATCTGTCGGCTTACTACGAGAAAATTCTGGACTTCCATCACCCGCACCACACCATGCAATGAAAACAAAGAAAAACATTCCATGCCTTACATACTTTCAGTTTAGTGATATTTTTCTTTATTAATGCATACCAAAGTTAACTAGCGCATGATATCAATTTGTGAAGATTAACTGTCGAATGTCTCGATACTCACGATACCACCTTTGCATGACACCACACAAGGTAATCTTGACTTCCAGCAGACAACTGCTCGGGACAGCGGCTTGGGCGGCCGCTCAGCGCAGAAGCACGGGCGGTTGCTCAGCGCAGCAGTCCAGCGCAGCAGTTTGGGCAGCCGCTCAGGATACCTGCTCGGGACAGCTGAAAAATAAATGAATGTGTTAATATCTGTCTACATACTACAATAAATTCTGGACATCCATCACCCGCACCACACCATGCAATGAAAACAAAGAAAATCATGCCTTACATACTTTACCAAGATCTCACTCGCACAGTATAGTGATATTTTTCTTTATTAATGCATACCAAAGACAACTAGCGCATGATATCAATTTGTGAAGATTAACTGTCGAATGTCTCGACATACTCACGATACCACCTTTGCATGACACCACACAAGGTAATCTTTGGTGTCGATTACTCCGGACTTGACTTCCAGCAGACAACTGCTCGGGACAGCGGCTTGAGCGGCCGCTCAGCGCAGAAGCACGGGCAGTTGCTCAGCGCAGCAGCCCAGCGCAGCAGTTTGGGCAGCCGGTCAGGATACCTGCTCGGGACAGCTGAAAAATAAATGAATGTGTTAATATCTGTCTACGTACTACAATAAATTCTGGACTTCCATCACCCGCACCACACTATGCAATGAAAACAAAGAAAAACATTCCATGCCTTACATACTTTACCAAAATCTCACTCGCACAGTTTAGTGATATTTTTCTTTATTAATGCATACCAAAGACAACTAGCGCAAGATATCAATTTGTGAAGATTAACTGTCGAATGTCTCGACATACTCAGGATACCACCTTTGCATGACACCACACAAGGTAATCTTGACTTCCAGCAGACAACTGCTCGGGACAGCGGCTTGGGCGGCCGCTCAGCGCAGAAGCACGGGCGGTTGCTCAGCGCAGCAGCCCAGCGCAGCAGTTTGGGCAGCCGCTCAGGATACCTGCTCGGGACAGCTGAAAAACAAATGAATGTGTTAATAACTGTCGACGTACAACGATAAAATTCTGGACTTCCATCACCCGCACCACACCATGCAATGAAAACAAAGAAAAACATTCCATGCTTTACATACTTTACCAAGATCTCACTCGCACAGTTTAGTGATATTTTTTTTATTAATGCATACCAAATACAACTAGCGCATGATATCAATTGGTGAAGATTAACTGTCGAATGTCTCGACATACTCACGATACCACCTTTGCATGACACCACACAAGGTAATCTTGACTTCCAGCAGACAACTGCTCGGGACAGCGGCTTGGGCGGCCGCTCAGCGCAGAATCACGGGCGGTTGCTCAGCGCAGCAGCCCAGCGCAGCAGTTTGGGCAGCCGCTCAGGATACCTGCTAGGGACAGCTGAAAAACAAATGAATGTGTTAATATCTGTCGACGTACTACAATAAAATTCTGGACTTCCATCACCCGCACCACACCATGCAATGAAAACAAAGAAAAACATTCCATGCCTTACATACTTTACCAAAATTTCACTCACACAGTTTAGTGATATTTTTCTTTGTTAATGCATACCAAAGACAACTAGCGCATGATATCAATTTGTGAAGATTAACTGTCGAATATCTCGACATACTCACGATACCACCTTTGCATGACACCACACAAGGTAATCTTTGCTGTCGATTACTCCGGACATGACTTCCAGCAGACAACTGCTCGGGACAGTGGCTTGGGCGGCCGCTCAGCGCAGAAGCACGGGCAGTTGCTCAGCGCAGCAGTTTGGGCAGCCGCTCAAGATACCTGCTCGGGACAGCTGAAAAATAAATGAATGTGTTAATATCTGTCTACGTACTACAATAAATTCTGGACTTCCATCACCCGCACCACACTATGCAATGAAAATAAAGAAAAACATTCCATGCCTTACATACTTTACCAAAATCTCACTCGCACAGTTTAGTGATATTTTTCTTTATTAATGCATACCAAAGACAACTAGCGCATGATATCAATTTGTGAAGATTAACTGTCGAATGTCTCGACATACTCACGGTACCACCTTTGCATGTCACCACACAAAGCGCAGCAGTTTGGGCAGCCGCTCAGGATACCTGCTCGGGACAGCTGAAAAACAAATGTGTTAATATCTGTCGACGTACTACGATAAAATTCTGGACTTCCATCACCCGCACCACACCATGCAATGAAAACAAAGAAAAACATTCCATGCCTTACATACTTTACCAAAATTTCACTCGCACAGTTTAGTGATATTTTTCTTTATTAATGCATACCAAAGACAACTAGCGCATGATATCAATTTGTGAAGATTAACTGTCGAATGTCTCGACATACTCACGATACCACCTTTGCATGACACCACACAAGGTAATCTTGACTTCCAGCAGACAACTGCTCGGGACAGCGGCTTGGGCGGCCGCTCAGCGCAGAAGCACGGGCGGTTGCTCAGCGCAGCAGCCCAGCGCAGCAGTTTGGGCAGCCGGTCAGGATACCTGCTCGGGACAGCTGAAAAATAAATGAATGTGTTAATATCTGTCTACGTACTACAATAAATTCTGGACTTCCATCACCCGCACCACACTATGCAATGAAAACAAAGAAAAACATTCCATGCCTTACATACTTTACCAAAATCTCACTCGCACAGTTTAGTGATATTTTTCTTTATTAATGCATACCAAAGACAACTAGCGCAAGATATCAATTTGTGAAGATTAACTGTCGAATGTCTCGACATACTCAGGATACCACCTTTGCATGACACCACACAAGGTAATCTTGACTTCCAGCAGACAACTGCTCGGGACAGCGGCTTCGGCGGCCGCTCAGCGCAGAAGCACGGGCAGTTGCTCAGCGCAGCAGCCCAGCGCAGCAGTTTGGGCAGCCGCTCAGGATACCTGCTCGGGACAGCTGAAAAACAAATGAATGTGTTAATAACTGTCGACGTACAACGATAAAATTCTGGACTTCCATCACCCGCACCACACCATGCAATGAAAACAAAGAAAAACATTCCATGCTTTACATACTTTACCAAGATCTCACTCGCACAGTTTAGTGATATTTTTTTTATTAATGCATACCAAATACAACTAGCGCATGATATCAATTGGTGAAGATTAACTGTCGAATGTCTCGACATACTCACGATACCACCTTTGCATGACACCACACAAGGTAATCTTGACTTCCAGCAGACAACTGCTCGGGACAGCGGCTTGGGCGGCCGCTCAGCGCAGAATCACGGGCGGTTGCTCAGCGCAGCAGCCCAGCGCAGCAGTTTGGGCAGCCGCTCAGGATACCTGCTAGGGACAGCTGAAAAACAAATGAATGTGTTAATATCTGTCGACGTACTACAATAAAATTCTGGACTTCCATCACCCGCACCACACCATGCAATGAAAACAAAGAAAAACATTCCATGCCTTACATACTTTACCAAAATTTCACTCACACAGTTTAGTGATATTTTTCTTTGTTAATGCATACCAAAGACAACTAGCGCATGATATCAATTTGTGAAGATTAACTGTCGAATATCTCGACATACTCACGATACCACCTTTGCATGACACCACACAAGGTAATCTTTGCTGTCGATTACTCCGGACATGACTTCCAGCAGACAACTGCTCGGGACAGTGGCTTGGGCGGCCGCTCAGCGCAGAAGCACGGGCAGTTGCTCAGCGCAGCAGTTTGGGCAGCCGCTCAAGATACCTGCTCGGGACAGCTGAAAAATAAATGAATGTGTTAATATCTGTCTACGTACTACAATAAATTCTGGACTTCCATCACCCGCACCACACTATGCAATGAAAATAAAGAAAAACATTCCATGCCTTACATACTTTACCAAAATCTCACTCGCACAGTTTAGTGATATTTTTCTTTATTAATGCATACCAAAGACAACTAGCGCATGATATCAATTTGTGAAGATTAACTGTCGAATGTCTCGACATACTCACGGTACCACCTTTGCATGTCACCACACAAAGCGCAGCAGTTTGGGCAGCCGCTCAGGATACCTGCTCGGGACAGCTGAAAAACAAATGAATGTGTTAATATCTGTCGACGTACTACGATAAAATTCTGGACTTCCATCACCCGCACCACACTATGCAATGAAAACAAAGAAAAACATTCCATGCCTTACATACTTTAACAGTTTAGTAATATTTTTCTTTATTAATGCATACCAAAGTTAACTAGCGCATGATATCAATTTGTGAAGATTAACTGTCGAATGTCTCGACATACTCACGATACCACCTTTGCATGACACCACGCAAGGTAATCTTGACTTCCAGCAGACAACTGCTCGGGACAGCGGCTTGGGCGGCCGCTCAGCGCAGAAGCACGGGCGGTTGCTCAGCGCAGCAGCCCAGCGCAGCAGTTTGGGCAGCCGCTCAGGATACCTGCTCGGGACAGCTGAAAAACAAATGATTGTGTTAATATCTGTCGACGTACTACAATAAAATTCTGGACTTCCATCACCCGCACCAAACCATGCAATGAAAACAAAGAAAAACATTCCATGCCTTACATACTTTACAAAAATTTCACTCGCACAGTTTAGTGATATTTTTCTTTATTAATGCATACCAAAGACAACTAGCGCATGATATCAATTTGTGAAGATTAACTGTCGAATGTCTCGACATACTCACGATACCACCTTTGCATGACACCACACAAGGTAATCTTTGGTGTCGATTACTCCGGACTTTACTTCCAGCAGACAACTGCTCGGGACAGCGGCTTGAGCGGCCGCTCAGCGCAGAAGCACGGGCAGTTGCTCAGCGCAGCAGCCCAGCGCAGCAGTTTGGGCAGCCGCTCAGGATACCTGCTCGGGACAGCTGAAAAACAAATGAATGTATTAATATCTGTCGACGTACTTCGATAAAATTCTGGACTTCCATCACCCGCACCACACCATGCAATGAAAACAAAGAAAAACATTCCATGCCTTACATACTTTACCAAGATCTCACTCGCACAGGTTAGTGATATTTTTCTTTATTAATGCATACCAAAGACAACTAGCGCATGATATCAATTTGTGAAGATTAACTGTCGAATGTCTCGACATACTCACGATACCACCTTTGCATGACACCACACAAGGTAGTCTTGACTTCCAGCAGACAACTGCTCGGGACAGCGGCTTGGGCGGCCGCTCAGCGCAGAAGCACGGGCAGTTGCTCAGCACAGCAGTTTGGGCAGCCGCTCAGGATACCTGCTCGGGACAATTGAAAAACAAATGAATGTGTTAATATCTGTCGACGTACTACGATAAAATTCTAGACTTCCATCACCCGCACCACACCATGCAATGAAAACAAAGAAAAACATTCCATGCTTTACATACTTTACCAAGATCTCACTCGCACAGTTTAGTGATATTTATCTTTATTAATGCATACCAAAGACAACTAGCGCATGATATCAATTTGTGAAGATTAACTGTCGAATGTCTCGACATACTCACGATACCACCTTTGCATGACACCACACAAGGTAATCTTTGGTGTCGATTACTCCGGACTTGACTTCCAGCAGACAACTGCTCGGGACAGCGGCTTGGGCGGCCGCTCAGCGCAGAAGCACGGGCAGTTGCTCAGCGCAGCAGTTTGGGCAGCCGCTCAGGATACCTGCTCGGGACAGCTGAAAAACAAATGAATGTGTTAATATCTGTCTACGTACTACAATAAATTCTGGACTTCCATCACCCGCACCACACTATGCAATGAAAACAAAGAAAAACATTCCATGCCTTACATACTTTACCAAAATCTCACTCGCACAGTTTAGTGATATTTTTCTTTATTAATGCATACCAAAGACAACTAGCGCATGATATCAATTTGTGAAGATTAACTGTCGAATGTCTCGACATACTCACGATACCACCTTTGCATGTCACCACACAAGGTAATCTTGACTTCCAGCAGACAACTGCTCGGGACAGCGGCTTGGGCGGCCGCTCAGCGCAGAAGCACGGGCAGTTGCTCAGCGCAGCAGCCCAGCGCAGCAGTTTGGGCAGCCGCTCAGGATACCTGCTCGGGACAGCTGAAAAACAAATTATTGTGTTAATATCTGTCGACGTATTACAATAAAATTCTGGACTTCCATCACCCGCACCACACCATGCAATGAAAACAAAGAAAAACATTCCATGCCTTACATACATTACCAAGTTTCCATTGGTACCCATTCATATAGGGTTCATATTGACAATTGTTTTATTTAAAACCTGAAGTACGTCCATACCACAGTGACGTGTCAATCATAATGATCAATACCTCTCGTGTTGCATACAAGTTATACAAGACAAAACTTTGCCTTAAAAGTATTAAAACAGCTGTAACATTAACCTTACAGTTGTTTATCTCTACAAGTAGCAGAACATTGATTTAATAAAAGGAAAAAAAAAAAAATTAAAAAAAAAAAAATTAAAAAAAAAAACCCCGACAATCATTATGACAGTTTTTGCACTATACAAAACCACGACAAGGATTGACGTCACCGCAATAACGAACTCGGAGATGTTGACTCGTCGACGGTTGAAGGCAGAGTGAGCCACGACCGCTCTGCGCGCCGCCTTTTATACTTTTCGGCCTACTTGGCTATTTTCGTCTCCAACAATATATATATCGGCGCGGATACAATAATTAGCCAATAATAATTAGTCTATAACAATTAGATTTGTTAAATTGATTTATTTGAATTGATTTATAAAACATAGATTCATATTTTTGAAATTGTTTACAGTAAATTATTCCAATTAAAATTAATAATATAATTATTCTCAAAATGATTTAAGTTTATTACGTACAATTAATTATAAAACATGCCATCACTTTGTATTGCAATCTTAATGTTTAAAACGACCACGTGCAAGTACGCCGTAACCTATAAAAGCGGTCGCACTGGCGACGGGATGGCACATTTGTATGGGGCAAATGAAATTGGGCGGTTTTCACAAAAGTTGTTTGCAAGGAAATTCCGTGTCTTATGACTTTTAACTTGTTTATCGGGGATGCATTGCTTCAATACATGTGTTTTTTTTAAATAAATTGAAATGTTTTATATTAATCTAAAAACAAAATCATCTATAATAACTGCAAATCCTGAATCAGATTAAATAAATATTAAATGAAAAATAAAAATATGCCCAATTTCAAGTGTCCACACCACCTATGCAGATTTAAATGCAGCAAATTTGTAATGTTATTCTTCTCTATAATATTGATACGATTGTTATTTTAAAAGATCATATGTCCAATATATTATAATTAAACTTAATGATAGGTGATTTAGAGTTTAAAATTAAAATAAACACATTATTTGCCGTCTCTAAAAATCGTTCGCGCGGAAATTCCGCAATACGTCACTACGGGTTTGAACAAGTTTTAATGCAAAATATTACTAAAATACGATTTGTTTTAACAAATGGCAACATTCTTAGCCCATGGACAGCCGCCATGTTTTATTTTTGACAGCAGTCTAGCCGGAAAACCGAGCAAAGCGGTCGCTCCGTAACGTGGCAAAAATTGTGATTCAATTACGAACGACTGTTTTTGAAGGTAATATTCCTATTTTAAGTAGTTTTTTGTGAGTTATATGCTAGATGTTTTATTTAGTAATGATGCAATATGAGTAGAATATTCAAATTCGCATTAATTTTGAAATAATTTGCGTTTTACTACCGACCGGTAGACATACGTCACATCAATTACGTTACGTATTGTATATGGGAACGCAAAATGTGACGTAATGGAATTCTTAGGCAGTGTGTACAAAGTATAACTACTTTTATCTAGGCTAATATTTCTTGTGTTTTTTTTTAATTGACAACCAATTTTCATACTGTCTGCCATTTTTAGGATGGTATATGACAGAAATGTTTAATTCTAGTAAACTGATAAGCATACTATTTGGTACAATAGAAAAAAAAATGTTTTAAACTTAGCTTAATAGTTCCTATACGTTACATCTCATTCCATTAACGTAACGTGTCCTACTTTAACTGTGCTATTTCAACTGATTAATTATGTATAATTATAGGTAAATATTTGACAATAGGTTAATTAAAAAAGAATATTTAGGCACCTGTTTGATTTTATCATATAAACATATCATTATGGATCGTATAACCACATGAAAGACGTTGGTGTAAAGTACTAAGTACCAAAAAGTGACGTAATGTTGATTAGTGGTCTAAATTACATTTATTTAGGTAGATATGTTAATGTGGTACCTCTATCCCAAGACTGATTATAATAAATATTTGAATAAAAAATGCTGTCATTCATACCACAAGCTAGTTTTATTTTATAGTAAAGTTTATTTAGTGTCGTAATGGAATTCCTCATGGAACGAGTACTACACATTGAACTTCAATTAACGTAAAAACTAATGAATTTTCATTGCAAAAAGTAATATTTTCTTCTAGTATCATAATTAATAAATAAAACAAAATATATTTTACCTTAAATTTAATATTTCTGAAATAGTGGAATTCCATTACATAACGAACAAATTTCTAGAAATCCACCCAATTACCGACGGGGGCTAATTTTTATAGTTGCCATTTAAAATATTATTCAAAGGTGGTAACACATTAAATATTTTGATGTCACATCCGGCATGCTAAAATATTCTCTTTGGTGGGTGTGTTATTGTTTTCATTCGGATTTAGTCATAGACTAAAATTAGGATTTAGTGCCGGTTTCAGTGATTTCAGTTTCGTTCGTTGTTAAAGTTCCTTGAATATAGCATTAAATCCACGTCGAGTTGAGCTTATGTTCCTCCGTGCCTTCAAAAAGTTATGTTAATTGCGATTAGGAACTTCGAGAAATTGACTCAGTTGTGTGTGATGTGAGAAATTGACTCTTGATTATATTATAATAATTTGAGCAGAGACTCTTATTTTAGTTTGTGATCATGTCGGAGAAAGAAAACAAAAGGAAATGCTTTAAATGCGGCCGCTCACCGTTCGCAGACAACGCAAAATTGTTTAGATTTCCAAAGCCTGGCATAAATAACCTTATACGGTATGTATATTTACTGATATTTTTATGGTCATGTCTTAGTGCGACTCTCCATATGTACCACTCCTCATATTATTAAACAATTGCTAATTCTCCTGATAGTTTATGGAACTAGCACAACAGACACTGGCAGAATTATGACAATAGTAGCAGACAGAAGCCTCTAAGAACTTCTATTTTTAGGCATTTAATCAGAGTCAAATCAAACAAGAATTAGCAAATCTGGTTAATTCTGAATCCTTAAAATTGACCTAACTAAGAAATCCAGAAACTACATATAGTGCGTTTGAATAGGGTGTGGGCAAAAGTGACAAAAGTAACAGTTTTGATCTGTACAAACGCTTTAACAAAAAAGCGCTCAACTGAGCATAAGACCTAAAATCGCATGTTTATGATCAAATACATAGCTGTCAAATAACGATCACAAACAACCATGCTTTGGACGTGGGGGTCAAAAATTACACTTTTTGGTGGCAATAATTCCTCTTTTTTAGCATTCCGAGACATGAATGACATTTTCACCCACAGATTCCCATTTGAACGCCCCTTATGAGCGTTATTAGCATTTTCGCTAAAAACGATCAGAAGTGATCTATTTGAATGCACTAAATATTACATTTCGTCTTTGCATCCATGTAGCTTTCCATTGGGAGTAATATTTCTAACTTACCTGTAGCCTGAGTCCCCATGGAAGTAAGATTAAAATAAATGATGTGTATGTTGTACAAGTTATACAAAATTTCACACAAATCTAGTTGTGTCATAGTACTTCATGCATGTGGGGGCTTAAAAGCTGTATTTGTAGCTGGATAAATATGATATAAATGGTAAATATTCACGGCATTGATAGAACAGTGGTGTTTCATAAAACGGTTAGGCAATTAGCATTTGGCTGCAACAAATATTTTACAGTACCCATTTCAGAATCAAAACAATATAAGTAACCCAAATAGAATTTTTATTAAGTATTTTTTTTGAACTTTCAGCTGTGAACTATGGGCCCAATACATACTCATCAACAACATTTCAAATGAAACTCCACAGTGAGCATAGAATGTTGTGTGAAAATCATTTTCTTGAAGCTGACTTCACTGATGATACTCTACAGAAGTTACGGAGATCTGTGGTTCCATGTGATGTTAGTTGCAAGTCAGTATTAGAACAAATTTATGTTGTGACTGTAAGCTAGATATTGATCACTGTCTCACCTATTGGTATTTATCCAAAGGTTTTCCTGAACAGATCGCTCTTAGCGATAACACAGCCTACTAAACTGACAATGGAAAATAGGCAGGGTAACAAACACACAATGCCTTTCCACCAGTGAGGAGGGGCTCAAGCTGAAAGAGAGTTAACCCATGGTATTGCTGCTCAGTAGTCCATACTGTTCCGTCCATGATTGCTGCTTCAATTGGTAGGGCAGAAGTATACTTGCTACTTGAGGGTAGTAGGTAGCTAGCTAGATCAGCATTCGCAAAATGTTCTACTGCCATGGGGTACCAGGTACCTTCTGATTAGCAGTCAATAGGTGTAATCACTTGGCTACCACATCTCCAATATCCAACGCCTAATTCAATTAAGACCAAATTAAAAAATTATATCTGTGGTTTAAATATTATTGGTGTTTGCAAATATTTCAAATCTATTTTTGTTACTTATTGAACTAGGCAGTATATGTATATATATATTATGTAATATATAGATATATATATATATATTACATTTGTTATCAGGCATTTAGGTACATGTACCTATTCACTATTTTCTATACTTACGCTGATACTATTTACCACTGTCCCTGAAAATATTACACTTTCTATGCAAAGGTCTGGAAGGAATCGCGATAAGACTGCCTTTTGTACCATTATGTTTTAACTAAAGAGTTCCTATCTATCTGTATTTGTTAGTTTAGTTATATATTTTCAATATCTTTTCATCTGTAACTCATTATTTATTTTATTCCAGAATGAACCACAATTGCCCGAGTATACAATAAGGCCTCAACCTGGTCCTTCACATGGGGTCTTACAGGATATCACAAACACAAGACCTACCAATCAGCCTGGTCCTTCACATGGGGTCTTACAGGAAGTGACCATTGGTGCAAATAGTGAGCCTAATGTTGGGACATCTTTAGATGCTCAAGTGCAAACAATAGTTAAACCAACTTCAGAAAAGGAGAAGTTTTTGTATGCCAAATGTAGCAAATATATGCGAAAAATTTGCCAACTGCGCAATTGCGTTAGACATCTGAAGTCAAAAGATATTTTAAAACGTGTGACAGATGATGTATCCATAAAAAGTTATCAAAGAAGATATCTCCGACATTTGCGCAACTGTTGCAAGGACAGATACGGAACTTTAAAAAGAAAAGTACTGGTCGAAGGTGGAATAAAAAAGAAAAAATTACTGCTCTAAGAATTTATAAAAGATCACCAACTTGTTACCGTTTGCTGCAAAGGCTTTTTCAGTTACCATCACCCAGTACATTAAAAAGTCTACTCAATAGAGTACCTTTTAATACTGGAATCAATCAACCAGTTTTTGAAGTCCTTCAAAATTACACAAAGACACAAAAGCCTTCAGACAATGAATACACATTAATGTTTGATGAAATGTCAATAAAAAAACATCTCAATTACAACCCTAAAGAAGATTTCAGGATTTCAGGACCATGCTTCACAGGGAAGATCCCCACTTATTGCAGCATATGCATTGGTGTTTATGGTTGCGGGGATACGTAAGAAAGTTAAACAGCCAATTGCCCATTACTTTTCAAGTGGGTTTTCTTCTGCAGACAGACTGGCTGTGCTAATTAAAGAGGTAAGTATTTTTTTTTAAACACCTGCCTTAGAATGTCTTAAAAGGCGACTGAAGTCTCATAGGCAGAAAAAAGCGTCTAGTAGGCAGCAGTCAGCGGTGTGGCAAAACCCTATTACCTAAACTGATACTAAAACCAAATTATATTCCTTGTTGTGTCCATTTATATTACAGAAAAACATATGGTATCGATTGACCCTACATGTGTAGAGATGATGACAACCTTTATATAATACTAGCTACGCTCCGTCTGCATGGTGATGGATGATGATAATGATGAATCAAAATATATAGCCTATGTTATTTAGGGATTACATAGTATAATGGAGAAAGAATATTTGAAATTGATAAGAGTTGTTTTAGAGTCTATTCATTACAGATATACAAAAATGCAAATATTTCTTCTTGATATTATTATTAGTTTCTCAATTGTACACCGTTATCAATACTTTTGCATAACAGACCCAATGTGAATAGTTATTACATCAGTTAGAATAATTGTTCATTATTTATCATTTCAGGTTCTACAAAAGTGCCATGAGGTGGGAGTAAATATTGCGGCCATTGTGTGCGATATGGATGGCGTAAACAGGCGAGCCCTCACTATCTTGGGTGCATCACTGCAACACCCTTATATACACCACAATGGCAAACAAATCACAGCACTTTTTGATGTACCACATTTATTAAAATGCTTTAGAAACTTGTTTTTATAATATGATATTGAACCAACCCAAACTTTGTGTATGCACCAGCTTTGAAGAAGGATCACTTAGAGCCCAATTCAAAACAAAAAATGAAGGTTAAATATGCAGCACAAGTTCTTAGCCATTCCGTAGCAGGAGGAATGTTAGCCAAAGTAGCTAAAGGTATGTAAACTAGATAGGTAGGTACTTTCTTTATTGTATGATAGCATGGTGAATGTTTATTTTTAATGTTTTGAAGTGATGAAGTAGAGAAGACCGTACCTGATAGGATGCATCATGCCTGTTCATTACAGTTGCAGTATCACCGTTCTGTGGCTCTAAACTGCGCTCATCACTTAGAGACATTAGTTCTTAGATCTCATGCACACAGTAATTTGATTTGTAGGATATGTACCTACATCTTTAGGCTGACTAGAGCCTACAGCTGTCATGGCTGTCCCCACATCTTCAGGCAACTTGAGAGCTTAGCTTAGTTCAATGTTAGTAAAATGTCAATGACCCCCAACTACATCAAAATATTAACAGATGTGATAGCAGGTTACAGCTAGAATATTAACTCAAAAATTTGTAACAATCAAAATAACAAAGTTCATATGAAGCAAACATTTATTTAATCACCTTACTCTTATTTTCAGGAGACCTTACTGTGGACGCAGCTGTAACAGCAAATGTTATTATAAATATGGATAATCTGTTTGATTGTCTTAACAGCGATTGCTCGGATTTGCGCAGAGGAAAAGCTCATGCAACAACTTTAAAACATTCAAGGCCACATTTAAAATGCTTTGAAAAAATGAAAAGATTTTTTTCATCTATTAAGTATATTGGAAGCCCACGTAAGCCGCCATCACAAGAAGGTTGTATATGGACTCTCAATGCCATTGAGAAATTGTGGAGGAGCTTAGTGCAAAAACACCACATCACTAGCCTTGCCACTAGGCGATTACAACAAGACCCTATTGAAAATCTTTTTGGCTGCATTCGTGGCAACTGTGGATCCAATTCCAATCCAACATGCAGCCAATTTGTAGCTGGCTTAAAAACTGCCATATTAACAAATATTTCACACATGGGCACTTCAGGAAACTGTGAAACTGATAATAGCGTCATAATTAACAATTTTGAAACACTATTATCCGTTTCACAGTCCACACCACAGCATACATTTGCAAGGACAGAGCCTGAATTTCTGTCCTCAATTGAATTACCTCAAATTGATGATGCCATACAAGACAACAATGCAAAATAAATATATTATTACATAAATAAAATGTGTTCATATAAACTATGCTTTGCTATAATGCTTGTGTTAATATTTTAGTCTGCTGCAACCAGGCATTAATAGATTCATGTGTGCAGTGATTTCGTCTGCCCCCTATATTGTGACATTAGTTCATTAAAACTTGTTAAGCCTGCAGTTGCAGTATAGTTGTCAGTTTGTGATTTTAATATAGGCCTGTTGCATAAAAAAGGTAACAATGTAAATAATGTCTCTCAAATAATGTCTAACAAGTTTATATGATGTTATTATCAATGATAATTTTACATATTATATGCTACCATAGACCATATTGGTATATTATATGACACAAGTGAGCTAAGTTGATTGTACCTAAGGCAGTAGTTAAGCCGTCAAGCAAATAACCAATTTCATAAATTATAGCGTACATAATCTATATTTTTTAACGTGAAACAGTGTGATATGTATTAAAATATTATGTAATATCCATGATACAATAATCATTATGCAATTAGTAATGTTTAGTTGCCAATTTTGTTGTATATGTAATAGGCCTGTTTTTATACAAGGTGACAATGTAAATAATATCTCGTATTTGTGTACCATGTTTATATGACGTAATAATTATTGATAATACTACATATTACATGCTACTACATAGTACAGCGCTAAGTTGGTTGTTGCACCCCAGGCATCAATCAAACCTTCAGGCTAACAACTAATTTCATATCCAGTAACAACACGTTATTTATATTAAAATATTGTGTGATACACCTACATGATACAATAAACATTATGCAATTTTATTGTACTTTTATTTGATTAGAGTACATAGTGGAAGCAGATTTTTTTATTCTTGTAAGTAGGTATTTTCTCTTATAAGAAATTTCAGTCGGCTATGATTCGAAATTGCTACTTAAGAATTTCGTTTTTTAATTACAAGGATTGTTTCTTGTAATAAATTTAGATTTTTAATAGCTGGTTGAAATTTCTTATAAGAGAAAATACCTACTTCAGAACAAACTTAAATTACAATGCCTTATGTTATTATATTATATTATCTCTACAGTTACAGTTCTTGTAGCCCGCGCAGAACTTGTCGCCAGTAATGTGCGGTCGGAAAGTATACGGCGACTCGGCGATACAAGTTTTAGTATCCACGTAGGGCAGCTCTATCACTTTAAGGACCTGCGATGAAGGACCATTTTCGGCCATGAATCCCCATCCAGCCACCTGTAATAAAAATTTTGAAAGATTTTTTATGTTGTATGTAAATACTTCTTTGATCATTTTTGGGTGAACAAAAATCATGGAAGTCGCGTCAATTTCACTGAACGCTTTAAACTTGGCGCGATTAGCACTTTTTGGGTTAACTAAAATCATGGAACTGGCGTCATCGTCATCGAACGCTTCAAGTTACTTAGTTTTCACTTTATCAGTAGTCCCAAAAGACTGTCCCGCATTTTTTAATTACAATTATTGTAGGACCGGTGTTTAACCATTCTTATTTGATGGTCGAAGATGTTATCACGTTAGATCTAGAATGGTCATTGGTTCTCAAGGACAGCAGCCGGAATACACTATTTGGTGATCTTGATACTTGACAGGTCAATATTAAGGGTGGTGGTAGCTACCCAGGTGGACATCAAAAAATACCCAACAACCATGCTGTGGATTTCGTCACGATGTTGTAAAGAACGAGAATAAGTAAAGAAATGTTGTAGAAGTTTACTTATATAATATCTTTAAAAATATGTAAGATTTCGACATCAATACAAAAGATATGTGTTAGAAAATAATCTTGCATTTGGATAAACTTTATCAAACTATTCAATAGAAGTCGATCCGTCCCCATACGACATGTAATTTTTCTCTCTAAAATTGCAAAGTTTACTAATACTCCTTTTGTTTAGTTGAGCTCACTGTTCAGTGAAATATATGTGAAAACTCAATCCTACAACTTGAACTTATAGCGAGATCAACAGCCACCCTTCAATCCCATATTATTTGTGATATTTTTATTAATAAATCCATAATTATCTGAAGAATCCTGAGCCCTTGAAAAACGCCAGTTCTCGGGTGTCTAAAATATGATTATTCTTATAATAATAAGGTAGACATGGTCATAAGGATACAAGGATTCCCGTAAGCTGATAGTTTAAGCTGTATGCCTCTTGATACTTGTTTGTACTTGATACTTGATTCATTGTATACTTATAGTGCGTTCGAATAGATCACTTCTGATCGTTTTTGGCGAAAATAACGCTAAAAACGCTCACAAGGGCGTCCGAATTGGGAATCTATGGGTGAAAATGTTGTTCATGCCTCTTTTTGTTCAGCGTTCGGAAAGCTAAAAAAGAGGAATTTTGCCACCAAAAAGTGCAACTTTTGACCCACATCCGGAGCATGGTTTTTTTTCTTTTCCTCCGTTCTGGAGGATTTGGCTTTGCATGACTAATGCATCTGCCAGTGTCAAGTGGTTTTTCCTTCTGTCATCATCTTATCTTGTCCTGTCCAGCGAGTCTTGTTTTGTTAGTTTTAGGTATTCATTTTGTACTATAAAAAACTGGGGAAACGTGGCGCTATATATACAACAAGTTTGGAATATTACTTGTAAAAAATTATAGTATCAGATGTCAGATTTTTATGCAAATATTTATATTACAATATACATTATGTACACACATACTATACGTGAAATACACTACGAATAAAAATATAGTTAATTAAAATTAATAATTATATGTGTATCTAGTACCTATAAATCACTATCTACAGTTTAATACTATTACTAGAGATAAAATCAGATAAAACGTTATAAATAGGAGGGTTGGCATTGAAAAGCAAAGTATTTATATTAGTGGGGAAAGGAACATGGATGGATATTAAAGTATTATAAAAGGAAGCACGCTCATACGTAGGGCATGAGAAGAAAATATGGTCCAGATCCCCAAAGTCACCACAGTCGCATAGCGGGCTGCTGATTATCGCAAACCTTGCCAAATGGGCTGGACAAGTAGTATGACCTAGGCGCATTCTTATTAAAATTGAAGTACCAATTTCCTAAATTTTATATTAGAAAACCATGGTTTAGTGCAAAGTTGGGGGGTTACATGGGTTACACACACAAGTTACATGGGTATTAAGTTATTATCAAAGTGTATTGATATTGGTGGAGGTAACCGTTGGCGCGTGAATACGACAGCAGAACTTTTATGAGCAGAGATATTCAAGCCATTTTTTTCAAGCCAAGCCTTTAACAAGATTCAAAGAATTTGATAAATGAGTACTTGCTGTAATAATGGAACTAATCGAGGAGTACAACACTATGTCATCAGCATATTGTAAAATTTCAGCTGAGCCTTGAAGGGAAGATTCCAAATCGTGAGTATATATGTTAAACAGTAAAGGACTCAATACTGAACCCTGTGGAAGCCCTTTCCACACAAGTCTGCACTGATCCCTTGCTTGGTCTAATTTTATTGATCTTCCGGACATGAGATTAAAAATGAAACATGAGAGGATTTCTGGAATATCAAGTTTATGTAGCTTTGATTTGAGAACATTGAGAAGAACGTTATCGTACGCGGGCTCTAGATCTAAAAATGTTGCAACAACTGATTCATTGCGTGAAAATGCTACTCTAATAGTAGTTACAAAAGTACCCACACTATCCAAAGTACTCCTACCCTTTCGAAAACCGAATTGTGACTCAGGCAATATATTTCTATTTTCAATATGTAATCCACTCGATTCGATTTTTAACTAAGTTTTCCGCCACTTTTACTAATACAGATGATAATGCTATCCGACGATATGACGATATTTCAGTTGGAGCTTTACCTGGTTTGAGAATGGGAATAACTAACTGTGATTTCCAAGATTTGGGTATATTTCCTGATAACATAGTGGCGTTTATCAAATTTAAATAATACAAAAGAGATGGTTCACTCAATTTGGCTAAAAACTAATAAGGAATACCGTCTTCGCCAGGAGCTGTGTCTTACAATGTGTACAACACTCCTAATAATTCCTGTAGTACAAAGGGAGAATACAAGATGGCCGAATTATTGTGAATTATAGGAGGAACAGAAGAAATCCTGCTCTGGAACTGTGGGTGGTGCAAGGTTATTGAGGAATTCGTCGTACAGGTTTGGCGGAAGTACTGAGTTGGTAGACTCACTAATACCGTTTCTATATTTTCTTATATTACGCCATACTACCGAAGGGTTTATAGAAGGAGAAATTGACCGGCAATAATTTCTCCATCCTTCAAATTTCTTCTCTTTGAGTAATTTACGCGTCTGAGTAAGTGAATCAGATAAGTTATTAAAGTTTTCGTCAGACATATTGAGATTGTATTGTAATTCAGATTCTTTTCTTTTATTTACAGCATCAGTGCACTCTTTGTCCCACCAGGGAGGAGAAGGAATAAAACCAGATGCAGAGTTTTTCAAGGGAAATATTTCATCCGCAGTTTGAGTTAATATATTAGAAAAAACCTTTGTGCAATTCGTAATCATATGAGGAATATTTGCAATATTATTTAGCTTTTCTTCTACACAAGTCTTAAACCTATCCCAAAGATTATCATTATTAAGAACATACTTCAAGCGAGGCGTACGAGTTATACAACGGGCTCTAATAGTAGGCAAAGAGATAACAATTGGAAAATGATCACTTCCAAAGGTGGAAGATAATGTGCGCCACGTTATTAAAGAAGCTAAGTTTGGAGTACAAATCGATAAGTCTACTGCACTAGTGTTTTCATGCGGAGCTGTTCGTCGAGTTGGTGAGCCAGAGTTTATTATACTAAGATTATGAGTATCAGTTACGTCCAATAGCAGTTGACCGCAAGATTTTGTAACTGAGTATCCCCAAGAAATATGGTGTGAATTAAAATCACCTAGGACTATAAAAGGTCTAGGGAGGAGATTAAATAGATCATTAAGTTTTTGGAAAACGAAAGAAGAAGGAGAAGGGATGTATATGGAAACAACACAAATGCTGCCAATATGCGCTGCTACCACGGAAAACTCATTAAAACTAGGGAGAGATAGAGGAGAGAATTAAAAAATAGGGGCGACGTTGGACGGTAATGCAATATTCGACTTGGTTAATGTATCAATAAGAATTTGAATTATATCTGATGTTGACATTATCAACGAGTTACTTGAATTATTTAAAGCGCAACCATTTTGAGGATTAGGAATACGATAATCATCAATAATTGCTTGATGTGCAGATTGATCATAGCCCTTTGTAGGCTTGGAAGACGGTCGGCGATTAATATACACTGTTTTTTTGTGTGACGTATGAGATGATGGCTGCTGGTTAGTATATGTAGGAGCAGAATTGGGATGAGCTGAAACTACACTAGGGACGGAGCTGGCAATTGCCGCATACGATTTGTTTACAGGAGGAAACAATTTAGCTGCTTCGCCATAAGAAATGTTACTTTTAGCCATTGATATCTTTATTTGTTTTTGTCGCGAAAATTCAGGGCATGATTTACTAATTGCAAAATGAGCTCCCAAGCATAGACAACACGATACTATTTCTTCCTCTACGTCACAGGTATCACCCGAATGGTCATTTCCACACTTAAAACATCTAGGCTTAGCACGGCATTGAACCTTTGTATGTCCGAAACGGCAACAGTTGTAACATTGGATAGTAGGGTAAGAATAAAGCTCAACGGGCAGTGCATTATAGCAAATATTCTTTTAGGTAATACCTGTCCATCAAAAGTGATTACTATATTCTGTGTAGGTTTCCACACAGGGGATCCGTCTATGATTGTTTTATAATGTATTCTCCTAACCTTTAGAATTCCGCCACATCCTTCAGGAACAGAAATATTCTCAATTACTTCTTCTGGTGACCACTCTGACGGTACCCCGTGAACCAGACCCATTCGAGTTATGTTGAAAGTAGGTATAAACGCTCTTAAGTTATTAATTTCTACAAGCTTTTACTACATAAGAATGAATTGGCATCGCTAAAGTCAGAAAATTCAAGTGATATTCGGTTTCTACCTACTCTTTTCACTGAACCATTTACTATACTTTGAAAGTCATTCCTTTTTAAGAACTTACCAAAATGTAACTTGATGCAGAATGGAACCGTCATCTGGTGTTTTCATTTCACGTTGTACATGAACAATGAAGGGTGCAATATCGGTCGACTCGTACTTTGTTCTTGCAACTGAAGTATAACTTTGGGGACTAGGGCCAGTGTTGGATGAAGAAGGAATAAGAACAGTAGGGTTTTCAATACATTGTGTAGGGATGTTGTTATTACTATTACTTTTGTTGTCACTAGCTTCGCTATCTGAACAGCGGCAGCCAGTTTTACCATCAATAGCCTGCGCATGCTTCCTCTTTTTCATGTTACAGTTTTTGCAAATTTTACTCAAACGGCTCCTTTTACGGGCAGCGCGCTGAGTTACCGATCCATCCGTGTCCACGCCATACTCATTAGATAATACTTTGTTGGTGGAAATCGTCACAAAATTAGCTGCCGGGGGGGACTGAGCCCCCCGGTGCGCCCGGGTCGGGCGGTTCATTCATGTAGAATAAGCTAAAAACTTACCGAGTCCGGCGAATATAAACTAATACACTTAATAAAGATAAATAAACTAAATACTGAAAATATATACACTATTATTACTACTAATCCTATAAAAGAAACCAAAAAAATATTTTCTTTTAAAAATTACGTCCGCTTATTTCGACGTTTCCCGCGCTTTTTTTTTCGGAGCATAGTTGTTTGTGATCGTTATTTGACAGCTATGTATTTGACAGCATAATCATGCGATTTTAGGTCTTATGTTAAAGCGTTCGAATAGGGTATGGGCAAAAGTGGCAAAAATAACGTTTTTGAGCTTTCCACGCTTTAACAAAAGAGGCACAATGACAACACCACCAATGCCCTCATAAGCTAAACGAACTTTTAAAACGCTCTTTTAGCTAATATTAATGATAAAACCAAGGACAGAATATTGGAGTAACAGTCTTTCCCAAAAATCAGATAGGTACGCATTTATCTCTTTCACATTAACAGCGAAAGAGAAAGAACAAATACTTGTCGTTATTAGAACAAAGCAAAATTGTTAGCAAAGTTGTTCGCAATTGTTTTTTTTTTAATTTTTTTTGTTTATTGATTTGTTCGCAAACTGGACTTTACAATACAGAATATATCACATTATTTCAATTAATACAAAAGAGTATGAAATGTATGAACGGCCTTCTTGGTGCGAACACAATATGCACACGAATTTTGTTTACATAGACCTATTTAATGCTTACTTAAAGAATTAAACGTAGGTACTTAAAATTAATTCAATTTCAATTCAATTTCAAATTATCTTTATTTAACATATAAATACAACTGTACATTTCTAGTGTAAGTTTAAATCCTAGATGTGCTACTATCTTATAATATTTACTGTTTCGCTAGTTATAATACTTATATAAAACTTTAAGACATGTAATTTCAATATGGTTATTCAAATTCGAAGTCAAAATCATTTATTCAATTTAGGCATCAATGACGCACTTATGAACGTAAATTTTTCATTATAATGTACTTTAAAGACTACCGCCGCGTTCCAAAATATATAGAGCCTACCGAGAAGAAGCGGCAAGAAACTCGGGGCCATTCTTTTTTTATAGATTTTTTTGCAATGTTTTTACTTTGGTACTACAAATATTAGCTCCAGTGTGTTGCCTAACAAAAGAGAACATAATAATGGTATCAGTAGGGCAAGACACGCTACAATTTGACATCTTAGTACACGAGTAGATAGATCCTGGAGTGATCAGTCCTAAGCTGTTTTATCCTCCAAGTAATCCGAAATTATGTAATAACCTTTTTGACAGAGTTTAGTTTTAATAGTAATTTTAAACTTATTAATAGGCAAATCTCGGATAACATTGGGAACTTTATTATAGAATCGTATACATTGTCCCATAAAAGAATGACTTATTCTGTGGAGACGCGTTACATGTACGGATAGCTTGTGCTTATTTCGCGTGTTGATGGAATGAGCATCACTCCTTTTATCAAAACTGCTAATGTTTTTCTTTACATACATTAGATTTTCATAGATAAACTGAGAGATAACAGTTAGAATGTTTATGTCTTTAAACTTCTGTCTAAGGGAAACTCTGGGAGCTAAACTGTAGATCGCTCGTATAGCCCTTTTTTGTAGTATAAAAATGGAATTAATATCTCCGGAACATCCCCAGAGCAGTATGCCATAAGTCATAACGCTATGGAAATAACTAAAATAAACTATTCTAGCTGTGTCTACATCAGTTAATAGTCTAATTTTTTTAACAGCATAAGCCGCTGAACTGAGCCTACTAGAGAAGTTTTTTATGTGGTGACCGCATTGCAATTTAGCGTCTATAGTAATTCCTAAAAAGACGGTTGACTCCACAAGGTCCAACCCTGTTCCATACAATTGTATATTGGATTCTACTTGTCTCACATTTGGTGTCGAGAACTTTATACAATTAGTTTTCTTCTCATTGAGGAGAAGATTATTTGTATTGAACCAATTCACAACTTTAGCTAATGCATTGTTAACATCGTCATAGTTTAATAACTGCCTTTTAATTTTAAATAACAGTGAAGTGTCATCTGCAAACAATACAATCTCGTGATTCTTCTCTACATAATAAGGTAAGTCATTAATATAGATTAAAAACAAGAACGGCCCCAGTATTGAACCTTGTGGAACGCCCATTCAGATTATAGAGCCGGGCGATTTTTTACCATTTATGTCAACCCTTTGAATTCTATCATTTAAATATGAAGTCAAAAGGTTGAGAGCCATGTTCCTAATACCGTAGTGTTGTAATTTCCTGACAAGTATATCATGTCGGACGCAGTCAAATGCGTCCGATACGTAATATTATTACGTGGATGTATTATGTAGTTCATTATCATTCTTTTATATATATATTATCATTATGTACGCTTTAGAAAAGCATTACATTCCTAAAAACAAATTTATAATAATGAAATAAACCTAGGCGGTAGCTGTAAAATAAGCGCGCAAGCGAAATGCACGGCAATTGGCAGTTGGCAACAAGAACTTACACAAAGCGAGTAATCGTATTTTACGCCCGCACAAACACATGCGTCCCGACGGCAATTATAGTCGCACACGCCATTAACGCTCTTCATATCCCAAGATAATACGGGCGGTAATGGCGCACACCGCAGTGGCCAGCACACATATCGTCGATTAAATGGAAAAATGGCATTTTTCAAATTTTTTGGAAAATAAGATTATTACATAAAACGAGTCTACTAACAAGATTATTTTATATGTATAAATGACACTTTAAATAGTTCACGCCAAGTTCACCAGATGTCGCAAGTGTCATTTCGATTCTCTGTGGTCATCCGCCATTTTGATTGTAGAAAAATGTCCCTCTTTCATTTGCCACCGGCCACGATACTGAACACACATGCGTTTTTTAAGAAAAGTGACATTTCTCAAAAATTGTGTTTGAAAAAGACTATAAAAGGTAAGCAATATTATAGAAAAATGTATTTCTTTGAGAAATTACCTTGTTCCTTTAAAATTTGACTATAACTATGACAATATCTTTAATAGAAAAAGGACATTTTTTTAAATGTGACTACGTTTTGTGAAATGGAGTTAACGAAACATGACATATTTAAACAAATGACATTTTTCTATATAGTTTGTGCGCACATTTAGGTGCATGAAGTTTATCAGAAAAATGTCATAATTTTTAATATGACTGTCTTTGTTTATGAAAAACACTTTTTGTATGGATTTTGTAAAGTAATGACGTGTATCTTGTAAAAATAAACGCATTTTAATGAGATCTTGGCGTTTAAAGTACAAGTTAATAATAATAATCATACTATTGATTGATTCTTTTATTTGATATTTTCAATTTAATTTTAAATTTATTACTTTTTAGGGTTCCGTAGCTGAATGGCAAAAAACGGAACCCTTATAGATTCGTCATGATTGTCTGTCTGTCTCGTATGTCACAGCTATTTTATTCCGAGACTATAAGGATTACACAGTTTTAAGTTTGTAGGTAGATGTATTCTGTACACCTACACATGCGAGTGTCGGATACGTCTTTAAAAATTACACGAAGGTTCTTAAAACCCTTCATGGGTGAGTCCGACTCGCACTCGGCCGGTTTTTTTATTTGTGTCTGTTTTATTATTATAAGGAGACATTATATCAAAACGTGAATCATATTTTGCAATTCTAAATAATATTACATCAATTGGCTTGATTAGTTTAATTCTTTGTTTTAGGATGAAGCGTGGTGAAAAAATGATAAAAATGTTTTTTTTTTTATTAGTAGCTGCTAGGTCCACAGACATAAGGTCCGTGCCCTTGGTAATACAAGATTATAATTTGTATTTTTTTTTTTTTAAACTTAAATTTTAAACATTTTAATTGTATTCAGTCCTAGACAAGATCAAGTGATTTTTTTTTTTTTTTTTTTTATATATGGACGGCTCCTTATTAACTTCTTACAAATACTTAATATCTAAACATATCTAATACTAAATCTTATAATTAACAGTAAAAGGTTTTTTTTTTTTTTTTTTTTTTTTCCTGTTTTTTACAATTTATCTTATCTCTAATTAAATAAATTTACAAAACAAATCCAATAAGGAGTCGTCCAGCAGCTCTAATCTACTTAGCACAAATCAGCCTTACTTATTTCTCGCCGCTGCGATTCTGGCAGCCTTGCTCGCAAATGCCAAGAAGGGTGCTCTAGAGGCCTGGCTCTCCATGATGGTCGGGAGAGAGGATTGATCTAGCATGATCTGGATTCTAGATTCCAGATCCATCCTTTCCAGGCCAAATCTTGGACATTCGAACAGTATGTGCCATATCGTTTCGTCACAAGCTGGATCGCAGACGCAAGAGGGACTGTCTTTTACATGGAACCGATGTAGGTACGCTGCGAATCCTCCGTGGCCGGTCAATATTTGGACATGGATAGGTGTTAGCACCATGTCCTTAAGTACTCGTCTTGCGAAGAAGACGGTAGGAAGGAAAGCCTTCGTGACCGAACCTGTACTAGAGGATTCGTAGCGCCCCTGCCACCTTCTGACAGTCTCCTCCCGAATCTGTTTCCTGACGAACGATAACGGCACCTCGTCATAGTCAGCGGCCGTCTTCTTAGTGAGTGCTGCTTTCTTAGCAAGCTCGTCTGCTCTTTCGTTCCCCGGGATACCTACATGGGCCCTCAGCCAGAAGAGTCTCACGGTTTTTCCAGCATCTTGGATGTCACGCACGCAACTCTTGAGCGCGAGAGCTAGAGGGTGGGTGGCAACAGGACTCGACAACAAATCGAGCGACGATCTTGAATCGCTCAAAATGTTGACACAGTCCCTCCTCGAATCTCTCACCATCTTAACGGCTCTAAAGAGTGCGTACATTTCCGACTGGAAAACGGTGTTATGGGGCTCGAGGCGAAAGGTGGAGTACTTGGTCTCCCTGCCTTCGTCCCACCACGTAAGGGCAGCACCTACTTTCCCCTCAATCTTGCTGCCGTCGGTATATATTTGGGGGCCGACTACGTGGTGGTCCTTCAGGGTTTCGGGATCCATATTGTCGATGCACTCATACTCAGTTCTTATGAGTAGAGATGGGTGGGGGTTGTCGCGATATCCCACCTTGCTCTCCACCTCTCTGCCTGGTGGTAAGTAGTCCTCGGAGTACCCCTTTTTGATTTTAAAAAGGGTAGCAGCCTCGATAACCCGAAGATCCAGGGGTAGTTGGCCCGACAGGACTAATGCCGATGTCTGACATCGATAAAAATGATTATGTCCAAGGGACTTTCTGAAAATAATCTAGAGAAGACTGAAGAAGAGATGTCTAATGTATCTGGAGTAGTTGTCCAGAGCCTTATCTCGGCTACAGAGAATATAGAACCATCAAACATAGTATCCACATCTAAATTTTGTGAGATTATTGACGTTGAGCCACTGCAAACTAATTTAAATTCCATACGCACTCCATTGACTAATTTGAATAACAATGTTCAGACACCGAATCCTATTAGCAACAATTCTTTTTCGGATTCACAAATTACTCCATACCTGCCAAATGATCAACCTGGGCCTAGTAAGATTATTGTGCAATCTCCCGTAAGTAATTCAGTATCAGAAGAAAGTACAGACGTTCTCCATTCCAAGATTTCAAGCAATATAGTAATATCGGAGTCGGATATATTATCCTCTGAGGATGACGACGATAGTTGTCCCAACTCCATACCTGAAAGTCAGAAAGACTTCTCGCCTGACGATACAGATAATGACCCGGATTTTTTACTACGCGAAGATCTTGCAGTGTCATCTTCGGAGGATGAAACCGCTTCAAAAAACCAAGAAAATACAGTTCAAGATGGAAATGAGAAAGTGAAGAAGGGCAGAAAAAGAAAAGCTGTACCGGAAGAATGGAGAAAAATAAAGCTAAGCTATTAAGAAATTGTGGAAAAGCGTATATATCGACATCGAAGTCACAAAAACCAATGCCAGAAAGACAAATGAAACCAACATGTACTGAAAAATGTAAACTGAAATGTTATAACAAGATTAGTGAGGAGAAGAGGCAACTTATTTTTATGATTTTTTGGAAAATGGGCGATTTAGATAAGCAACGTCATTTATCAATAAACATGTAACTGCAATTAAACCGAAGTACAGATATATTCGCGAAGGAAGTACAAGAAAAGATTATAACCATGTATTTAATTTTGAAGTTGACAGAGAGATAATTCGAGTTTTTTTTTTATATATTCTGGGTATATCCGACAGACTGATAAGGACAGTAATTTCGATGCAAAACTCTATAGTTGGGGGTTTTCTAAAAGATGACAAAAGAGGGAAGCATGGTAAACACAATAAGCTTGATACTGCAATTATTGATGGGATTAAAGAACATATCAATTCTATAGCTAGAATTGATAGTCATTACTGTCGAACTAGTACGAGCCGAGAATACATTGAAGGAGGTCTCTCTATTGCACAATTACAGAGAGACTATGTTACAAAATGTCGTACAGAAAATGTTCCTCATGCTGATTATCAAATATACTACAACATATTTACCAAAGAGTTCAATATTTCATTTTCGTCTCCAAAAAAGGATCAAGGTGAGGATTGCGCAGCTTATAATAACGCAGAAAATAAAGAGCCGTTGAAAACCAAATACGATTCTCATCTAGAATAAAAAAGATTTAGTAAGAAAAGAAAAAGACTTGGATAAAGTAAATACCAATGGAAAATGCATAACTGCCGTCTATAATTTGCAAGCCGTGATGCCGTGTCCAAGAGGTGATGTTTAAATTTTTTATTATATTTCAAAACTAAATGTTCTAAACTTTACTATTTACGAACTTGGATCCAAACACGTAAACTGTTACGTTTGGCATGAAGGTGAAGGCGGAAGAGGAGTCAATGAAATAGGATCCTGCGTTTTAAGTTATTTAAGAAGCCTACAAGATAATATTAAGGATGATTTTGAAGCTATATTTTATAGCGACAACTGTAGTGGACAAAAAAAAAATTATGATTGCAATGTATATTTACGCAGTGACTAATTTAGAAAATTTGACGGCAATTACCCACAAATATAATATAATATTTCAAGATAATATGATGACTTTGATTAGAACCGCTAAAAAAAAGGAAATCCATACAGAGTCCATGAACTAAATCATGAAAGTTTTTTGACATTAAAAAAAATCGCAGACGGTGATGGATCAAATAACTCTATTAATGAAGATAAAGAAAAGGTAAAAATGGGGGATATTAAAGTTATTAGAGTGGAGAAAATTCACAATGATCGATTCTTTTATAAATGTTCTTATAAAGAAGATAGCTTCAAAACTGTACTGGTCAGAACTCGAGCTAGCAAGATGAAAAAGAATTTGAGTTCAGAATTACAACCACTGTATTCAACAAAATTACGTGTATCTGACAGTAAGAAAGCAGGTATACTTACACTTATAGATAAAAATATAATACCTAGATTTTATAAAAACTTCTATGAGAATCTGTGACTTCATTGATTTTTGATATTTTTCTTTTTTACCACTTAATGTTATTTTTTCTAGAAGAGTTTTGATTTTTAGACTACTTTTAATTAAGAAGAGATGTTTTAAGTTAATGTTGTAGTTCTATATTCATTGGTAGTATTTTTGTTTTTGGATTTTTAGATACAACTTTTAATTAAGAGAAGACTAATAATTTTTTTTAAACAGTTTACTGAAACAAATATTTCAATTCTATTTACAATTTTATTTTGTTTATGTTAATAAAATAGCTTTAAGTTTAAGCTCATTGATCTCAATAATATTCTAGCCATTGATTTATCTAATAAGACAGTGTTAATTTTTAGACAGGGGTTTGTTAAGGAATCTTATTTCATTATAAGTAATTTTAAGTGGATGTGCCATCCTACAAAAATCTCAAATTATAAAAGAAACTTACTTAATAAAACTATTTTTCCATTATGAAGTCATTTATTTTAGAAAATCCGTGCTTGTTATATATATATTTTTATGTAGAAAAAAGACACTTGTTGCTAAAAATTGATTCAATTTCAAAAATAAATAATTAAATAACACACCACCTAAATCCCCATGTAAATACCTTTTAAATGATATATGGCACTTATATGTAAAAATAACACTTTTATAGAAAAAAGGATTTTAATGAAATTAAAAACTTCAAATGCTTGTACTGTAAAATTTGTACTTTCTGAGTTACGTCATTTTTCTATTTAACCGACGATATGTGCGCGGGCGTCAGACATCATCACGTTCTAGGAACAAGTGATGCGGTAATTTGTAACGATTATATTTATCGATAAAAGTTAGATCCTTTTTACGGGTCTTACCAATGTTTTTAATTAATATATTTTTATTTTTAGGGTTACTGTGAAGATAGAATTTTTCGGATAATTTATAAATGTAGATGTCAATGCGGGGTAACCCAATATCTAAATGCATTTTTAAAATATTTGTATATAAGGGAGTATTATACGAATATTTAACGGCCTTGTTTTGTATAACTTGAAGTTTGTTAACATTTGTGACGCAAGTGCTACTCCATACAGGACATGCATAGGTAATGCAGGGACGGACCAGGGTGCGGTATATACCAAGTTTGGTTTTACTGCTAAGGCATGATCGTTAAGAACAGGGCTTAGGCAGTTAAGTGCTTTTATGCCCCTAAGGCGCAATTTAGAAGTATTTTCTGACCAATTCAATTTATTATCTTAATTTTGCTTAAAATTTCAAGCATTTCAGCGGTAGGTAAATCTTGGTTCTGCATATTTTCTATTGGTGATGCTTTCGTAGTGTTACGTTCATCTTTTCGCAATCCATCTTTATTCGGTATAACGTTTGCTTGCTTTGAAGGCTCTCTTGCAGTTTCGTGTGTTTTGTTATCCTGTTTGAGTGGTTCTGATGGTTTGAGTGCTTGCACATTATAAGTTCTGGTTCTGGTTACTTGAGCCCAAGTCTTACTATTTGATGGAAACTTTGATATGGGGGCAACTTCAGCTGCACTAATAATCGTCTTCCTAAGAGTTTCCCGTTTTGACTTTATCCTATCCAGGTACTTAAGCCATTCTGAGCACTGGCTGAAGTTAGCAGGATGGTCTTCCTGACAATTACAGCAACGTGCTGATTCTATTCTGTCTTTCTTTTGGCACTCCCAAGTGGGATGCCCTTGAGCACATTTAAGACACCTTGCAGGTCTATTACAATTTTTTGATGCATGCCCAAAGCCTTGACATCTAAAGCATTGGGTTCCAGTTTTATGGCTCGGCTTATATCGTTGAACATCTACTACGCAATTTGATATATATTTGATTTGTTTGAACTTGCGCATATCGGTTCCGCTCGGAAGTTGTACTAATATTGGTGGACATTCCGTAGGATACGTCGTTCTCATTTGCGTGATGGTGGCACCAGGAAATCCAATCAAGGCAAGTTCACTAGGTACAGTGTCTTGTAGAAATTTAGGTATGCCCTTAATGACCACTTTGGGAAATTTCTCATCTTTTCGTGAGAAAGTGTGAAACGTAACGTTTTCTTTTAACAAGCCGTCTTTCACGAGTTGGTGGCCTTTTGCCGAGTAACATTGGACTTTGACCCTGTTCCGTCCTTTATATTGCAAGTGAAATCCTTTTTCGTACCTTTCGATCACTTCTTTGATACTCTGATGACTCCAGTCACCCACGGCTCAACCAGGATTGGTGGTATTAGGTTGACTTGATGTTTCTTTGTAGCTTTAATAAAGGACTCAGTTGCCACATCATCCACTGATAGGTTGCTGAAACTATTACTTGTCACAGCTCCTTTGCTCTTGGGAAGGCCTCTGGAGATAGCGAGTTTTTTCGGTTGCTGCCACATATTTTTATGGTCATGTCTTAGTGCGACTCTCTATATGTATCACTCCTCATATTATTAAACAATTGCTAATTCTTCTGATAGTTTATGGAACTAGCACAACAGACACTGGCAGAATTATGACAATAGTTGCAGACAGAAGCCTCTAAGAACTTCTATTTTTAAGCATTTTATCAGAGTCAAATCAAACAAGAATTAGCAAATCTGGTTAATTCTGAATCCTTAAAATTGACCTAACTAAGAAATCCAGAAACTACATATAGTGCGTTCTAATGGGGTGTGGGCAAAAGTGACAAAAGTAACATTTTTGATCTTTACAAACGCTTTAACAAAAAAGCGCTCAACTGAGCATAAGACCTAAAATCGCATGTTTATGATCAAAATAACGATCACAAACAACCATGCTTCGGACGTGGGTCAAAAATTACACTTTTTGGTGGCAAGAATTCCTCTTTTTTAGCATTCCGAATGCTGAACAAAAAGAGACATGAATGACATTTTCACCCACAGATTCCCATTCGAACGCCCATTATGAGCGTTATTAGCATTTTCGCTAAAAACGATCAGAAGTGATCTATTTGAATGCACTAAATATTATATTTCGTCTTTGCATCCATGTAGCTTTCCATTGGGAGTAATATTTCTAACTTACCTGCAGCCTGAGTCCCCATGGAAGTTAGAATAAATTAAATGATGTGTATGTTGTACAAGTTATACAAAATTTCACACAAATCTAGTTGTGTCATAGTACTTCATGCATGTGGGGGCTTAAAAGCTGTATCTGTAGCTGGATAAATATGATATAAATGGTAAATATTCACGGCATTGATAGAACAGTGGTGTTTCATAAAACGGTTAGGCAATTAGCATTTGGCTGCAACAAATATTTTACAGTACCCATTTCAAAATCAAAACAATATAAGTAACCCAAATAGAATTTTTATTAAGTTTTTTTTTGTACTTTCAGCTGTGAACTATGGGCCCAATACATACTCATCAACAACATTTCAAATGAAACTCCACAGTGAGCATAAAATGTTGTGTGAAAATCATTTTCTTGAAGCTGACTTCACTGATGATACTCTACAGAAGTTAAGGAGATCTGCGGTTCCATGTGATGTAAGTTGCAAGTCAGTATTAAAACAAATTTATGTTGTGACTGTAAGCTAGATATTGATCACCATCTCACCTATTGGTATTTATCCAAAGGTTTTCCTGAACAGATCGCTCTTAGCGATAACACAGCCTACTGAACTGACGATGGAAAATAAGCAGGGTAACAGGCATTGTGTGTACAATGCCTTTCCACCAGTGAGGAGGGGCTCAAGCTGAAAGAGAGTTAACCCATGGTATTTCTGCTCAGTAGTCCATACTGTTCCGTCCACGATTGCTGCTTCAATTGGTAGGGCAGAAGTATTCTTGCTACTTGAGGGTAGTAGGTAGCTAGCTAGATCAGCATTCGCAAAATGTTCTACTGCCATGGGGTACACCTTCTGATTAGCAGTAAATAGGTGTAATCACTTGGAGCTCCAATATCCTAATATATATATATTGATATATATATATATATATATATATATATATATATATATAACATTTGTTATCAGGCATTTAGGTATATGTACCTATTCACTTTTTTCTATACTTACTCTGATACTATTTACCACTGTCCCTGAAAATATTACTCTTTCTATCCAAAGGTTGTCTGGAAGGAATCGCGATAAGACTTTTGTACCATTATGTTTTAACTAAAGAGTTCCTATCTATCTGTATTTGTTAGTTTAGTTATATATTTTCAATACCTTTTCATTTGTAACTCATTAGTTATTTTTTTCCAGAATGAACCACAATTGCCCAAGTATACAATAAAGCCTCAACTTGGTCCTTCACATGGGGTCTTACAGGAAGTGACCATTGGTGCAAATAGTGAGCCTAATGTTGGGACATCTTCAGATGGTCAAGTGCAAACAGTAGTTAAACCAACTTCAGAAAGGGAGAAGTTTTTGTATGCCAACTGCGCAATCGCGTTAGACAACTGAAGTCAAAAGATATTTTAAAACATGTGACAGATGATGTATCCATAAAAAAGTTATCAGAGAAGATATCTCCGACATTTGCGCAACTGTTGCAAGGACAGATACGGAACTTTAAAAAGAAAAGTAATGGTCGAAGGTGGAATAAAAAAGAAAAAATTACTGCTCTAAGAATTTATAAAAGATACACAACTTGTTACCATTTGCTGCGAAGGCTTTTTCAGTTACCATCACCCAGTACATTAAAAAGTCTACTCAATAGAGTACCTTTTAATGCTGGAATCAATCAACCAGTTTTTGAAGTCCTTCAAAATTACACAAAGACACAAAAGCCTTCAGACAATGAATACACAATCTTTCTAGCATCGAGTTTCATGTAAGTAACTTTAATTTATCTTATCATTGTATATTTTTATTGTCTTTACCTACATCTGTGAAATATCCCTATGATAGCCCACTCCATAATGAATTATGATGGCCCCGGCCATCTCAGTCAGTAATTATTTTTGATGTTGATTGAAGAGCCCACAGTTTTATTTTAATTGTTCTTGTTGTTTATAGATCTCATAGTTACATAGTTAAATGCTTGATAAAGACAGTTCATAGTATTAAAAAAACGCTGTTATACTTTTTTATAGGTAAGTTCACAATAAAAAATATCATATTCCTATGAAGGCCCACCTAAAATTACGTTTCAAAATAAATGATCCGAATTCAGCTTTCTTTTCGTTTAATTATAATAACGAGTTATAAAACTATACACCACGGAAAACTGGTTAATTTTTAATTAAACAATTTTTGTTTTTTAACTTTTTTTATTCTTGATAAATTTAAGATGGCCCAGCTCTTTAAAAATTGTTAATAAAGTATACAAGGTCTTCTAACTTAAATTTGATTGCTTTAAAATGTTATTATTTATTTAAAAATATGAAAAAGTCGTGAATTTTACGTAAATATTGAGATTTTTATTGCAGGCCATGATGGGTCGCTATGTTTCTAAGATGGCCCACAGTCCGTGTTTAATAAAATGTTATTAGTAGCTACGTATTTAACATATAAGAACACACAACAAAGGAACACACTATTGCTTTGTCAAATATACAAGCTACATCGTGGATGTTATTAAATTCATTAATAACTTATTTTTGACATTTTATACAATTATGTAAAAACACGGGCCATCTTAGCGCAGGAGACCTTATTATTAAGTTTTGCGGAGAAAGGTAATTTCGCAAGTCCCCGAGCATAGTGAGCTCATTTACAACGAAATAGACGAGACAACACGAGTATTTACATAACTTTTTTAATATAAGGTAATAATAAATGTTATGTTTTATTGGAGAAAAAGTAAAGAGAGCGTTTTTTGCTTCCAAATGTTGCCACGAGGGGCGCTGAGATCTTTGGTAGGCGCGTAAGTCGTCAATATGATCGTTACCTTTGTTCGAGATGTGGTGCTGAACGGTATTGCCTAACTGTGTAGATTTTGTGTAGAATTAATATTTATGTAATTGTGTGTATCATAATTTAAAAGTTTTATTATTTATAGTTATTGTAATATATATTATATGTTTCGCCTAGAAACTTGTTCATTAATATGTATGTAAGGAATTTACCGCCTTTCTTGTTTCCCATTCATCCTCCATAAGTTGCAGCAAAGGTCCTGTCGACGGTGAAAATGAGGCCAGTTTTAGCCTCGTACTGTGTGACTAGCTCGCGGATTTGTGCTTCGGTCTTGGGTAGCTGTAAAAGGCAAAGTGAAACAAATGTTACGAGTTTTTATTGTTCGGTTACATGCACTTCGGCGTGTAGCCCCACTGTGCTCTTGACAGTTCTTCTTCTTCTTCTTCTTTTATTTGTGGCTTTTTAAATTGCGTTGCTTCTGATCGACATCACAAGATACAAGCAATCTTGTCGTTTAAACGATTGTTTTGGCAACAAAAACGTTTTCCAAAATATGGAACCGACTTCAACACTAAAAGGTGTGAAATAACATGTTGAAGTCAGTACCATGATAATTCAAAAGTGCCTATCATAAAAATATTATGCGCATTGTACAGACTTCGACAAGTTATTTCACACTTTATAGTGTTGAAGCTGGTTCCAAATTTTTGAAAAAAAAATCTCTCCCTTTGATTGACCATTGCTACGGACGGGATCGATTGTCATTCACCGTCAATTACGATATCATCAAGATATACAAAAAAAATGGACCGACTTCATTACCAAAAAGTGTGAAATAACTTGGATTGAAGTATGTACGAGTACAATGATAGTTCAAAAGTAGGTATTTTTTATCACAATATTCTATTTCATTTGTTTAAAAAAAATTCACCGTTTTTAGTGCACCTGACTACTTACGGGATTGACCGTCATTGAGGATATTATCAGGATAGGCGTAATACTTTTCAGTTATTGGATTGTAACTCAAAAACCGCTTACCCGTTGACTCGCGATTCGCCATATTTGGCCAATAATACAATAGATTTCTAAGAAGTCAACCAATTTTTCCAGGAACTGCAACGTGTGTGGTTAACTGTAAATTGTGGTGTTGTGTAAATGGTACCTAGAGGAACTACTTAACCAAACAAAAAAAGAATTATCAGGTCGACTTGTCTGTAAAAAGGTAAGCGTGATCGATCACACATAAAAATATGAATTGACTTGAGAACCTTCTCCCTATTGTTTGAAGTCGGTTGACAACTACCATACCAGTTATAGTTGTTATTTGAGCACCTCTGGATTCACATCACACATGTTCATATTAGATATATGAGTTTTGTTAATTAAATTAGGTAGTAGTAGTAGTAGTAGTAGTAGAGTAGTAGTAAATTTATAAAAAAAAAGAAAAAAAGTAGTTGGTAGTAGTAAATTAAGGTTTTGTATTTTATATTTAGAGATCATAAATGACATTAGATAGGTAGACAATTTCTTATATTTAAGTAAGTGATAAGAAAGTATACACAGAATAATACTACATAATATATTTTACTATAAGATTTTTTTATACTTATACATACAAGCTTCTGTCTGCGATATCGTCCCCGTTGTATAAAATTAATTCCATCCTATATTTGATCTTGTATAATATAAATGTTAACTTATTTTTTACCAACTTCTACAAAATGAGGAGATTCACAACCATTTGTCTTATATTTAAATATTTTGTTTAACCAAACTTGGCCAAATCAAACAAACCAAATATGGCTAATTGCGGGTCCATCCGCAATTAGCCATATTTGACCAATTTTTTATTTTATTTTTTTATTTATTTATTTCAACCACCAATAATGACTACAACATTCTTAAAACTAGTAAATTTACATAATAATGATACAGTTTCAGTTACTTATTTTTTTGTAAGCCCTGGTCTCCACACTAGGATTCCCTGTGTTGTGGAGATCAGTTCCTCACAAATTGGTTTTAAATCTAATTGCGTTACAAGTACCTATGTGCTTTAATTTTTTGTTAAGGTTACAGATAGAAATTACTTAAGTTATTCATTAAATTTATACTATATACTATTGTAAATATCTAAGTTGTTATTCTGTAATTATATCCTCGCACATATGTTTTCTCAATTTAGTAATAAATAAATCTTAAATAGTGTGTATAGTGTTTAAACTACTATAAGTGTTACAATAATACAATATATTTCGCAGAAATCAACATACTTTTCCAGCAACTGCAACATGTGTGGTTAATGGTTTAACTCATAACTTTTACGTAGTGAACCAATCATTGTGATAATATTTTTATTTGAAGGCTGGTGCTTCTTATGTGGTCCCATTTAATAAAGAACTGACCAGTATGTTTATTGTTAATTAATCACCAACATTGGGTATAATAAAACGGAAGTAAGCTTATTTTTTTTGTTAAATAAAAGTAGTTATTATAATCTCTGCATGGATTATTTCTATCAGACACTCACATTGCTCGCAATGACCTTCCTCTCCCTTTCTTCTTTAAGCAATTGCCCACAGCGATTTTGGTAACGTCCAGGTTCAGACGCGCGCGCTTCAATCTCCGTCATCTTAAGCCACAGATTCTTGCGAGTTACGACCATTTCGAAAATATTCCTAATAAGAAATAGGGTTTACTAAGACTGGTAATTCGTCCACATGCACAAGTCCGTTGTACAGGCGAACCAAATTTTTCATTCAAAGAGAGAATTAAACCATTTTTGAAACTGCGACGTAACGTGATCGTATCTAAACTCAATTGTCGCTGAGACATACATACAATACAAGCAAAGATTCGATTGAGCAATCACTTAATATAAACGCATATCACTACTTAATATAAGCAGCAACTTAATATAAATAATCCACAAAATTACAAGAAAAATATAGTTAGGTACCGCAAATTTGTTACTGCAAGTTCGTACTTGCAGTAACTTCATTTGGTAAGACGTAATTCTTAATTTTATTTTATTTTACATGGCAAACAAACAGCTTTAATTCACAAAATAAGTTAAGAATAATAAATAATCTATAGTTCCTATGAGCCCCACCTCATCAGTAATCTATCAAAACAAGGCATTCGGTTTAACATACTTGCCTGTGGTTAACATGGTCCAGGGAGAAAATCAGACATCTCTGATGGACATAGACGACACCAAAATTGTAACTACAAGTAGGTATACTATTCCTGATCCCTAGTATTATCTTTCATTTCAGTGTACAAAGTTGGCTGCCTAATAAGCCGCAAGCGTTACTTACTTGTTTTCGTTATTATTACTTATTTTTATTTAGTATTTGGTAATCTTCTCGAGATAAAGTTCATGCAGCGTGAGAGTATCTTCAGTGAATATGTATATGTAGTAATGAATGAACTCATCACGCTCGGTGTTCGAGTACATAATGTTGTCCCACATTAGCTTCATCTTAGTGCGGACGTTGGCTAAAAATACCTAGAACAATACACAAATAACCAGTAGTTCCGCGAACAGATTTCGCGAGCACATAGTTTTAGCGGCGATTTTTCGCAGTACTTCACAACTTACGAGGGTCATTTGAAAAGTTCTTGGCCTAACATACTTAATGAATCCACACGATTTTGAGTTTATTTTTATTTTTCAACTTACTCTCCTCCGAGCTCAAAACACTTTTCCATCGACCCGGTAAGGCTTCGATACCCGTTTTAAAAAAAAAATCGTCTAACTCCTCAAAATAAGCGTCCACGGCGGCTATGACCTCTTCATTTGTAAAAAAAATGTTTACCACCTAAAAATTTTTTCAGCTTTGGGAACAGACAAAAGTCGGACGGTGCTAAATCCGGTGAATATGGGGGATGAGGTAACAATTCGAAGCCACATTGATGGATTTCTGCCATGGATTGCACAGAGGTGTGAACGCGCGCATTGTCCTGATGAAACAAGACTTTTCTTCTCAATAAACCTGGACGTTTTTTTTTTATTTCTTCTCTCAAACGACGCAACAGGTTGCAATAGTAATCGGAGTTTATTGTTTCACCCTTTTTTAAATAATCCACGAGAATTATTTAATTCTCGTGGATTATTACCCTTTGCATCCCAAAAAACGGATGCCATGACTTTGCCCGCCGATAAAACCAACTTTGCCTGCTTTGGGGTGGGCGATCCTGCTCTTTTCCATTGTTTCGACTGTTTTTTTTGTCTCGGGTGTATTGTGGTAAACCCAGGTTTCATCCATGGTTATAAATCTTCAACAAATTCTATTGGGTCAGCTTCATATAACTCTAAACAGTCGCGAGAAGTTGTGAGTCGGTTGCGTTTTTGTTCCACTGAAAGCAGTCGCGGTACCCACCGCGCAGACACCTTAGAGAATCCAAGTTCAGTAGTAATTATATGATGTATTCGCTCAGATGAGATGCCTACAGTCTTAGCTATCTCCTCGACAGTCAATCTTCGATCAGATAAAATTAAATCACAGATTTTTTTCTTTGTTTTGATCAGTGGAAGCAGTCGAAGGCCGGCCACTACGGGGCTCATTTTGAATGGTCTCACGACCACGTTTAAACTCTGCCACCCAGTTTTTAACAGTCGCATACGAAGGAGCGGACTCACCCAAAGTAGCAGACTTGTCTTCATCACGGGACCTCGTGCTGCCTGATCTCGGCGTCAGGCTCGAGGACAAGCCTGGTGAGTTCGCGCCCTAGATACTAGTCACGTCGCTACTTCATCACTCGTAGTATAAATATACTGTTAAAGAGGGGTAAATTAACAATCGTGCGGGGGGGAGCTGCAGATTCGAATTCTTAGTTTTGAGTGTAGCGGCTATAGGGCCAAAGAAAAAATCCTGACTTATATGAACAATAAGTTCTAGTTTTTGGAGTTAAACCTTTCAAATTCAGGTATTTTATCATTGCACGATGTTCAATTTTATCCATTTTCAAAAATAGCTCTGACTTGACTTGACTTGACGGTATCACGTGTAAACGAACAATGAGTTACTGTGAATAAACTAAACTGTGCATACTTGTTGCTAAATAATGTAACTACAAAACGAGGGTAGTTATAAAAAAAACCAATAACTTTAACCATGTTAGGCTAAGAACTTTTCAAATGACCCTCGTATTATCTCTGCAACCACTTGACCAATTAGAAAAATAAAATAATAGAATATGCATACCAAGTTTCGTCATGATTCGAAATGCAACCTGTGCAGGAAGACATACGAGGGCTGCACTAAAAGTGTCGGGCATGGAGTATTTCCACTGTTCCTGTCATATTAAAATCTTTTCAATTGAAAACTCCTTGGTTTTAAAAATCGAATACCATTTATTTATTTAAAAAAGATTCTCGGTCTTGTCACAAGGTTTTGCCAAACTTGTTTAGTCGTTGAGAAAATGGAATTGACTCCAAAGAGAATATAACGGTACGTTAGAAGAGGCGGAACTTAGGAATGTCGACTTGAATGCTAACAATTGCAATATTTCGGCAACCAACAAACCGGATGTGTCAAAATGGTACATAACCATAGTGACGTGAAGTATTAGCAGAAAAAATATCGATATCGATTGTCAATAATTAGTGTTGTACCTAACCGTTCGTCGATATCGATAAACGTATTTGAAATTGTAATATTGAATGTAAATGGATTTGGAAATAAAAATTCAAAGTTTTTATTTTGAGTTTGGAACATTGAACTATAATAGCCGTGAGTCCAAATTCATACATTTGACTGGGGTGTGAATGTTGTGATTGGTTACGAATTATTATTTTGATGATTGAATTGATATTATAAAATAATAAAGACGCTTATCGTATATCCCATAGAAGAAAGGATAATTGGAAATCGATATACTTGGCGAAGGTCCCATCAACCATTGAGCTATTGGGCCTGAGAAGAACTGGCTCGATGTCATTAAGCCATTAATAAAGAAGAATTAGATACTAACCATTATAAAGGAAGCTGTGTCTTTTATATAGTTTCTTGCCTCGTGAGAAGGAGGGACGCCATAAAGTGAAACTGGTCAAGTCATATTATAAAAAGAAAGACTCCATATGTGAAAGTTTGTCAGGTCACGTTATCTATTATTATATATTTATATTTCTAATGTTTCCTTTGATTTATTAGCTAGTGTAGGCATTCTCTTATAATGTAAGAAATCATAACATTACATTACAATATGCTGTAGCGCACTTTTGCTATCTGTAAGAATTACTGCATTTTTATAGCCAATGGCTTCAATAATATATTTGCAAACAACTCCACCATCATTATAGATCGGACATTAGATACAATTTTGAAACATTATTTAATATAATGAACAGGGTCATAATAGGCAGCTCCAATAGCATTACCAGTTATAGATCCGTATGTGTAAACTTTAACACAATCCTCATATTTTTCATGTAACATGTGCAAAGTATGATATTTTAAAATCCATGGATCATAATAATCTTTAGAATGCTCAATTCCATGTATTTATAATTGTATAAAATTAAAATTTATATTAGATACCCAAGTTGACAGACTAAAAATTTTTAGTGGATTGGTAGATTGAATACATTTGAGTTTTACAACACTAAACACAGTAACTAGTAGACGTTTATTTTTTGTTTCCCAATATTTAAGGACACATAGGTTGGGTACGCAGTTCTTTCAGCAAATTAATTGTTACAATATTAGAGCATGATAATGCTTTAAGACAGTACTTGGTAGCCAGATATCTCTGTCTTAAGTGAAGTGAATGGATGGATAACTCACTTTCCATTACATGTATAGGGGTGGTTTTTATAAAGCCTCCTAAAGTTCTAAGAGCTATATTTTGAACTCTGTCTAATTTGGAAATATTTGTGTTTGATGCATTATCATAAAGAAAACTTGCAAAATCTATCCTAATTCTAATTATGGTAAAGTATAATGTGCGGAGGTGTTTGGGGTGGAGGCCCCAATTTGTTCCTGCTAAAACTTTTAACAAATTAATGCTCTTCATGGCTTTTTCTTGGGTTTCTTTAATATGCCGATTCCAGAACAATGACCTGTCAAGCCATACACCTAGATATTTAAAAAAAATTACAGAGTTAATAGTATTTTCATTTATCTTTAATGTAATTTGACTTCTTCTTTTACCTCTACTGAATATACAAAATTTGGTCTTATGAGGTGAAACTTCTAATCCCATTGGATTCAGCATGTCTACTACAGTGTCTAAAGCATTTTGTATGCGATTAGCACTAGAAGACAAGTTTTTATTTTGTGAGTAGAATACGAAATCCTTCGCATATTGCAGCACATTTACATTATTAAAAGAATTGCATATTTTAAATGTTATTAAATTAAAAAGCAGTGGAGAGATTGGATGACTTTTTGCCTCTGCTTCTGAACTCTTGTATAGAAGGCAGCTGTTTATAATAATCACATCCAGCAGATGGTAAAATAATCTCGTGTACAATGGTACATTCTTCATCGTCCTTGTATCCTAATTTTATTAATTTTATCATATTCTTATAGTAAATCATAATCAATAAAATAAAAAAAGTATTGCAAAGGCATGTCGAAACCCATAAACGATTATCCTAGCTTATTGTCACCTCTCAATGTAGATGGTGGTGGATGAAAGGTTGATTTGTGCCAAATATATCTTCTCTTATTTTTACTATTTCTGAAAGTTCTGAAAGTGACCCGCCCTCGTATTTGACTATATATTTGCACTAAATTATAAAAATAACTCGTAAATAAAGATTTTCAATGAAAATATTGACAATGAGAGAAAGAGAGTGATATATTGCGTGTGTGAGAGATATATCCGCCATCAAAGTTCTGCCCCGTTTCATACATCGCTTTCACGCTATGTAGTTGCGACAGACTGATTCAAGTATAACTCAAAAATGGCTTGACTGAATTAGATGAAAATTATATGGACCACCAATGAAGTATACTCTATGAAACAAAAAACAAAAAAAACATCAAAATCGGTTAATAAACGACGAAGTTTTCCAAAGAACACACGAAAAAATATATACGGTCGACTTGAGAAATTTCATCCTGTTTTTAAGTCGGTTAAAACGCCTATAACTGGCGTATTTTTACACGTGAATATCCTGTTATTTAATTAGTTAATAATTATGATAAACTTATAAGTATCCTAGTAATATTGATACTTGATAACTAGTAAAGCTAGATTTCTGTGACAAAAAAAACGTGGCGTTTGACTTATGACACGCTACTAAAAAAAAAAAAATTTGACTACTCTGAAAAAGTTTAGGTAGTGATTATTCATAAAATATACACCTTGACTTGATAAACCTCTAGTACCTAGTAAAGTAGTACACTAAATAAAAAACTAAGAAATAATAAAAATAAATATGTATGTACTTTTATAATCAAATAAGTAGTGGGTTTATGAAATATTATTGATAATGTCATAGATGTATTAATATATTATTATAAGATAATCTTAAGAATGCTCATTTTGGAAATGCTAACACTGCTATCAGAGTTATTCGAACGCACCTTGTCTCTATTCTGTCACTGCCACAGCTGTCAGTGGAGTGAGTGATAAGTATGACCAGTTTTAAGGGTTTCTGCAATTCTAGGAGATTTGGAATCATTACAATTCTACGTTGAACAGATTAAGGCATTTTATCTATTTCTTAGGTTTTATACATTTTATGAATCCAGCCCTATTTAGCAGGATGTGTATCCGTCTCCTTAATACAATAACTGTAACGTCTTGAATTGATTTTTCAAGTCGTCAACATCCTCGCCTGCCACGTCAATAGCTGATGGTGGTACGATCATCTGTCAGTCTATGGTGGTACATTTATTAGTTCTACAAGCTGCAGTAAATTGAAATTTAGAACGGAGTTAGCCAAAACCATGATGAGCACCATACCTAATATGATAATATTTGCCCTATATTAATATTTTAGTTAGGGGATAGTTTGGGGCATATGTTCAGCAGTGAACATCCTGCGGCTGAGTTTATGATGATGATGATGAATATTTTAGGGGTGTTGGAATTATTTTCCAGTAGGTACTGGCAAAATTTTTACTTTTACAATATATTCCTTACTTGTCATGAGCCTTTGTGGTTTTAGCATGATTTGTATTTCGTTATCATTTTTGGTTGTTTAGTTTCTTGTCAATATAACTACGCTTACAACAAACAGAAGTAAGTACCTAGGTACATATATTCTTCTTTCTCTCTGTAGTTTACAAAAGTGACCCTATTACCTTAAGGTCGTTGTCAAGGATATATGTAAGGATAGTCATTTCCACGCGAGTTGAGCCGCAGGGCGCAGCTAGTTGTTAAAAATTATATGTGCACAAATAAGGCGATGGTTATTATTTGTATTTGTTAATAGGTATGTATAATAAAATAAACGCCATTGTATAATTATTGTGCAATTTCGTGTACCTACTATTGTGTTATACCTATATCTAAACAATCGGTTGAATACCTATATGAGATATAGTTAACCGTAACCGTCGTAGAACGCTTTTGCAAGATCTAGCAGATTTTGTGTGTGCCTTCCAAACAAGCTTATATTAAGCAAGTTATAATCGTAGACTTATAATATATTTATATACTTTTCAATTGTGTGATTCTGGCCACACTAGCTAGATCTATTTGCGTTTATTTATTTTTATTTACGCCGAATAGATAATGTTTCTCAAGAAATTTGAAATAAATAGGACTTATTTATAATGGAGGATATAAATATGTGCCAAACTTGTCTCAGCATCGGTCGACGGCTAGTAAATGCATCAAAATATCGTATGATCCTGAAACGAATTAACTATGAAGAGGTTAGTTCATTCCATCTAATATATCTCAAGACATTTAACAGAACATTTTATTTAAAATATTTTATCATTGTGTATCCTAGATTTGTTCTTGGGACTCTACTTTTCCTATAACTAAAATCCTTCTGTTTACCTATATAATGCGCAAGAAACTTGGAGCCATTATTTGCAACTTAGGTACACTTTTAAAATGTATAAGTTGAATATAATCTTTTATAGTTACATGGGTAGCATACAATAGGTGCATTCGTTTAGCTTATGTGGGCATTGGTGGCATTGACATTGATGGCTCTTTTGTTAAAGCGTTCATAAAGCTCAGAAACATTATTTTTGCCACTTTTGCTCACACCCTATTCGAACGCTCAACTGAGCATAAGACCTAAATTCGCATGATTATGCTCTCAAAGACATAGCTGTCAACAAATGATCACATACAACCATGCTCCGAACGTGGGTCAAAAATTGCACTTTTTGGTGGCAATAATTCCTCTTTTTTAGCTTTCCAAACGCTGAACAAAAAGAGACATGAAAGACATTTTCACCCACAGATTCCCAATTTGAACGCCCCTTGTGAGTGTTTTAGCGTTATTTTCGCTAAAAACAATCACAAATAGCCTATTTGAACGCACTAAATGTCTACTTGGCAGAAGTTGAGCTCTTACTGAAGCATCTTTGTCTTCTAAATAATGTCATAATATGCTTATTTAATTTAATTAACTTAAAGCTCACTTAAATTTTATTTCCATAAGGTTTGGTAGTCCATTATGTGCTGGAAGGAAGACCAACTACAAGCCACAAACAATAATAGAAAAAATCTTACAATCAAAGAGCAGGTTGTAGCTCTAATTATAACACTAAAATGTTTTATTTTACAGTTAGACAACAAAATGATATGTTGGGAGTGTCAAAGTAATATACTAAAGTTTTTCCGATTTAAAATACAAGCACGATTAGCTGAATTTTCTCTCCAAGGAAAGGTATGTCTCAAATCTCAATGCATCACATTGAAATTTAATTGCATTCTACAGAGGTCTGCCTGCGAAGCCTCATCTATATCTTTATTATAATATTATGTAAGTCATACAAATAAATTTAATTCCTTTAGTATAAACAAAAAAAATGCTAAAAACTTTAAAATATAAATGCAAACAATGTCATGGACCCATTTGTTGTCTGTGAACAAAATAATAAAAAAATATTATTCAATTAAAGTGTTTGTTTGAAATAATATATCTTTTGTCTTCACATTTATTAGATTAATACCAAAAAAGCAAATTTACCATTACAAACTAATTATTTGCAGTTGGTGCAATAATCGTTAGAGATTAAGTTAGAGATTGTGTCTTTATTAACCCGTTGAATACCAGAGACGTATATACGCGTCAGTTTCGTTCATAAATCTTTTGTTTCAAATATCACAATATAGGAAGGTTTAAAGCCTTCGTACGCCAGTACAACTCGCTCTTATCGAGATTCAATTAAAAGTTTTATCTGTCTCTTTGTTCCATCTTATCTCTGAAATAGGTGAACAGATTTTAATGAAACTTTCACAGACAGATTGCTGATAATAGAAGAAGTTAAACCTAAGTTAGGCTGCTATTATTTTCGAAAAGAATTAGGGTTCCAAGCAAATACAAAACACCCATGAAATAAATTAATATAATAAACTATTCTCCCCATAGTAGTAGCATAATCATTTAGCTTCGAACATTCAGTATAGTTGATCCATACAGGTTACCCTTTGATAAATTCCAACTATGCTTAACATATAATTTAACTTTCAGCTTCAAGACCATAAACCTCTCTCTAAACTATTGTATTCAACAAAACACGAGTATGACTTTGAATTTACATATTGTGATCAATTCACCACTACATCTACAGATACAGACACTAAACAATTGATAAAGCAAGAAATATTTATTCAAGAAACTGTAGAGTACCCCCTCGCTGACCATTCAAGTGATGATGAAAAAAAACTACAAGATTTCATTGTAAAAAAAGACGTCACATTAAAGAAAAACAAAATTTCAAAGACCGAGGCCGTTAACAAAGAAGATAAGTCAAGTCATATATCGAAGAAGGCGAAATCTTTAAAGCAACTACCAAAGAAGACGGAAGAAGAAACTGTAGAACTAAAGGGAAAGTTTAAAACTGTTGTATATACAGAAGAAGAAATGCTAAGAAGCAGAGAAGAGAAAAGAAATCAGCCTAACTATAAGAAGATACCATACAAATGTGATATGTGTGTACTTGGATTCATAAAGAAGGATTATTATAATTTACATTTGATCAAGAAACATGATGAGGTAAGTTTATTTGTTTGGTGCTGTATCTGAAAAGGTACAATAATAACTCTGCAATCAGTATTTGAACGGTTTGTTGTGTTGTTGTTCTTTTAGGGATGTAGGAGTGACCTTTTGTATACTGTGAGAATTCAAACAAAAGATTTATGCATTAAACTCACGTAAATATACGTCTATGGTATGCAAAGAGTTAAACATTATTTCCGTCGATTTATTGTCTTCATATCCTCTCTGAATAGGTGATGCCAGTTAGCTGTGTAGCTAAGGAGTTTGGATGTATGCTCAGCCGCTTTTTAAAATTAGCTGTGCTGAAGTTCATCCTTGACTGTTTCAATTTGTAGTTCTTCATGCGACTCAGTAGTCTTCAGGAACCATGGAGCATTAAATATTTTTCTTAGGATGTTGTTCTGTGCTCTTTGTATAATAGAGATATTTGAGTTGCAAGCAGATCCCCATAGTTGAATCACCCGTGACCTACGAATAATAATAAGTCAGGAAGCAAAATTCAGAACAAATTCCACACAAAAAGTGGTCCTTCAAACAAAAGCGACGTATGATTCCAAATACGAATTACAGATCGCGCGGCGAGAGTTTGGCTTTGACCTTCGGGTGGAGGGGATAGCTGCGCATGGGTACAGTCGCGCACATGTGACAGAGAGAGACAACAGTCCCTCGTCTTCGATGTGACAGAGAGAGACAAGAGTCCTTCGTCCCTCTAGCCCCCCTGTGATACCCAATTTCTGATTTCTGCGCAATAACGGTCAAAGCCAAACTCTCGCCGCGCGATCTGTACTTCCGAGGTTACAAATAGACATGTTCGGTGATTGGTTTAAATTCAGAAGGAAAGCAGGGATTGGTTCACACGCGTGTTGCAACGTCTACTATGACAACCGAGTCGTAGCGGCGTGGACGATGTAATGCAACAAGTGAATTAGACCAAGTCAATAATATAAACAACGTTTTTTTTTTGTTTTTTTTATATCGGTTACTTTTTAAAATTCAGTGAACTTTATGTCCCGCCAAATATGATTAATTTATTAAGTTTGCGTCTAGAAGTAATTAGAAGAGACTCTTTCTTCGCAATTTAGTGAAGTGAGATTAAATATATTTTTTTATCTATATATATAGTTACATTTCATCCCCCTTGAGTTTAGTGTATCGAGCTGTCAAATTAATAGCGAGCGACACAAACTTAAGGCACAAACAAAAAAAAACAAACTTAAATGTAGTCGTTGAAAACACCGCTGCTTACCCCTTCGACGATATATAGGCTAAACCATTTGTTATGTTGTGTTAAAAAATTACATGTAAATATTGCGGGTGATTCACTCAAGACCGCTAGATTGATGTTTCACCTCCGTCGTGATGGCGGAATCGCTCGACTACAGTTGGCTGAACAACAAAGACGGATGAAATGCCAACTCTATCTATCGCCGAGCACGTCTAGTGTATCGAGCTGGCAAAATCATTGCGTGCTTTTGACTTGAGGTACGTTCGTTTAGCAATGAGGGCATTGGTGACGCTGCAATTGTTGGCTCTTTTGTTAAAGCGTTCGTAAAGCTCAAAATCGTTATTATTGCCGCTATTCCCACACTCTACTCGAACGCTAAACCGTGCATAAGACCTAAAATCGCACGATTGTGCTGTCAAATAGATAGTTGTCAAAAAACGATCAAAAACAACCGCAGCTCCGGACGTGGGTTAATAATTGTACTTTTCGGTGGCATAAATAACTCTTTTTTAGCTTTGCGAACGGTGAACAAAAAGAGCCGTAAACGACATTTTCAGCCACAAATTCCCAATTCGAACGCCACTGTGAGCGTTTTTAGCGTTATTTTTCGCCAACTTGGGGCTATTCAAACGCACTATAAAATCTATCAGAAACTGACACAACTTTGACAGAACTCTATTGACAGAAAAAGTCATCATTATGATCTTGGCGTCGGCGGAGATCTTGTTATTTTGTCTATGCTGTACCAAAATTTGCAAAGGGTGAATTTTCATTAGCTTGAAAAATTAAACGTACTTACGTAATTCAACCAAGCAATGAACTATTTTTTTAATGCTATACTATGCAACTGTAGGTAATCGGTTATTACTGTTAATTGTTCATTATCTATAGTATTTTTTAGAGATGTTGATGTTTTTTTGGGACGAATCATCAGCGTAAAAATGATAAGTTTACTTAATATAAGATTTGATATACATAATAACATAACCAAAAAAACAGTAGGTACTAACTGTACAGACTGGGAGGTACTGTAGGTTTGTGTTACATGGTACATATACAATTTCTTTCAATTTGTTTTTTTTTTTATTTTTTCCTTTAAAATGAATGGAGTAAGTATATAATGCTGGTTTTCACAGACGTCTAGTAATACTCTTGTCTTTCTAACTTAAGTGCAGAGAGGCATTTATTTTACTGCACTGGATCGGCAAGGAAATGAAAATAAAACTAAGCTAAAACTAAATAAGCAAAATACATTGCTATTACAATACAATATTCAGTTCTGTAAAAAAATTACATTAAACAAAAATAGACTGACTTTATTTTGCATAGTATTGACCATCTCGGTTTGTATACGTATTTGTACATCTTTGAATATAATTATAATTTTGCTACTACTTACTAATAAAAGTGATTCCTGGACATTTTAATCTTGTATGGATCCTGCACCACTTCACAACACATGCTGGCATGATGATTCACAGCTATAGTTCACAATGATAAAAATTAAAATGTATGCGAAGATTTTACGTGTGCTCGCTTGCAAGAAAAATGTCCGACTGATAACGTACTGAACACGACTTTTAAGCCCAGCCTACTTGAACACGACTTTTGTTGGGTCATTTTTTTAACGGAGTTACTTTTCCTGACTTATTATTATTCGTAGCCCGTGACGGTCCCCGAGCACGTCTAGTGTATCGATCTGTCAAATTGACTTGGCTTTTGACTAAGCCATCAGAAACTGACACAAACTGACAGAACTGTCATCATTACGATCTTGATGTAGACAGAGATCTTATTATTTTATCTATGCTGAAGCATAATACGCTTTTTCAACCGCTTGGTGATGGATGATGATGATGATGATGAAAAGTATCCTATGTGTTAATCCAGCGCCTCATCTACCTTCCATACCAAATTTCATCAAAATTGCCCCCACCATTTGTGCGTGAAAGAGTAACAAAGATCCACACATCCATAACGTAACTCCAGGTGGGCTTCAGTATGACTTTATAAATTAGTAGGTTATTGTCTGTGCTTAGAATGGAGTTTCTACTTATCAACCACAGTAGATTTCGAGGATGAAGTAAGTAATCATGGCTATTTAATTTACAGTTTGAAAAGTATTGTATCAAACATTACAGTAGACCATGAAGTACAAAAAGTAGATACAATATGCTAAGAAGACATACAGTAGAAGCATCCGTTTCGATATTTTGTTTCAGCAAGATGCTATAGGTACATAATTAGTTACTCTATGCAAATCTCTACTCTACACAAATGTCCAATCACAGTCTAACATATAAATTAAAGTTAATTCTGATTGGTTTGCGAGCACATAACTTGAGACGGGACTGATTTGGATATTTATTGTTTTAAATTGCTCATCAAAGTCCAAATACGCAAAAGAAACAAAAAGTTTATTTTTCCTCTAAGGGATATGAAATACCTTAGTTTCTTTTTCTTCTATGTGGCATGAGATAGCTCAGTTTCGTTTTCCTCTATGCGCATGATATACATCAGTTTCTTTCTCTGTGGGCATGAGATACAGTTTCTTTTTCCTCTATGGGGCATGAGATACTCGTACCTTAGTTTATTTTACCTCTATGGTACATTTATTTTTCCTCTATGGGGCATGAGATACCTTAGTTTCTTTTTCCTCTATGGGGCATGAGATATATTAGTTGCTTTTTCCTCTATGGATCATGAGATACCTTAGTTTCTTTTTCCTCTGCGGAGCATGAGATATCTTAGTTTCATTTTCCTCTGTGGGACATGAGATACCTTAGCTTCATTTTCCTCTGTGGGACATGAGATACCTTAGTTTCTTTTTCCTCAATGGGGCATGAGATATCTCAGTTTCTGTTTACTCCATTGGGCATGAGATACCTTAGTTTATTTTCCCTTTATGGGACATTTATTTTTCCTCAATGGGGCATGAGATACCTTAGTTTCTTTTTCCTCTATGGGGCATGAGATATATTAGTTGCTTTTTCCTCCATTGGGCATGAGATACCTTAGTTTCTTTTTCTCTATGGATCATGCGATACCATAGTTTCTTTTTCCTCTGCGGAGCATGAGATACCTTAGTTTATTTTTCCTCTATGGGACATTTATTTATCCGCAATGGGCATGAGATACCTTAGTTTCTTTTCACTCTATGGGTATGAGATACCTTAGTATCTTTTTCCTCTATAGGCCATGAGATACCTTAGTTTCATTTTCCTCTGTGGGACATGAGATACCTTAGCTTCATTTTCCTCTGTGGGACATGAGATACCTTAGTTTCTTTTTCCTCAATGGGGCATGAGATATCTCAGTGTCTGTTTACTCCATTGGGCATGAGATACCTTAGTTTATTTTCCCTCTATGGGACATTTATTTTTCCTCAATGGGGCATGAGATTCCTTAGTTTCTTTTTCCTCTATGGGGCATGAGATATATTAGTTGCTTTTTCCTCCATTGGGCATGAGATACCTTAGTTTCTTTTTCCTCTATGGATCATGCGATACCATAGTTTCTTTTTCCTCTGCGGAGCATGAGATACCTTAGTTTATTTTCCCTCTATGGGACATTTATTTTTCCTCAATGGGGCATGAGATACCTTAGTTTCTTTTTCCTCTATGGGGCATGAGATATATTAGTTGCTTTTTCCTCCATTGGGCATGAGATACCTTAGTTTCTTTTTCCTCTATGGATCATGCGATACCATAGTTTCTTTTTCCTCTGCGGAGCATGAGATACCTTAGTTTATTTTCCCTCTATGGGACATTTATTTTTCCTCAATGGGGCATGAGATACCTTAGTTTCTTTTTCCTCTATGGGGCATGAGATATATTAGTTGCTTTTTCCTCCATTGGGCATGAGATACCTTAGTTTCTTTTTCCTCTATGGATCATGCGATACCATAGTTTCTTTTTCCTCTGCGGAGCATGAGATACCTTAGTTTATTTTTCCTCTATGGGACATTTATTTATCCGTAATGGGCATGAAATACCTTAGTTTCTTTTCACTCTATGGGTATGAGATACCTTAGTATCTTTTTCCTCTATAGGCCATGAGATATCTTAGTTTCTTTTTCTTCTACGTGGCATGAGATACCTTAGCTTCATTTTCCTCTGTGGGACATGAGATACCTTCGTTTCTTTTTCCTCAATAGGGCATGAGATATCTCAGTTTCTGTTTACTCCATTGGACATATTTTTCCTCTACGGAGCATGAGATACCTTGCCTTCAGCTCAGTTGGTAGTGACCCTGCTTCCGAAGTGTGGTGTCCCACGTTCAATCCCTGGCCATGACGCAAATTTTCGTGTGGTGAGCAGTGATGACATCATTGATGCAATCATGCGCTTTCATCGCTTACAGAGCTGTCTATCTCCGCTGGTCGTATGTTATACAGCGCTGTTAGCGTGATAATAAACTCGGACCGGTGCGTAAACAAAGCAAGCAAATCTGACCTCTGTGACATAGACTAATGCCTGACGTTAAGCCCATGGCGCTCACGACGATTTCATGCAAGAGCACTGTAAGTCCGGAAATTACTTTTGAATTCACATTCGCCTACCATTTGCGCGCTCACAATTTTGGGACACATTTCGTTCTAATAGTGCTTATGACGCCATAGATTTGAAGCACGCTAAATTGTCTTTGTCCATGTCTACCGTGACAAAGGAGATCCTAGTGTATTAAGGTGCGCTCGTATCCTTATAATAGTAAAAAGCAGAATCTTTAATCATCTAGTGAATTCTAGTGTAACGAAACAGATAAATAATATTGTATGGAAAAAATACTTAGGTTAGAAAAGGAACAGGCAAAGAGTAATAACCGAACAGAATTCATAAATATTACTCGCTCTCTGCAGAAAAAAATCCTAAATAGATGCATAAAAATAAACTTTCACGTCGAAACTCTCAGAATTTTCAGCGATAACACTATTTTTTTTAGGTAATACATAGCCAACGTATAGTACTAAATTAGTAACCAGCAGTTTTTTCAATTGTGTTAGTGTATATCAAAAAAATATAAATAAAAGTATAAAATCAACGCATTTTCGCATTACATCGTCCAATCTAACAAGCTATTTTCAACCTTACGTAAAGCATCGTAAATTATTTTAAAATTGAAGTAGGACTGCGCCCTTATGTATTTGTTACAATACCTTTAATTAACTTGGCCATCTATCATGCGAATGCTGGTTCGAACCATATCTAAAATCCATGAGCCTAGAATAATATTACTTAACATGAGATTACGGTAGGCATCGTGATAAAATGCACAGTATGGTTGGGTAGTAACTAGGCTAGCTACCACCAGTACAAAAATGTCCTACCATCATGGTGTAAGCTCACACTTTTTTGTAGATGTAGTGCCACGCTGTAACCTCACAGCCGAATGGGCCGGCACGACCGTGGAAGTACCACACTCGCACATAACACCGGCATGAAGTAACATAGCTTGCTATTGCGTTTCGTCGGTTTGTGGGAGGTTCCGGAGGCACGATGGGGTTGCAAACCTACACTTCCACACCTTCACACAACATACACAAATATCCTCCAACCCACTTTTACTCCACTTGAGTTGGGTGCTCTGACGGAGATGATATACCCTTAAACATACATTCACACACACATACACTACACTAACATCCCAACACACCCTCAAACATATATTATAAAATGAGCGTGTTTTATCTAATTTCAAAACATTCTTGCTTAGCATTTACTAACCATTATGTATGCTGTTCCATGTGTTTTATATTTTTAGTTATATAGACTATGCCTTATGTTTATATATATAAATATATATATATATATATATATATATATATATATATAGCGCGCGGGCCACAGCACGTAACTGGCGCTGCGACGGTCGCGCTGTGTCTGTAAGATTTTTTTCCGTCGAACTGTCACTTACGTCAATGTCACTTTCAGTGTCACTGTCACTACCGTTTTTTAGTTTATAGGGCTGTTGACACACCACACTTGTTGAGTCGACCTCACGGTTCCAGAGCTCCGAGGTCATCTTGTCAATGTTCAACACTAGTATCCAGGCCGGCGGTATATTCCACCCACGATCCCGATTGAAATTAGGGTGACGTCTTATTTCGATGGCTTCTCGTACTTTACGCGGGACGAAGAATTTCTCCCGCGCTAATATAGTCGCCTTATCGAACCGAATATAATGTCTGGCACCTGAGATCTGAGAGTGCTCTGCCACCGCCGACCTTACGGTATCCAAGTTTTTGACGCATATATGTATTTGCATAAAATATTAAAATAAATCTAGATGGGAGAAGCCACTGGCACCCGAAACACAGTTTTTAACTAGTTCGGGAGCCTATGGATTCATTATATAAAATGTAATATATTTATGCAAAAAAAAAAAAAAACCGGGGCACATACTTATTACATATGTAAAAAAAACTTGCTTCACAAAGCGCCTATCATACGAAGCCTGGTGGGCTCACGTCCGTCTACTTGTGAGGAAAAATTAGGTAATATATCGTCGACTAAATTCGTTAAACTCGTAACTCCGTTTTTGGGCGAAATATACTTTTTGATCGTGTTAGGTAGAACATTCTTGAACGAATCTTATCGTAAAACATGTATTTCCGTATTAAAAACCGTTATAATTTTAAATTGAAAAAATGTAAACCTCGTATATTTTGCTCACCATTTTGCTAAAGGTAAACCTCGTAACGAGCCCCCTCAGTGCTGTGCAAGAGGTCGTAGGTCGTAGGGTGCGCGCGAGTTTCGCGTTACAAAATATTTTGTGTTATGGTTTTCCACTAATACGGAAGCATGTACCATTATAAGTAAGTATCCATATGTTTTTCTTATAAATTGTGATAGTTTTTTATGCACATATTTGTTTAAAAATACCCTATAGGAAGTTGGTTCTGTAATTTTGATAACTATTCTTTTGTAAAAGTTCGATTTGAGAAAGATCAACCAAACACTTATTTCAATTTCACTTACTATAAAAATACACAAAAACACGTTTTGGTTGCAGGTAACAATGGATCCTAGAAGCAAAAATGGAATTCAAAGAATATTTTTAAATTTTCATTTCATTTTCAAACGAGTCTAGCTCACCATTAGTCAGTAACAACTGAAGTTAACTGTGATGCCATCAAACCTAAAGATATTATTATAAATAAAAATAAAGATATAACCATTTCTAAAAACTGCTTGACTCAACAGCTTTTTCAAGGTATGAACCTCACAATGATGCTACCCACTTAGCCACTGGTTTTGTTGATCGCAATTACTGCTAGGACGCTATTTATCAAGTCACTGCTTCTACTGATCGTGAACACTACCTAGCAGCTCCTCATCTAGCCCCTATTTCTGCTAACCCCCATGACTGCTTAGACACTGTTTATCCAGCAACAACTTCTGCTGATTATGAGTACTGCACGGAAGCTTCTGATCAAGCCATAGCTCCTGCTGCTTGCGTAGGTGGTTTAAATATTGATTGTCTATTGAAGCCCAATGATTCCCTAAATTCTTCTTTTTGTTCACTAGAACCTGAAGATTGCATAGACACGCCCCAATCTGTCACAGTTTTTAAATATGAACCCGAAGCATGCCTAAATACTACAATTGCAAGTCTCGGTTATAAATCTTGCATTGCATGTGATTAATTCAAATAATTCTGTTGCGCATCTTGCAGCCGAACCTGAAAATAATTCTAATAATAGTGCCCTTGAGCTCAGCTTACCATCATTCTATCTCTATCGTTTTGGCTGGTTTGAATGCGCAGGAAAATAGGCAACACCAATCTGGAGGGCCAGAGCTAGTGGATATTCTAAAACGTAAAAGATCTAAAAAGCCAGATGAAAAAACCTAGCTAGTAAATGAAAATAAGGAGCGACGGGACAAGGGAAAGGAATACAAACTAGAAAAAAAGAAGAAAATAAATAGGTTTACGACAAGAATAAGGTAGAAAGAAAAATTAAACCAAGACGCCATTATAAGTTGAGTAGCAAACAAACAAAATGTAAGTGTACGAAAGTTGAAGATGCAAAGAGACAGGAAATATTCAAGAAATTTTGGAACATGACTTGGAAAAGAAGAAAATGTATGTGAAAACACTGACCATTGTTAAACCCACTCAGAGAAAAAGAACAGATAAAGAGATTTCAAGGCGAAGAACATCATTAGAACTATATTTGGACGTGGATTCTATTAAAACACGAGTTTTCAAAAGCATGTTTTTGAACACTCTCGCCATAGGTGAATGGACTGTTTTGAAAAGGATTCGAAATGGAGGCGAACTTACTGCAGATGAAAAAGAAATACGGAAAGAAGGTGTAAACAGGATCTCGAGAAAAGAGGAATGTATAGAACTTTTTTGATGATTTGCCAAAATTAGAAAGTCACTAACTACTGCAGATCTCAAACATCAAAACTATACTTGGAAACTACATGAGTCAAAGTCTCAATTGTGGAGAGAATATAATAAAGATTACTGCAAAGAAAATAACTGCGCTCCGGTTTCAATTACCACATTCAACGTTTTTGAAAGAAAAAAATTTGCTCCAAGTTTCCTCATGTTATAAGTCATATTATTCAAATAAAAGTAATTTTAATTATTTATAATTATTTTAATTTACTCGTACATCCACATAACACAATCCTTTTAAGAATAACATTAAACTTGTTGAACTCGTATCTCCAAAAAGACCACGTATCTCCACACAAATGATTAAGTTATACTTGTAACTCCTTTTTTTACTCTTCAAGTGAATAATCAAGTAATTAAAACGAAAAATAATCGTCCTAAACCCTTTTTACCTATAAATCAAAACTATTATAGTAAGCTTATCATATATTTATTTCTAGTAATTCAGTATTTTGTGCCTACTGTAAAATTTACTTTGATGGAGCTACGGGGTTAACGAATTTAGACGACGATATAATAAAGAGTACAAATTGTGAGTTCTTAATGTAATGTAGGTATCTCAAACTCTGGAGAGGGGCACCCACTATCAAGTTTCTGCCCCCTGGTTCAAACAAATCGTAGATCCGGTGCTGGATTTGCAACTGAACTTCATAACTATCATCGCTTCAATCCTGGTAGTTTAGTTGTTTATTGATTCAGCGTTACTTTGCGGAAATCCATTTTGAAAACTGGAAAAAATCTTATGACAGAGATGCAGAGTGTGCACCACCCTTTATCCCGCATAAAATGCAAATAGGAAGTATACAGAATTAGCAATCAACCAAAAACGATTCGACACGTGTTTCGCCTCTACATGAGGCATCCTCAGGAGACGTTGACAATATACTTCTTATTTCCACAGGGAGGGAGGGTAGTGTACACTGCGTCTCTGCCATAAGAGTTTTTCGTTTAATTTTTAGTTTGGTTGTACTTTTTTCAGACAACAGGAACTCACATGTGCGACGTATGCTCGACCCGTTTCCGTTCAGACGCTTCCCTCCAGCGGCACCGCAGCACACATTACCTACACTATACGTGCACCCTCTGCGATTACAAAACCTCATTGGAGAAAGCTGCCATGAACCATTGCAGGGTTAAACACGAAAACGACGAAATAAACAGGATACATTGCAAGCAATGTACAGCGGTGCTCAGGTGATTGAAAACATGTCTACCCTCTACTTTTTTACCCTCTGGTTTTTGTTTTTTTATCATATCATAATCATAATCAGCCCATTTTGTTCCTACTGCTGAGACTCGAGCCTTCCTCTCAGAGAGAGAGGAGTTGGGCCATAATCAAGGAGAGCCCAGTGCGGCTTAATGCATAGGTTAGTAGTCAACCCATGTCGAAGTTTTCAGGCCGCCCGAAGGCCTTCCACATAGCCTGTTGTCCTAAGACAAACAACCGACACCGGCGGCTTAACGTGCCCTCTGAAACACGGAAGCATAATTGAATAATGCCACTAGCACACACCCATCCAACTCCTGACCGCAGCAAGCGTTGCTTTACTTGTTGATCGGTTAAGATTGCTAAGTCAAGCTTCGCTACGAGCGCTTCATCCTATATTGTATCTATATTGCTATAGCTTGTATCCTATATTTTGCTTTGTCTATCAACTTCAAAGTTCATACGAGTTGGTTTGGCAATATGCCACCATACGCTCGATGATAGGGGGGGGGGGGGGGTAATTGTGGTTGAGCAGTTTCCTGCAACCAGAGAATAGGTAGGGAATAAGAGGATAAATACACATGAACACGAGTCCTTGCACATATTGATAGTACATACAGCTGCAAAACATACTTTATTGAGCATTACATTTTAACTCTACCCTCCATCTACATTCTAGAAATTTGTCTTCTTTTTGGGTGTAGCTCGGAATTTCGACAAGTTCAACACTTCGTCAAGCTGTTTACTTCGAAAAAAGGTTCTACGGGACATATATTCGATAATAATTTTATCCCAAAAGTATCGAGGGTTAACCTCATTCTGGTGCTTCTCCGGCCGCTGCCGTGGCACGATTACGTATCTCAGTTACAAACAAATGTTGATTGAAATCTTGAAAAATGGCGGCTCTATGTCAGTTTTTAGAAAACTCCTGTTGAAGAATGTATCACGCAATTGTTTCACCAATGGGTTTTTATTGTTATGTATCGAAAAGGTCCAATGTTTGGTGGTCCAAGATTTAGATTATACGATATAATTGGTTTACTAGTTCGTTAGTTTTGTTGTAGATGGCGTGCTAACCAATATGTAAGGTATAACATAGATGTCGCTGTACATTTGGTACAACGATTCCTAGAATTAATGTACGTCCCGCGAAAATTTGAAATTGTCATCCAATAAATCCAGTTCAAATGTTGCCTTGTGTTTCATTAAATACTGAGCTATCGTAAGAACATTGGTCCTACGGAACCGAATGGAAGACGGGACAGGAAGGAAGACCAGCAGTGCAGTGCAGCGAGGTAGCGTCACTGGAGGATCAGCCGCCGTGGAGACGGTACCAAGCGGATCCAGCGAGCAAGCTGAAGGGACGGCGGTCAGCAGTGGAGCGGGACTCCTCGGCGCCTAGCAGAGCCAGCTCGCGGGCAAGCTGAGGGAGCGGCGGGCTCAGCGGAGCGGGCGAAGCCGGCGTCAAGTGGAGCCATCCGAGGGAACGGCAGCAGCGGAGCCAGCTTGCAGGCAAGCTGAGGTACGGCACCAAGCAGAGCCAGCTTGCTGGCAAGCTGAGGGAGCAGCGCCGCGGACGGGGCCAAGCTGAGGCAGCTTCTTGCTGGCAAACTGAAGGAGCGGCGGTAGCGACGGAGGGGTGCAGCGGCGGTAGCTACGGAGAGGTGCGGTGTCTGCAGCGGCGGCAGCCACGGTGAGGTGCGGCGACGGAGGGGTGCAGCGGCGGTAGCTACGGAGAGGTGCGGTGGCGGCAGCTACGGAGGGACGCAGCGGCGGCAGCCACGGAGAGGTGCGGCGTTGGTAGCGACGGAGGGGCGCAGCGGCGGCAGAACGGAGAGGTGCGGCGGCGACAGCTACGGAGAGGCGCGGAGGCGAGAGCGGGGCAGGTTATGGGTGCGTGTGTCTTAAGCGTAAACAGTGAGTACTTTTGAAAACAATTTATTCAGTTAGTTAGTAGAAACGGTGTATTTGTCAAAGTGAGAATCTACGTAGATTATTCATTTAAGAAAGTTCTAGATTCCTAATTTCTCTGGCAAATATACTGAGTGGGTTACCTTCCGGGACTTATTTATATCTATGATTCACAATAATACTGATTTAGATAATGTACAAAGGTTGCAGTATTTGAAGGGTTATTTAACCGGCGAAGCAGAACAGCTGATTCGTTATATACCGGTTTCCGAAGCTAACTATACATAATTTTTTTTATTTTATTTTTTTATTTTTTTTATTTTATTTTCTTCAGGGAGCTTACAGCTATAATTACAATATTACATGGTATTTAACAATAAAAAGCCATTAAAAAGCCTCCACAAATAACAACTATGTAAAAGAATATAAAATAATAGAAATAATAACGTGATAATAAAACTAGAACAAATTTACACTTAACGACTGTCGGTAACGGTGTAAGTCGGATTTGACATTGAATTTAGTGACGCCAAACTACTCGTAAATAGATCAATGTTGGGGTTCGTGTCAAGTATTTTATTGAAGGCAATAGCTGAACGTATTAGGAAGAAGTTAGTGCGGTAGTTGGTGCGCGCGGGTGGAGTATGAAGTATTCCTTTGAGTACTCGACTTTGGGGTCTAAGCGGTACATTTAGGGTAATTTTAGACACTAATTCAGGACAGTTGACTTTAGACTGAGCTAATTTCATTAGGTAGCGTAAGTCAGAGATGGATCTTCGAGATTTTACTGGAAGTAAATGAAAGCGGGAACAGCGTTCATCGTAACTTAGATGAGTAATTTTAAATTTAAAATCTAAGTATCTAGTAAACCTTTTCTGAAGACGTTCCAATCTATCTGAATGTACTGCATAACAGGGATTCCAAACTTGGCTAGCATATTCAAGATGGCTACGGACGTAGGCACAGTATAGTATCTTTAAGGTTTTCATTTTATTTAATGATTTGGAGTTACGGATGACGAATCCTAGAGCAGCAGAAGATTTTTTCGCAATGTGATCAATGTGTTGTTCATAAGATAATTTGCTATCGATGACTACGCCCAAATCTCTAACTTGGTCCACACGCGGTAAAGGCTGGCCGTCTACCGAATAGTTATACACGATAGTGAACAATTTACGTGTGAAGCTAATAACTGAGCACTTAGAAATGTTCAGTTCAAGATTATTGCATTTAAAATAATTAACCACTCTCAAAAGGTCCTCTTGCAACAAACTGGCGTCCGCTAAGTTTAGAATTGATTTATAAATTTTGATGTCATCGGCAAAAAGGAGATATTTAGAGTGCCTGAAGCACATGCCAATGTCGTTCACAAACGCCAAAAACATGAAAGGACCCAAAAGGGACCCTTGGGGAACACCGGAAGGGATAGCCATCCACGTAGAAGTGAAGCCATTCAGCACTACTGCTTGAGTTCTGTTTGATACGTATGATGAGAACCATCTTAATAGGTCTCCAGAGATTCCCAGAGCAGAGAGCTTTTTTAATAAGATAGAATGATTAATTCGATCGAATGCCTTACTTAAATCCATATATATTGCATCTACTTGTGTACTATTATCCATACTCTCGGTGATAAAATCAGTAAACAACAGAAGGTTAGATACTGTTGATCGGCCTTTCAAAAACCCATGCTGTTGCGGATTTATATTAGAAATTAGGTTGTCGTATAGTTGGTTATATACTATCCGCTCCAGCACTTTGGCTAACAGACAGAGTTTGGAGATTGGTCTATAGTTTTCCACCGAAGCTTTAGAACCTTTTTTATGGATTGGCGAAATGAAAGCAGACTTTCACATAGTGGGAACGACGCCTTCATTCAGCGAACGTTTAAACAAAATACATACTGGTTCTAATAATACATCAGCACATTGTACCAAAAAGATCGCTGGTAGTGAGTCAGGTCCAGCTGATTTACTTAAGTCCAGAGTTTTAAGTTGTTTGTGAACTAATGCCGCATTAATATCTATGAAATTAATGTTGATGTTGCTAGTGTCAATGGGCTCAATGTAAGTGTTGGAAGCGGATGTTGCCAAAAAAGTGGAATAAAAATAATTTGAAAAAAATTCACTAATGTCTTGACCACTATCACTTTTACTACCGTTATAGGACATGTGTGATGGAAAATTATTACTCATACGTTTACTTTTGATATATGACCAGAATAATTTCGGCGAGATTTCAATAGTTGATTCAATTTTATCGATATATGATTTATGGCATATATGTTCCAAATTATCCGCTCTATCACGTAAAAATTGATACGTCAAGCGATCCAAAATATTACCGTAAACTTTCCATTTGCTATGGTATTTAAATTTTTCCTTGAGTACTTTGATGAGGGCTGTGGTATACCAAGGTGGATAGTTGTCGGCTTTACGATAACGTCGTGGAATATAAATATCTCTTACTGCAAAAATAATGGAATAGAATGCTGGAAGATTGTCGAAGAGAGATATAGTAACAAAAAGTACTTGTCTCATTGCATATTAACTCGCCTGCTAGGTCAACGGAATGCTACTACGGAGTCGGCAGAATTTCTCAAGGAGCTAATCGATACCTCATCAGATTGTTTAAATGCGTTAGGTAACCTGGATATTGATGTTGCTACGTGGGATATAATTGTAATCCATCTGCTTTCGCTGAAATTAGATTCTGAATTTCGAAAGCAATGGGAGCTAAATGTAACGACAAATGTGTCTTCAGATTCTTTGCCCACTTTTACACAGTTTAAGGAATTTATTACTAGTAGGTATCGTGCCTTAGAATTAATTGAGTCTAAACATGTCAACAGACCAAGTACTTCTTATGCAAGGACATATAGTGGTCAAAACGTAAGTCAGTCTAAAGTACTACATACGACCGATGTAACAAAAATTAAATGCGAGTTTTGTAGTGAGGAACATAAATTGTGTTTTTGTAAGAAGTTTGCTAGTCAGGACTTAGAACAAAGACGTGAGTTTGTTACGAATAACAAAATATGTTTTAACTGCTTAGGTAGCAACCATGGGGTAAGATTTTGCCAAACACCTATGAACTGTAGAATATGTAAAAAGAGGCATCATACCTTACTTCACCCAAGGAATGTCTCGATAGTTGCAAGGGTTTCTGAAGAAGGTAGTGGGCTTAAACCTATGTCAAGTGAATACGATGAGGCAACAACGCCAACAACACAGGAACACCCTATGGTCGCATGCTGCGCGAAGACTCCAGTAAGAAACCAGGTGTTATTAGCAACAGCCTTAATCAACGCTGAGGATAGTACCGGTCAATATACTGTCATAAAAGCCCTTCTTGACCAAGGCTCACAAGCCTCGTTTATTACAGAAGCTACTGTTCAAAGATTAGGACTAAAGAAAGTTCATATTAACAGTGTCATATCAGGACTGGGTAGCGATAGGTCTATCGTGGCAAAATACATGGTGGTATTTAAAATTGGATCTAGAGTAGATCCAACGTTTTCAATGGAGCTTAGAGCGTATGTACTTAATAACATTACCACATATCTACCAGGAAAGAAAATACCTTTGGTGAGTTGGGTCGAGTTACAGCAGCTATGTTTGGCTGATCCCGCATACGATATTCCAAATCAGATAGATGTATTGTTAGGAGCAGAAATCTACTGCCAGATATTAAAGGAGGGCTTACTGAAAGGCCCATCAGGATCTTCAGTAGCTCAGTGCACTTCTCTAGGTTGGATAATATCTGGATCAGTAAGTTCAGCTACAAATCATGAAAATATTAAGGTGCTCCATAGTCATGTTGATGACAATGCATTAAAACGATTTTGGGAATTAGAATCAGAGACTTTATTAAAATCAAAATTATTTACGCAAGAAGAACAAAGGTGTGAAGACTTATTTGCAGCCACTACCCGTCGAACTGAGGATGGAAGATATGTAGTGAAGTTACCATTTCGTGATGAGGATCCTACCTGTAAAAATGGAAATTCACGAGAGGTTGCTATTAGTAGACTGAAAACCCTAGAAAGGAAGTTAGCTAAAGATATTTTGCACAGAGAAAGATACGTAGAAGTTTTAAATGAATACTTACAATTAGATCACATGGCGTTGGTGCAAGAACCAGTCGATAAAAGGGACCAGGCAGTATATTTACCACACCACGCTGTTATAAGGGAGGATAAATCTACTTCCAAGGTAAGGGTTGTGTTTGACGCTTCTTGTAAAAATAATAATAATGTGTCATTAAATGAGACGTTAATGATTGGACCCACACTACAGCCAGATCTGCGACACATAATCATAAATTGGCGGAAGTACCCTATATGCATAATAGCGGATATTATAAAGATGTACCGTATGGTGAGAGTAGCTGATGAGGATTGTGATTATCAACGCATCGTGTGGAGGGATCATCCTGAAGATCAAATACGTGACTACAAGCTGCTCACTGTCACTTTTGGTACAGCGTCTGCTCCATATTTAGCGGTCAAGGCTCTTAATCAAGTTGCTATAGATCATAAAGCACAATACCCTAAAGCAGCAGAAAGAGTAGCAAAGGAGTTTTATATGGATGATTTAATGACTGGCTGTCAAACACTGGAAGAAGGAAGGGTATTGATAAAAGAAATGGATGCTTTACTAAAGGAAGGGGGTTTTGTTTTACAAAAATGGTCGAGTAATAAGGATGAAGTTTTAGATGTTATTATTGAAAAATTAAATGGAGTAAGGAATGATGAAATAGAAAGGGAGGAAAAGAGTTTGGAAGTAAAATTAGACAGTATAGTTAAAATTCTAGGACTCACCTGGAACCGAAGCTCTGACGAATTTCAATACTCGGTGAATCTACCGCCTGTCTCCGCACCTGTAACAAAAAGAAAAATCATATCGGATGTAGCGCGTCTGTTTGATCCTCTAGGATGGATAGCACCATGCGTGATTAAGGCATCCTGAACCTCAAATAGGAGACATTGTTTTGGTGAGGGAGGATGACTTGCCTCCTAGTAGGTGGCTTTTTGGCAGAATTCTTGCTAAATATCCAGGATCGGACGGACTCACACGGGTAGTTTCTTTAAAATGCAAAAATTCGACGATTAAACGTCCCACTTCAAAGCTCTGCATTTTACCATTTACTGAATAGATGTTGTAAGCCTAGTTAAAATGTAGTGTGTTATGATTGTAACAAGATTTGAACCAAGGACTACATCTATTACTGTTATGTACACTTATTAAAACATAATAATAATATAGTAATTGTATTCATACTCAACAAAGACCGAATGAATAAACCATCTCACGGTGGGCGGTTGGAAAGGACATTCTGTCCTTGGTGGGCGGAATGTTGAAGAATGTATCACGCAATTGTTTCACCAATGGGTTTTTATTGTTATGTATCGAAAAGGTCCAATGTTTGGTGGTCCAAGATTTAGATTATACGATATAATTGGTTTACTAGTTCGTTAGTTTTGTTGTAGATGGCGTGCTAACCAATATGTAAGGTATAACATAGATGTCGCTGTACATTTGGTACAACGATTCCTAGATCGCGGTGTCGTTTGTCGCCGTCAATTAATGTACGTCCCGCGAAAATTTGAAATTGTCATCCAATAAATCCAGTTCAAATGTTGCCTTGTGTTTCATTAAATACTGAGCTATCGTAAGAACAATTTCAGTAATCAAAAATGCTGGTAGTTAGTAAGTTGATGACTGGAACTGACAACAGTGAAGTAAAGCGGCCATTTTTTTTAGATTTCAATCAACTTTTGATTGCAACTGAGATACATAATAGCCTTGCAAGGGTGCAGGAATGGTTTTAACGCAACCGGGAGATAATACAAGTAAAAAAACGGCATATAATAATAATAATTGTAATAATAGAGCCTTTTATTCCGAATTTTTACATCTTGCCTTGACTTATAAATTACTTTGCTACAATATGTCTCTTTATTCGGTGTGCCTTCCTGTGAATGTTGTCTATCTGCTGCAACTCTTAGCCAAAGTGGACCTAGAGTCATTTTCAGCTCATCCTCCCATCTTCTTACTTTGCGGCCTCTGCTCCTATGCCCATCTCTTGGATACCAGACTGTCACCTGTTTACTCCATTTTTCTAGTTTACAGCGAAGCATATGTCCTGTCCATCTCCATTTCAATTGGTGGATACGTAGCAGGATGTCTGTTAGTTTTGTTTTCCGCCTGATATCTATATTCCTAAACTTGTCTTTTAGCCTTAGTCCTAGTATGCTTCTTTCCAAAAAAACGGCATATATTGACGTCTTATTTCGTGGTGAGCCACTTGTGTTTTGTTCTCGACAACGTATTATAACTTTGTAATATACGTTACAGAACGCATGAAGAGTTATCAGAGCACACTCGAACAGAGCACACCCTGTATTGCCATGAGTGCGGGGAGAAGTTTAAGGGGAAACACACGCTTAAGGCGCATCTGGCGTAAGTATGCATTTACTGCATTTAGTGACTCTCGATATTTTCATCGAGAGTTACGAAATGCAGTTGAGCCACTCTCAAAAACCTTAGAGAAAAGGTTCTAGAGTGGAGACCACGGATCGGTAAGCGCAGCGTAGGTTGTCCAACGACAAGGTGGACTGACGACCTGATAAAGGTAGCAGGACGACGTTGGATGCGAGCCGCTTCCAACCGGTCCTTTTGAAAAATTATGGGGAGGCCTAGTTCAGCAGTGGACGTACGGCTAAGATGATGATGATGATAAATCTCAGAGCATTATATTTTGGCATAAAAATGTGTTATTACTTGTAGGCCGAGCACGAAAATCTGCTCAAGTGTAACGTTATCGTATCGTTTATGTATTCAGTACAAACTATGAGTAATCTGTGACACTATTGTACTAGATAAATTACAGTTTGTACTAAATACGTTAACGATGCGATTACGTTATACTTAAACAGATTTTCGTGCTCGGCCCATAGTTATCGCATACCTAACAATCGTCTATCTGAGCAGACATACCTTAGCATGTACACTCTTATTACTAGTAGTACCTGGATGACCCAGCGTTGCTTGTAAGTAAACAAATGACTTTCTTGGTCTAACTTCTAACCAAACACTCATTGGCTTAGTGTTGCTTAACAACGCCATCTATTGTCAAGTAGCTTTAATGTTGTAGCAGTTTTTAATTGCCTGAAAACACGGATAAAACGTTTTTAAAAAAATGAAACCTAGCTAGATCGATTTATCGCCCCCGAAACCCCGCATACTGAATTCCATGAAAATTGTTGGAGCCATTTCCGAGATTCAAGTTATATTTATACAGGGTTACTGGTAATCAACTAGCATCCTGTTAAGGGCATATTCTGAACATCAAAACAAACAACTTTTGTTCTAGAACTTTTCCCAAAACTAAACAAATTTCCCATAAAAATTCTTTTAAGTTTTTGTGTTTCTCTCTTACACTTCATAACTCTATATCGCATCTACTTCATTCATCTACCTACGTCTAGCCATGCATATAGTTAACAGCGCGTCGTAGCGTAGCACAGCTACGACGACCTTGACTTGCGCGGGTGGCGTGCCGTCCGCTCCGGCCGGGGCTTGTCGGCATTGCGCGCGCGCTTTTTACATAGTGTTAATTATGTTTTGACCGGTCAAGTTGATTTTTTATGGATTAAGTTTTGTATGGAAGAAAAAAAGTACGAATTTTTGAAAGTCGTAGAACAAAAGATGTTTGTTTTAATGTACAGAATATGCTCTTAAAAGGATGCTAATTGATTACCAGTACCCCTGTATACATTTATACAAGAATTGCTTAAATGTATTACATATCTACGTGTAGCTGTGCACGCGCCTCCTGTACCGCTGAAAAAGTATTATGCGGCTGAAATATGTTTTCGTTGACATAACGTATCAATGTGTTGTAAAATGTATATTATATATTTATATTATATTTTCAGCAAGTTAATGACAAATGCCCTTAGTTTTGCTTTCTGGGGCCTATTATCATTAAGAGCATCATATAATAGGGCTTAGGTATTAATGCATCTTGTCATCAAATATTTAAAATTCTAATTGAATTTAAATTTTAAAACATACTCCCTAACAGCTAGTTTTAATCATTAAATGGCAACACTGAATAGCAGTGTCTCACTGGCGTTTGACAGTTACACAGACTAGCGGAATTAATGGCGTCAGTCTCTTCAGTGGACTATGTGAAAAATGTATATAATTAATAGTTTATTACGAAGTACCTAGCTGCACCCGCTTGGTGATTGATGATGATGATGATGAAAAGTATCTTAAATGCTTTGCTCGTAATATTAATTCGAACAGTCTGTTTATGACGGATGTTTGTTACTATTACAGATAAAACCACTGAAATGATTTGGCAGAATTTTTTAATGTTTAGACTTTTGGATAGTGCTGTCAAGTTGTTCAATATACGTCGCTCCGTCCCCATACAACGGTTAAACTCAAATAAAGAGGTAAAAGTCGATGCTCGGTAAGCCTCGGTGGCAACAGCGTCTAAAACGGATTGTCGGACGTGGGTGCGAATCCCATCTGCGGGTTTATATTTATCTCTTTAAAATTGCAATTTTATCGCTAAACAGGCATTAGTGCTTTAAAAAACTTTTAATAAAAATTTTGGCTTTTTATAAAATAAAGGTTACTTACGTAATTATCATAACCAACTTGTCTTTATGAGACCCGATAGTGATTTATTTTTAGATGATAGCTAATCCAGTGTGCTCTCCTTTTAGACGAATCCACGCGATCAAACGCGAATTCGTGTGCGACATTTGCAATCGGTCTTTCCTAAAGAAGTCGCGGCTGGAGTCCCATATGACGCATCACAGCGGAGCCCTGGCGCTTCGCCTTTCGTATTGTTCGCAATGCAAGATCCAGTACAGAGACATACACGTGTACAGGGACCATTTGCGCAACAGCAAGTACCATGCGGTCGACAGGTGAGGCAAAAGTGGCGCGAACGTCATACCGGCTTTAAGTGATGGGACTGGTAATTAAGTTTTCATTGTACATCAATGAATTGAATCTTTATTGTTTAAAAAATAGTACCTGGATAACTGAGCTTTGGTCGTAAGTAAACAATTGATTTTCTTGGTCTAACCACAAACCAAACTCATTGGCATAGTGTTGCTTAACAACGCCATCTATTGTCAAGTAGCTTTAGTGTTGCTGTGTCGGTTTTTCATTTTAGTTTATCGTCAAATTATCGTCCGTAAACCGACTGTACAGACGACCATTTTTTTCAGGTACTCGTGTTCCGAATGCCACAAGAAGTTCACGTCCAAAGTGTATTGGAACAAACACTACAACTTCTACCATCTCAAGAAATCCAAACACAAGTGCGAAGCGTGCAATAAGGTACAAGACAATCGCATGTCGAATTAACCTGCTTTCCGATTGAAGTCAATATTGATTTTGGCGCTGTGATCGTCATTCCAAATCAACGAAAGCGCGACAACGTAGACCCATGTGACGTCATGGATGGGCCAAGGACGCCACTTTGCGACTTCAATGACCACGCTATGAACTGATATCACCGTGAGACCACATAACTGTCTGTTAAAAATTACAGTTCGTTTATGTGTTTACTCTTCTTTGTTCCGGCAAAACAAACGCTATGGTCCGCTTTAAACGTATTTTCATGGTTTGTTATATTGCTTCAGTATCGTTCAATATCTTGTAGGAAGCGTACAATGAAGAGATGTCAGATGTCCACGCCGTACTCTAGTAATAAAGAGGAAATGTATATGATTGTTTGTTTGTAATGGACACACGTTAAACTACTTAAACGATTCAAACAATTCTTTCACGAGTTTAGAGCTAAATTATGCCTCAGTAACATACGCTTTATTTGATTCATCCTCATCATCATCCATCACCACGTGGGTGAAACCGCAAAGTGCCCCTTTTTGCGGATAAATTACTCTTTACTATGATCAATTACTTTCGGAGCATTAAAGAATATATGAAATTTTAGAGTGATATATACAGGATTAGTGGTAACCATCATTAGCACCCTGTTAAGGGCATATTCTATACATCAAAACAAATAACTTTTGTTCTAGAACTTTTCACAAAACTAAACGAATTACCAAAAAAATTTGTTTTAAGTTTTTGTGACACTCTCTTACACTTCATAACTCTACGTCGCATCCACTTCATTCATCTACGTATAGCCCTGCATGTAGTTAACAGTGCGTCGTAGCGTAGCACAGCTACGACGACCTTGACTTGCCGCGTCTCAATCCCTTTCTTACGCTGCCGCCGCCGCCCGCCAGCCGCCGGTCGGGGCTTGTCGGCATAGTGTTAATTATGTTAAGACCGGTCAAATTGTTTTTTAAAGTTTTGATTGGAAGAGAAAATATAACAATTTTTGAAAGTCGTAGAACAAAATATGTTTGTTTTGATGTACAAAATATGCTCTTAGAAGGATGCTAATTGATTACCAGTACCCTGTATATAATGAATTTGATCAAATTGTTAATATTTTAGTGCATTTTTAGTATTAGCTTTAAATATTTGCACGTCTGCTTGCAGGCGGAATACAGAAACCACGCATTTAAAGTACTCAAAATGTACATACCAAATGATTGTATTCCGGCAAATAAATTATTAAATAAACAAAACACTGGCAGATGGATGACGTTATACATAATTTAAGCTTCTTTTCTTTTATTTTAGAGAATTACTTAGGGTTTCCTACAAATACAAATTATTTGTGTTTTAGTGTATATTGTGTGAAGGCAGTAGTAAAATATAATTAATCTGTGTTTTCTAGTTGTTCATATCTAAGTGGAAACTGAAAACGCACAAGGAGTTGCGTCACGGACTGAGTCGGACCCGAAACCACGCTTGCAACGTGTGCGGGAAGTACTTCTATGTAAGTATAGACTTATACGATCTTATTTATTGCATCAAGTGTCAAACCTCCAGAGACAATAGACATTTCATTGTTATTGTCTTTGACACATTAGGGGATATAAACCTCGGAACAATAACAGGAGGCCAATTCTGTTATTTCACAACGTTCAACAATCTATACCGCTGCAACTACAGTTCAACTCCGGTTGTCGTTCGATACTTTGGCAAAAAGCCATTCTACTATTTCTGTAGACAAATTGGATTGTAGCGTCACATAAACATAACGTAAACGCTACTTTTTGATAAATATATAATTGACACTACTATATACGAATATGTGTTAACAACGCGTTCATGATCTATCGAGTTAGCAGAACATAAAGTTTGATCGATCGCTGACGTCAACAGAAACGTAACTGCAGCTGGACTGTTGTACAATAGCAGAATAAGAAAACGCATAAAAGTCGCCGTTTAGCTGCGGTTCGATTGCAATTTAATTAGTGGAATCGACCCCCTGGGCATGGAAGCCGGGCTAAAATCAGAAATGAAATGCACATGCCCATCTTTTTTTACTTACGATGTTAATAGTGCGTAGGAATGAGACATATAGGGTGTTTGGTAGAGGGAAAATCAAATCAAACCAAATGAGCGTGTTCGGGGGACCACATGGAGAATACAAGTTGGCCAAAAAAAATCCCCGACCCCCCAATATGTTTAAATTTTTTTTTGTGATTTTTCCCCTTTTCTCCGAAATTGTACCTATTTACCACCATAACATTTGTAAAATCTGTTTTAGACCGGATGTTTTTAGTTGAATTTGGTCTCTAATACACCTTCAGGCCACGCAAAGCAAAATTGGTACAATATTGGAGAAAACGAGAAATGTCAAAAAAAGTTAAAAAAAATTGGGATGTCGGGGATTTTTTTGGCCAATTTGTATTCTGTGGTGGGCCCAAGTGGGCCCCCGAACACGCTCATTTGGTTTGTCGGTCCCTCTACCAAACATCCTGTATAATACCGTTTTGTTTCGTTATCACGCAGGTTGTCACAAGTACATTTTTGGATAGTGACGATCCTTCCTCATTTTCTTTTCTCGAACTATGGGATTAAAATAAAACTACAAAATGAAGTTGATAGCCGACTTAAAGTATTTTGACGTATTCGATAGAACTTTTGTATTTGTTAGCATTATAAGAGGACCAAAGGTAACCATTTAACATTGCTCATTTTTTGCTTGTTACACGTTAAAAAATAATTAAAATAAACAGCCATGTTTTGTTTCACTCACACCTTAGGACATGCTATTCGACATAAATGAATAAACTATAGAGTACTCGGTTCTGTTTTAGCCCGGATTCCATACCCTGTTATTCTTCCGAGATATAAACGCTGCTAAAATTTAAAGTGCGTGAACGCTAATACTGCCTGGTAGGGTAATTGAGTTTTAATAAATATTTTCCCGAATATTTTTATTCGTTCTTCCAAAGTAGCATTAGTTACTTCTTATAAAATCAGCTATATGTCAGTGAAAATCCCGTAAAAATATGCCCAAAAGTATGTTTTGTCTGTCTGTAAAAACAGACATTAAATTCAAAAAAGGCTCTTTTTTCTTATAGATAAATGGTTGCGCCCCGCGGTTTTACCAGCGTGGTGATGGATGATGATGATGATGACATAAAAGTAGTCTAACTTACTCATCATAACATCAGCTGTCTGCCAGTGAAAGTTTCGCAAAATTAGGCTCAGTCGTGTCGTTTCGGAGTTTCGTAAAAACAGACAGATAAAGAAGCGCTCTTGACTGAGCGATCTTAACCGATCAACAAGTTAAGCAACGCTTGCTGCGGTCAGGAGTTGGATGGGCGTGTGCTAGTGGCATTCAACGGAGCGCTTCCGTGCTTCGGGCACGTTAAGCCGTCGGTCCCGGTTATTTGTCTTAGGACAACAGTCGTTAGGCTATGTCGAAGGCCTTCGGGCGGCCTGAAAACTTCGACATGGGTTGGCCACTAACCTATCCTAGCCACACTGGGCCCGCGTGGTGGATTATGGCCCAACTCCTCTCTCTGAGAGGAAGGCTCGAGTCCCAGCAGTGGGAACAAAATGGGCTGATTATGACATGAGACAGATACAAATTTTAAAAATTGTCATGTTATATGTGCCTAGGTACCAACTTAGATACTTTCATATGCATTTAGAAAAAGCTGTTATAATTTTGACATTATACTATATATATATATATATATATATATATATATACTTCAATTCTATATATTTGCATAGATAAATACATGAAATATGTTTATTTTGCAGACCCTACCAACTCTGCGCAGCCACCAGTTAATACATTCAGAACATCGGCAGTACATGTGCGAAGACTGCGGCGATACGTTCAAGCAACCTGCCTCCTTATACACTCACGCCAGGCTTGTGCATAAAGGGGGGAAAGTTAAGAAGAAATTGCCTTGACAGACTGAAAACTGCTTCGCTAATTTGAAAATTAAATTGCGGGACAGAAAACTGCTTCAGACTAGAAGAAAGTACATTGAGGGCCAGAAAACTGCTCCAAGAACTTGAAATAATCACACTAGGATTGTGCATAAAGAGACCCCCTAAAGCCAGCTCTATGGTAAGAAGAAATTGCCTCGATAGACAAAAAAATACTTCAGTAACATTAAAATGAAATTGCGGGACCGCAAACTGCTTCGGACCAGTAGAAACTACATACATTGATAGCTGGAAAACCCGCTCAAAGAACTTAATATACTCACGCCAGGCTTGTGCATAAGGGAAACAAACAGAATACTGCTTCGAGATAACTTGGAAATTAAATTGCGGGACAGCAAACTGCTTCGAAACAGAAAAAACTACGTTGATAGCCAGAAAACTGGTCCAAGAACTTAATGTAGAGTACATTAATCCATAAAAGGGGAAATGTGAGAAGAAATTGCCTCGATAGACAGAGAACTGCTTGACTATTATGTAAATTAAATTGCGGGACAGAAAACTGCTTCGAACTAAAAGAAACTGCATTGATAGCTGGAAAACCGCTCCAAGAACTTAATATACACACCAGGCTTGTGCATAAGGGGGAAAATGTAAGAAGAATTTGCCTTCACAGACAGACAGCTGTTTTGATAACTTGGACATTAAATTTCGGGACAGCAAACTGCTTCGAACCAGAGGTAACTACATTGAGTACCAGAAAACTGGTCCAAGAACACAATATACTCACAGCATGCTTGTGCATAAAGTGGAGAGACAGAAAACTGTTTAACTAACTTGGACATTCAATAGCGGGACATCAAACTGCTTCGAACCAGAATAAAATAACATTGACGTCCAGAACAGAGAAAAATTACTCCAAGAATGTGAAAGTGGAATTGTAAGACAGTGCTATAAATCAGAAACTCGAAAACTTACTGATGAGATGAAACATGCTGGCGAGCCAGAAAAGTGCCTCAGAATTAGAGCAGGTTGACCATGTTATATTCGAATATCGACATTATGCCTACAAAGAATAATCTTTGTAGAGCCATATTATTATACGCCGCCAAGAATTACAGAGTACGGGATTCATCAGCCCACATTCGTCTACTGCTGGACATATCCCTCTCCTAAAGGACGCCACAGAGCTCGGTCTTCAGCTCTCTGCACCCAGTTACTGCCAGCCGGCTTCCGCAGGTCTACTTTCCACCACTACGATGGTCTCCACACGTCACGAGTTCTCAAGAGAACCCGTCTACTCCAGCGGTCATCCGGCGCTACTGATGGAAGTTACCCCAGATGTACCCCGCCCCTTCCAAGATTTGGTGTCGAACGTCATCTCTTTTAGTGCTTTATACAATTATGTGCGCTCTACGGTTAGAAAGTGTATCCAGAGATGACAATGTTTAAACTGTGGAAAGTGGAAAATTTTAATTAAAATGTGTGTAAAAGAATATAAACGCTTAACAGGAAATTTTCATAACTCACAGTAGCAAGTGACATTTTTTAAAAATAAAACGGTCCTAGAACCCATAGCCGAAAAAAAACTGTACCTCTACCATGAGTTGGCAACATAAATGTCATTTATAGTCGATACTCGATCTCGCCTACATATTAAGCTTGTGATTGGCGTACTCGCTGTCAATTTTAGTTCTACAATTGACCGCGACTTTTTTTCATACATTTTTCGCGGCAGTCGATAGCGAGCGTCGAATGGTTTCAATGTTGTAAACTCATGGTAGACCTACTGGTGTGTTTTACTGTTGATGTCCAATTATTAAGTGTTAAGAGCCGGTACTACCTCACATAGCTTATTTTCAGCATCCATATCTTCAAAAATACTGCTCCTTTCACTTTGAAATTAACATAATATGGTAAATTTCGGGATATACTCTAAATACCAAGTTAGGCGAAAACACGATTCCATAAAATTTTCCCGATAGAAAAAAAATCTCAATGTTGCCTCCAAATTGTACAATAAGCGTCTATAACTCAATGAATACTTTTACTCGTAATAAGATCTTGAACCTATGCATGATAATTGAACTTTATAACAAGTACAATTTGAAACCGATATCCATTCTATTCAGTAGGAGTGTAACTCAAAAAGTACTGGACCGATTTGATGAAATTTATACGGGACCACACGGGAAGCACCAGCAATTTTTCAAATAATAATAGTATTTTGGGAATCGGTTCACCCAGTCGAAAGTTATGAGGTAACAAACATAAAAAAAACAGTCGAATTGAGTACCTCTTCCTTTTTGGACGTCAGTAGAAAAGATGGTGTTGTTAGCTGAATTTTGTAAATGACCTAATTAATTTTAAAGAGCAAATACCTAAAATGCTCTTGAAGCATTCTCTGTCCGGCCGCCCTGCCGTTAGGCCCCCGACTCAGTCTCGCTTTAGCTTCCTTGGGGAACCTATGACGCTTGCGGTAAATATTAGTCGTCAAAGTTCGTTAATATCGTTGCAACGAAGTGGCGGCGAAACTGAATTTGAGCTGAGGTAGTATAGCCCCTTAATCAAAATAACAACAAGTACAATTTGAAAAATTGTATACCGACTTCCATTCTATTCAGTTATTTGAGTGTATCTCAAAAACTACTTGACCGAATTTGATGAAATTTAATATAATATATAATTTTGGGAATCGATTCACCCAGTCAAGAGTTATGTGGTAAGAAACATAGAAAAAATACAGCCGAATTGAGTTCCTCCTCCTTTTTGGTAGTCGGTAGAAAAGATTGTGTTATGTTAGCTGAATCTTATAAATAAAATTTAAAAATTAATTTTAAAGAGCAAATCAGGCCGCCTAAGTCTCGCTTCGACTTTCGGACGGGTGAAACTGTGTCGTTTGCGGTAAATGTTAGTCGTCATTATGGGTCATAATCGTTAATATCGTTGCGACGAAGTGGGGGCGAAATCTGAATTGGAGCTGAGATAGTATAGCCCCTTAATCAAAATAACAAAACAAAATATAATAACATAAATAGGCTCAGATATGGGGACTGAGGATAGACGCGAAAATTCCCTATCATGTCATTTATGTTTTGCCCCTACCAAAAAAAGCTCAACATTTCTTAATATCTTTTATATGGATTTCCGCGAAGTAACGCCAAAATCAATAAACTAATACATACAAAAAGTATAACTTTTATTATTATAAGCCCACAAGCTCCGCTACGCTAGGAATGTTTGAGAATTGTGAGACAGAACCATTTTTGTTAATTTCTAATGGTTCACAAAGTGACTCCCTCTCGCTTGATGGAATCAAGAAGCAATGATCATTAGAGCAACCTCAAGCTGCACTAATCGCCACCCCTATGATGACCTGACAGATGCTTTTTCACGCCCCGCTTGAAAGACCCAGGGCCATAGCTGCAAGGAAATACGTACGCCGGTAGAACAAAATCTTTTGTTTGGCTCCAATATATTATATAGCTCTTCGAAGAAACTCTGACATTCGAAAGTAAGTATTCGCAAAAAAAGTATGAAAAAAAGAACAGTGCCACCTTGCAGTCAATTGTAGAACTAAAATTGACAGACCAATCACAAGCTTGATAGGTAGGCGAGATCGAGTATCGACTATAGATGTCATTTATGTCGCCAAATCATGGTAGAGCTACTGATCGAGCATCGGACATGCTCGAAACCCCGGTCGACGTAATCGATCCCTAACGTGAGTGTTTTGCTGGTTAATAATATTAGTTTAATTTGTGTCAAACTCATAAGAATTTCATTACAAAAATAATCCCGTTTTTGCGATTGCCACCGCCAAGAACGGAAGTGACAGTACCTATATTTGCTTCTCAGTTAAGTAAATGCCATAGGTAATAAATTAACGTCTTAGCCTATTCATTGCTCACATATGAAATTGCGCGTCAGTGTGTGACGTAGGTAGGCAGTTTAAAGCTAATATTGATCATACGTAAAAAGATTAAACGAAGAAAGTTTTCGTAAGAAACACTGCATTGCTTAAGATAAGACAGACAAATTTATTACATCTGATTCATACGATACGAAATATTTTGGTAAGTTTATTTACTGGGGAATTAATTACACTGCGGTCCGTGTCGCAATATTTTTGCTTACAGTGCTATCGTCTACCAAAGCCGGTCCGAGACAAATATCGCAATTTTGACAGCTCGTGGCACTGTAATAAGCGTGTTATAAATCGGACCAGAGTTGTAGCAATAACGAACCATTTGCGCGCGAAAAACAAATTCATAAAAATAACGTGCATGGTGTGAAGGTTAAATATGTGGTGTGTGGAATAAAAAGAAATAATGGAATGGATGGACCGACTTTTACAAATTTTACATCAAAAACAAGGGACACCAGTATATATATATATAATACCTTGTAGAAATAAACAAACACCTGTCACTTTTGACAGAACGCTCACGACGATTATGGTGTAGGTAGAGCATGGTTCATGTAATCGTCAATATGGCGGCAGTTAAGACGTCATCGATGACGTAGCGTGGGCTATCGTAATCATGCTCACGGTGAAAGGGACCGACTGTTATCGCGCTAATATCGATTATGGCTTAATTGGGACCGCACTGTTAGTTTATTCATGTGCTAGACTATACGTACTCACAGGGGATCTAGTGAATAATGACATGTACGAGTAAACTATTGTCAGTAGTAATTATACTTTGCATTAGGATTATAAGCTTTCTTTTACTTTTATGTTATTTTTGTATATTAAGTGGTGTAACAATAAAGAATTATCTATCTATCTATCTATCTATAAGTATCCTATGTGTTATTCCCGGGTACAAACCATCTCCACTACTTTTTTCGGTGGTGGTGCCACGCTGTAACCCCACAGCCGAATGTGCCGGCACGACCGGGGAAGTACCACACTTCCACATAACACCGACGTGAAGTAACATAGCTTGCTATTGCGTTTCAGTCGGTTTGTGGGAGGTTCCGGAGGCCCGATTCCCCCGTCCCCCCTATCCTTCCCCCTCCTCCTTCTATCTCTTCCTTCCTCAAAGGTCGTCAACGCATCCTGGAGACTCTGGTATTGCGGATGTCCGTGGGCGACGGTATCACTTACCATTAGGTGAGCCGCTTGCTCGTTTGCCAACCTGTCCTATAAAAAAATATACGAATTGCATACAAATTCGTTCAGTAAGTTTTGTGTGATTGAGTAACAAACAGTTATTATTTTGGTAACACTAGCTTTGACCCGCGGTTTCACCCGTTTTTAACCGACTACAAAAAAGGAGGAGGTTTCTCAAATCGACCGTATATATTGTATTTATGTCTGTTCGCGGATAACTTCGTCGTTTATAAACCGATTTCGCTTATTTTTTTTGTTGTGTTAATTATTATCAGGAGAAAGTTCTTATAAAAGAAAATCCATGAAAAGATGGGAGGTTATGGCGAGGACGCAGGCCGAGCCTACTGCGCGAATGAAGTCGCGGGCAGTCACTATAGTCTATATATATATATAAATGAACACCTATTTCTCTTGGTCACGCTATAACTTGAGAACGGATGGAACAATCTCGCTAATTCTTTTTTTGTTGTGTTAATTATCGTCAGGAGAAGGTTCTTATAAAAAAGAAACACAAAGATAAGATGTGAGGTTATGACGAGGCCTAAAGCCAAGCCTACTACGCGAACGAAGTCGCGGGCAGTCACTATTAGGAATACAAATCCGAAATACGACGCCAAGTACAAAGGGAAAAACACGTTCTGATTCAAAGTCCATGATTTCTGTCTTAAAACTCAAATATTTGTTTCTTATCATCATTACATGTAAATACCTACCTTATGAATGTATCACCAAAGGTGTGTTCGTTTAGCTCATGAGGGCATTGGTGGCGTTGTCATTTCTGCCTCTTTTGTTAAAGCGTTCGGAAAGCTCAAAAACGTTATTTTTGCCACTTTTGGCCATACCCTATTCGAATTTCGAACGCTCAACTGAGCATAAGACCTAAAATCGCATGATTATGCTGTCAAATACATAGCTGTCAAATAATAACGATCACAAACAACCATGCTCCGGACGTGCGTCAATAATAGCTTTCCGAACGCTGAACAAAAAGTGGCATGAACAACATTTTCACAGATTCCCAATTCGAACGCCCCTTGTGAGCGTTTTTAGCGTTATTTTCGCCAAAAACGATCAGAAGTGACCTATTCGAACGCACTACTACATAAAATTCAAATATTTTAAAGCGATAATACACTATTTCCTAATGCAAAAATACATATGCCTACTGTCGAAAATTTCAAATATTTTTTTTCAAGTTAAAATATTCTACAAAGATTTTTCATTTTCATTAACTACCCGATTTTAAAAGTATTCGATAATATAAAATTTGATGTGCCTACATTTGGCCAAAAATTGTAGAACATTTTTGCAATACAGAAGAGGCGTGGTACTCTCCGACCCAAAACCACTCCATCCATCTTATCTAGTTCATTGTGAAGCTTCCGTATACTAAATTTATCTTGTATCTGGAAGTCTCTAAGGTTCTAGAATACCTAATTACCTAGCGCTATAACGTATTGCCCTATTGGAACCGAACGAATTGTAGGTACTTAGTCGTATTATGACATAAAAATAATTGGAAAAGGTTCACTAAAAATTGCAAAAAATCGAGATAAAAATGTAAGTGTTATATTTTTCCATGATAATGGAAAAATACGACATCGGATCAGCTAAGTAGTATTTTATTAAAATGATAACGATTCGATGATGGTAAAACGCCTTGGTCCTGAGCACTGTATACCTACCAAATTTCATGCCGTTTAGCCGTTTGATTGTGAAATGGCAACTTACAAAAACATATAGAGTTACTTTTTATATATAATATCTAGTAGTATTTGAACTTGATGATCATTGATGTTGCGATCGAAGGTAGTATCACTCTAGACGTAGAATATATATATGGGACAACATCCACACAAAGGTCTTCAGGTTCCAAATTAGGCAGAGCCTGTACTGTGGTAACCTGATGACTGATATTACATACTTATATACATATAAACACCCAGACACAGATCAAACAGACATGTTCATGCACACAAATGTTTGACCTGTCCGGGGATCGAACGCGGGGCCTGTGGCTCAGAAGGCAAGGGTGCTACCAACTGCGCCAACAGGCCTGTCGAATAGCTAGTGGCTCTCAAAGACAGCTGCCGGAATTCACTATTAAGTGTGCAGCGACAGATGTGCAAACTTGAGGGTGGTGTGGTGCGGCTAGCAGACGGACCCCAGAAGTGCCCTACCACCATGCTGTAGGTTTCATCACCCTGTTACCTTCAATGGAAGGTCAACCTCGAGGTGAGAACCTATCCCGTGGCCGTTGCATGGAGGCCACCCTCATCACCCTAGACCCTAGAGTCTAGACCATCATCGCTTTTTAGCTACTTTTGCATTTTTAAAATGTGTGGATAAATAAAAATGTTAAATTAATAATATATCGTGTCTTCTAACAAATATGGAAATCATCTCACATCCGTGATCCGTGTGACATGTAACCTAAAACTGTCCGTCTGTTTGTTTATACCTAGAAACGACTACTATGTATGTATGTACTCAGGCATGACCAGGGTTCTCACACGACTACGTAAAAATATGTAGAAACAAGTAAAATTAACTTAATGATTTAAAGAAACCCAGACAAAAGTTAGTAATGATTTGTCATAATGTATATTTTACAAGTCAAGCCTTTTCATTTGTTACCCTTAATGAGGGAATTTCGTAGGGGAATTGTGAAAAATATATAATCCGCCATTTTGTAGCAGCGGCTATCTTGCAACGAATTTCATCAAACATAGCTAAGAACACTCCCGACTAATTCACCTTTAAACAAAAAAAGTATTCGTCTCATGACGGCCGACAGATGTGATAACTTGAACTAGTCTAGCGCTGTGGGTTAGAGTGAGAGTGGATGCGTGAGAGAAAGGGAAGCCAGATAGACTGGCGCCGCGCCGTAACGCGTTCGTGACGAATCGGTTTACCTCCCTATAAAAAGTTATTACCTCAAAAAAATCGCGAAATGAGTGTACTCGTACAATATAACCAAATTTCATGATTCGACTTCTTAAACTTAATTTTTCGACACTTAAACCTAATAATCGAAGTTCGAAAAAAAACGCAGTGTAAATTGAATTTACTATCTTATGAAGTATGGGATCCAATACACGGTACACAGGGTTCTCACACGACTACGTAAGAATATGTAGAAACAAGTAAAATCTAATTTGAATTTTCACAAAATAATAATGAACTTTCATAATGTATTATATTCTACAAGTCAAGCCCTTTCATTTACTATACATTTACTTATTGAGAGAATTGTGAAAAATATGTAATCCGCAATTTGTAACAGCGGCTACCTTGGAATTAATTTCATCAAACATAGTAAGAACACTCCCGACTAATTCACCTTATAAACAAAAAAAAAGGTGTGCGTCACATGACGGCCGACAGGAGTGATAACTTCTAGCTTCCCCTTTTATTAGGAACTAGCTGACTCGCCAGCGGCTTCACTCGCTTGGTCTTGGTGTAGAGGTAGAAGTGCCGTTTTGGAACCTTGAGGTCCTGGGTTCCATCCCCGGGTTGGACAGTTACTGGCTTTCTCTGACAAAGTAATTTTGAAAGACTGCCCCGTACTTTGCAATAGACTCGCCTCTTATGAGATAAGAAATAAAAACATGTCTAGCGAAACGTAGGCGCTTAAGACACCGCTGCTTTCCCCTTCGAGGATATATAGGCGAAACTATTTGTTATGTTGTGTTTAAAAATAAAATGTAAGTATTGCAGGCGATTCACTCAAGACCGCTCGACTGATGTTTCACCTCTGTGGTGATGGATGATGATGAGGATGAATCAAATATAGCGTATGTTACTCAGGCATAATGTCGGACTCTAATAGTGCAAGAATTATAATTGGTCCAGTAGTTTCAGAGTCTATATATACCAAACAAACAAATCTTTCCTCTTAATAATATTAGTATAGATTTGGCGATTCATAAATTTTATTGAAATTTATTAATAAACCTAGTAGCAATGGCGTGGCAGCCCTATACATTAAATATTTGCTTAACGAATGAATGCTGCGAAGTAGATATGTGTTTACAATATTTGTTTTGGAAACGTTTTAGGCGTTTAATTATAACAGGCTGCAACATTGGAAGTGTTTTAGATACGTATAGAAGAATTGTGATATTTACCAATATATGTATTGGTAATCTCAGTATTTTATGACAACATTCACACGCAGGTCCCAATACTAAAAGATACACAAGTACAATTTGAAAAATTAAATACCGACTTCCAATCTATTCAGTTATTGGAATGTAACTCAAAAACTACAGGACCAAATTTGATGAAATTTAAATGGGACCACACGGGAAGCACCAGCTTTTAAAGAAAGAATTTTGAAAATCGGTTTACCCAGTCGAAAGTTCTGTTATGAGGTAACAAACATAAAAAATACAGTCGAATTGAGTACCTCCTCCTTTTTGGAAGACTGTAGAAAATAAAGTCCTCCGCCGCGTCTGTCTGTCGGTTCGCGATAAACTCCAAAAGTATTGCACCGATTTTCATTCTGTTTTCACCAATGGATAGAGTGGTTCTCGATGAATATTTTAGTATATAATTTGTCAAGTCTCAATAATTTTGAGAATCGGTTCACCCAGTCGAAAGTTATGTTTGTATGTGTTTGTATGTGTTATGTTTCCTACAAACATAAAATAAATAATAGTCGAATTGAGTACCTCCTCCTTTTTTTGGAAGTCGGTAGAAAATTATTATATACTTAGGTTTCGTATATACGAGTACTAGATATATAATATTTATGTACCTAGATGTATTAACACTATGTATAATATGCACATAAACCGAGCATTTAAGTTCTCTTTTATCAAGGGTTTGCAGAACACTCTTTATAACCGACTTTAAAATGGAGGTTGTTTGTTCAATTGTATGTATTATTTTGTGTTTGTTCACCGATTTCTCCTCCATTTGTAGACCGAATTTTAAAATTATTTTTTGGTTTAGTAGAGTATACTTCTGAGGTGGTCCCATTTAAATTTCATCAAATTCGATCAAGCAGTTTTTGAGTTACACTCCAATAACTGGAAAGTATTACGCTTATCTTGATGATATTATCACAGTCTATGTAAACCTTTATATTACGTGATATTTTCATTGACGGTGAATGACAATCGAACCCGTAAGCAAGGGTTAGGTACTAAAAGTAGTATAACCTAAAAAAAGCGTTTATAAGTACCTAAGGTCGTTAATGTATAATCATAATGTTATATGGTTATAAATGCGCTAAGGAGTTAAGCGGCGTCATCTTCGATGACACAGACAAAACACGTGTCATGTTTTTTTTTTCAATAAAAGCCGTCCTTGGATCAAGATGTGCCGTTTACTCCTCCATTTATACTATAAAATGTATTGCCATTAATTTGATTACTATAAAGGTAGGTACTAGATAGATACACTAGTGTTTGTATTTAAATTCTCGTGAGTTTGATACATATTCAACTATTGAGAGCTAGAGTGGGTTGGCTTTAGAATCGTGACCCCTGAATTTGGTGAAACAAAAACTGTGGGTGGGTTGAAGGGGTTTGTATAAAGCGTATTTACAACATTTTAGCTGCCGGAGATACGCCAAAATAGTCTAAATAGTTTTTTAAAGTTTCAATAAAACACCGTAATTTTGATAGTGACAGGTGACATAAATGACATTAATGCGTAAAACGAAACGTTTCTAGGTAACTTTTAGCCTTTTTTGACATGTACGTTGTATGTAAGTTCTTGAAACGGAACGCAAACATCGAAGATAGCGTAACGTCACTACCCGAATATATTATCGAAAGGAACACACAAAGAGAATATAATAGGGAACACAAGTACAATTTGAAATGTTTAATACCGACTTCCATTCTATTCAGTTATTGGAGTGTATCTCAAAAACTACTGGACCGAATTTGATGAAATTTACAGGGGACCACACGGGAAGCACCAGCATACAAACAAAAAAAACAATTTGAGAATCAGTTCACCTTGTGTTAAATTTGCTTCGTGTGAACATTCACGATTCTCGCCCTTACCCTTGAGCGACAATTGAAGCATTGGGTGCAACAAGGACGTTCGGTAGCCAAAGCCCGTTATGATGTTATTACATCACCATCAATGCACAACATGCACAGCACCATCTAGTTTCGCATCCCAAAAACTCGTTTCGTTCAGCCGCTCCCAGGTAGCGTGAGAATCCTTGATTTCGTTTGTAAAACGTTATTAATGTAAATACTTACTGAAAGTGATTCAAGTGACTTCAGATTAGATAATGACCACAGAGTGAATATGAACCCAAAAAAGGGAAAAAAGGTAAGGAATGATAACTTGTGGAAAAAATGTGCAAAAGTTAAAGAGAGGTTTGGGTAAAGAATACCTATACATTAGCTCGAAGAAAGAAAAGGTTTTTAAACATATTACAACATGTTCTTCCAAAAAAATGTGTAATAACCCTCGATCAAAATGCACAGAATTTTTTAGCGCCTTTGGATTAATATGCGACAAAGCGCAGCAAGATACCCTTTTATTGTCGTGTTTAGAAAAAGTGTTAAAGATGAGATTTGTTGGGCCTGACAAGTTGAAACGAGGTAATCGATGGAAATACTTTTTAACTGTTAACGGTTTAAAGATTAAGTTATTTGCAGAAAATTATTACTGTCGCTACTGAAAATATCGGAAAAATGGTTAAGAATACTGAGTCCAAAAACTCAATTGGGTTGTGACTGTTTTGCCTGTAAGCAAACATGATTTGAATTTGCAGCAGGTAGAAAAATTTTGGAGTAAAAGACGTAAAGATTAGGGACGTTTGATCCTCGCAGCAGGTCCTGACCTTCCAGGCAGGCCTGGAGGATCAAGCTGGACCATCCAGGAGGCCAGTAGCGGCTGATTCAGAAGAGCCCCTTCAGTCTAGGGAATATTTAGATGAATCTGATTAAAAACACGAAAGTTAGAAAAGAATATTAAGAACGTTGAATATTTGAACGGTGATAGTAATAAAATACAGTAAAACTTACATTTTAGTTAAAAATCTTCAAATTGTTATTTATTTTCCTTAAAAATCAATATAAAATTTAACGTCCAATCTGTTTACCATTTGGGTGCAACAAGGGCGGATAATACAAGTAAAAAAATATTTATTTTACCATGTTTCTGATTGCTTCACAGAACATGTCACAGTCTTACATGAACGACATTTTCACCCACAAATTCCCAATTCGAACGCCCCTTGTGAGCGTTTTTAGCGTTATTTTCGCTAAAAACGCTCACAGAGGGCTATACGAACGCACTATCTATGGGCCTTAGCGAATTACAGACAGATCTAGACATGGAAAGCGACTTTATTTTATACTAACTGCGGTCCGCGGTTTACCCGCGTGCTCAAGGATGATGATAATGACGAATCAAAATATAGGTACAGTCTAGATAATGTAGCTTAATAGCTTTCTACTGGTTATACAATGTTTAGAATCGGTTAAGTCGTTTTGTGATACAATAATGTGGCCTAGTTTGTAGCGGCGTTAATATTGCATATTAACGCCGCTACTAGCTAATAGCTCGACATTTGTTGTGAACTTTGTTGTAGATATTGATATGTCCTCTATAAAACGGTAGTACATCACTTTGCTCTATTGTCAATAGTTTCCGTTAGGTACGTAGGTTTTTTTTTGGTAAATTTTTAACACCTGTGGTTACATAATCGAAGTTTTCATACGGATCCGTCACTTTTATGACAAAGTCAAAAGTCAAATTCAAAATAATTTATTCTATTTAGGCTTACGTTCGTAAGTGCGTATTTATCAAAGACGCACTTATGAATGTCAATTATTCATTATAATGTACTTTTGAACACAACTACTAGAAAAGGGACTCTTATTGAACGGTAATTAGAATCAAAATGCGGCGTGTTTCGTAACGTATTTTTATGGTGGGTGGCGCTCTAATGCAGTGGCAGAATCGTACCTATGTAGAAGACTCTATACAAAATAAAGCCAACATAAGCGCCAGGATAACCCAGGATATCAATTTAGAATCAAAACCAAAAAAAATATGACCAGAACCGCTTCCTTCAACGACCTTCGATGTCAACCGATTTAGTATCTGCTAATAATAATAATGATGAAACACTTTTTCTTACTCCCTACGAGAACAATCCACAATCTCCGACATTTACTCAAGTCACCCAAGAGCAAAATAATAATGTTTTTAATAGCAAAGCGTTAAATTATAATTTTACCAATTGTCCTTTATATAATTATTTTAATAAATAAAAAATACTATGAACTGAAGTTTTTTTAAAGCAACTAAGTGTGTTGAAAAGCGTCGTATGAAACTCGTGTGCGTTGTTTATTACAATCTCTACTCCATTTAGGCCGTCGATCTTCGATCTCAGGCCCAAAAACCCGTCTCGATTGTAATAAACAACTTCGCGCACTTGTTGCATAATGTACTATTATAGACTCTACCGCCGCGTTCCAAAATATATAGAGCCTACCGAGAAGAAGTGGCAAGAAACTCGGGGCCATTCCTTTCATATAGATTTTTACAATGTTTCTACTTAGATACTACATGGTGGAGTATTCCTAGCATCTTTGTCTTCTATATAGTTAAATGCGGACTTTATAATGCTTCTTTTTATCAAAACGTTTTTTAAAGTCGACTTGAATTTGCCCTCTGTGAGCTCAGTTATGTGTTTTGGGATTTTATTGTAAAAACGCACACAATTTCCTTGGAACCACTTGTTATAATTCGCAAGTCTAAAACTAGGTACAGCTATCCTATTCATATTCCTAGTATTAAAAGGGGATGATCACTATTTAACTTAGGTATGTAAGTATATAAATATGGAAGTTTTTACGAACATATATTTTTTTTTGCAAATACGTTAATATACCTATTTATTTCTTTAAATGAATATCTCAAAGATTCGCGGAGACCCATTTCGTATATAGCCCGAATAGCACGTTTTATAGGATAAAGATGGTCTCTATATCAGCCGCTGAACCCCATAGAAATCGCTCGTATGACATTACGCTGTAGAAAAATGCGCTACTAACCGCGCAGTAGAAACATCAATTTCCTTTGCAATAAGAGCACGTCAATTTTTCGTTCTTATTGCAAAAGTGAAGTTGTATAAAAATTACATTCGCACACAAGTCTTAACTGTGAAAGATCTTTTGTTGTGAAAATTAAAATCCCATGACAACAACCTAATACAAGTGTAAAAAGATACATCCATTTTATATAGGGTTATGTCATGCATTAACTTTAGTAAGTAACGTTCATTTCTCGACTATAGAATAAGACTTTTATTTCTCACATTAAAATTTGAAGAATACCAACAGCAATATAATTTTTTAAACATAAGGAATAACAACAGAAAGCCAATTACAGGTCCTCACGGTTAAATCTAAATAAAAATAATAAGTTATGAACACTACAATACAGTCTCAATATTTGGTAATGTGGAAGACTTAGATTAATGATTAGTCTCTGCGCGCGAGCTTAGACGCGAAAGCGAGACCAATGATCTAAGATTGAAGTATTCTATCATGAAGTAATTGCTTCATTGAGAAATTACTTAGCAATAAGTAATATTACTTGTATATAAATACGGGTGTTACTCATTGAGAAAGCAATAAAAATAAAACAGCCTCTCTCTACACGACAATATTAAGTTTATGAAACTTCAATAGGTGTATGGTTAACCTCAAACGTAACTCGACCGGTAACTTGTGACGTCATTTTCTCTGAACCGTACCTTGCTTGCGTGCGTTAGCGCCGGTGCTGCCACACGCAATGCATCAAAAGTTAGACTGTATTTAAAAATTAACAAAAAATAAATGAAATACACTTTTCTCATCTGTACTTTATTTTATACACTTAGTATACAATAGACAATTGTGTGTTTAACTTTTATTATTTATAATTAGCACCTAATATATGTAATGCTACCTCGCTGCCTTGTAGCGTATTTATATATATTTCACCATGAGCTTTGGTACATTTAATTATTATGTGTAGCAATGTCATAATGTGCATGTCAAACTGTGCCTAAGCATTACAATAGTGACAAAATAGACCAAAAGTAAATGTCCTAGGTGGTAAATAATATCGATTTATGTAGGTACTTATCTCGAAATTTAAAGTATTGATGTATAATATTAATATTAAATATTTAAATAAATTACCGAACGATCACCAAAAATAGTAATGATCACCAAGGTGGCGGCTCGTGTGATGTTGTAATTTAGCTGTTAGGTTTTTTGGTAATGAAATGAAGTAATGATGGTCAGTCAATGTACGTATATTCCCAAAGTGAACAGATACACAACTAATAATTTGTTGAAACTTCAACGACAGGACCTCCGCCTAATGGTAGGCATTATCACAGGTCACTGCAATCTCAACTACCATCTATATAAAACTGGTGCAATAGATAGTCCACTGTGCAGAGGATGTTTGCAGGAGAACGAGACCGTGAAGAACGTGCTGTTGTGCACGGCTACGGAAAATACACGGAACACTACCGGTCTACTAGAGGATCACTATAGTTCTAAATCAACATCAGTTTTAACACCTCAAATATCACTGGAGCAGTTGTGCCAGCGACCCAGGGTCATACTCCGTTATGTAAAGGAGTTGGGATGGCTAGGGTAGCTGGCGGGGGAAATGCACAATACACCCCAAGCAGGACGTCAGTGCAGGACTTAGCGCCCCCAATCAGAATAAGAATAAGATTCCCAAAGTTATCGGTGGTTACAGTTATTCCTTTTGTAATTTTTAGGTTTCCGCACCTCAAAAGAAACAAGTACAATTTGAAAAATTTAATACCGACTTCCATTCTATTCAGTTGTTGGAGTGTAACTCAAAAAGTATTGGACTTTTAATTTAATTTTAATTTAAAGAATATTAAACGGGAACACCAGCTATCAAACAAAAAAAAATTGAGTATCGGTTTACCCAATCGAAAGTTATGAGGTAACAAACATAAAAAAATACAGTCGAATTGAGTACCTCCTTACTTTTGGAAGTCGGTAGAAAAAGATCCTATATTGTATCACTTTGTTGTCCGTTTGTCCGTCTCTCAAGACCTTTTTTCTCTTGAACGCGTAGACGTATGTTGAAATTTATATCAAATAGTCTAGTCTACGATCTCTTTCAGCTGTAAAAAATAAAACTTGTAAGTCAGCGCCATCATAAAATATGACTGTTTGTAGCATATTTTGCGATTTCACAAGGCAATCAAAATCTATAGGGTATTTCCCGTTGATCTAGAATCATGAAATTTGGCACAAGCAATGTATTCCAGCACATAAAAAAGGAAAATCTGTTAACAGTAAATATGCAGTTAATAACATAAAAAGAATTTATTATTAGAAACTTATTATTTCCTGATGGTGTAATAGTCATGTGTACGGACCGAATGGCAACTTAAATTTGTCCTTTCACCTAGTTTGTCTTTTAGTTAAAGCAATAATATTAAATGATGCCTTAATATATGGAATCCTTGGTGCGCAAGTCTAACTTGCGCTTAGCCGGTTTTAAAGTAAGTACAACTTGCAGGGTACTTTTTAACATTAACCTTCTGGTTAATGTTTAATTTTAATTATAATTACTATGATACTTTAAAAGTACACAAAAAAGAACTAAAGTTACGGTATGGCCGCACGCGCTGGGTGGGATCGAATGGAACAGAACGCGTCGCTTCACTCCATTTGAAATTCGAACCGCGGCACACTGTTGACTGTCTGCGTCTGGTCTGTGTTATACTGGCCGAAAATATCGGGCATCCGGCATTTAATAAAAATACTAACGACTTTTAAAATACACGTTTTCGCGCCAAAGTTGCATAACTTTTTATTTACACAAGTGATGTGGATGTTTAAGTGTGACTGATTGTTTTTTTTAATTTATAGTGTCTTAGTGTTGTGTTTTTGTTTTGGATTACCGTGAAGGAGACACAGGATGGCGGTAAATTTTCTTTTTTTGTTTATAGTCTGTGTTTCGAGACACGCCAAGTAAAAGCGCATCCGTTAAGGCGCTGCAAACTTTTTGGTATTTGTGCGCCGAGTGGGTGAAGCACTGGCCGTAACAGGAACTGCGTCTGTAAACACGATAACTTAGCTGTTTTAATTTGTTTAAAAATAAAAGAAACTACAATGGTAAATGTAGATAGTTATTTAATATAATAGATTTTTTTTTATTACAAAAAATATTGGTAGTAGGGAGTTGTCGCTCAAAATATTGAAATATGCGATACGAAAGATTTTTTTCTGTCGTTTTATTTGCGTTTTTTTTTAATATGCCAGATAGATATTGTGCTATATTATTATATAAGTATTTTTTAAAGTCTAAACTATGCACTGTATTTTTTCACGTTTGTATCAGTAACTAGTATGTCTTAACTGCACGACGACAAACAGCGTATTACGGATCTTTGACTTTGGGCAGCGCCTTAAGCCTAGTGGGAGTACGAGTTCATTGTAACGTTTCAACTAAAGAATGCAAAAGGAAAGTTAAAGAAAACAGTAGGTGCTATTGTCACAGAATAAATAATACTACATATAATTGTCATAGATGGGTGCACAGCACTTGGGATTTTTAAACAAATAACTTTGTATTTGTATGGTATTTGCTTTTTACAAATGTTTGTCAGAATTTAAGTGAAATAGGCCTGTATATCTTGATATACTTGGCTGTAGTGGCTTGAGTTTTTTTAAGTCCATATTTGAATATTAAGACGCGGTCCAACCCCAATTTTAAAATAATTTAGGATGCTTTACGTAAGGTTGAAAATCGCTTGTTAGATTGGACGATGTAATGCGAAAATGCGTTAATTTTGTACGTTTTCTTTATATCTTTCGATATATACTAACACAATTGAAAAAACTGCTGGTTACTACTTTAGTACTATATGTTGGCTATGTATTACCTAAAAATAATATAGTGTTATCACTGAAAATTCTGAGAGTTTGGACGTGAAAGTTTATTTTTATGCACCTATTTATGATTTTTTTTCTGCAGAGAGCGAGTAATATTTATGAATTCTGTTCGGTTATTACTCTTTGCCTTTTTCTTTTCTAACCTAAGTATTTTTTTCATAGATTATTATCGATCTGTTTCGTTACACTAGATGTTTAAAGATTCTGATTTTTACTATTACTATCAGGATACGACCGCGCCTTAATCCTACTATTATTATAAACGCGAAAGTTTGTTAGTATGGATGTATGGATGTGTGGATCTCTGTTACTCTTTCACGCTCAAACGGCGGGGACAATTTTGATGAAATTTGGGTATGGAGATAAATGGCGCTGGATTAGATTAAAACATGGATAAAACGACGTCGTGGACGCAGGAAGCGGTCAGCAAAGGAGATAAGGCGCTGGCAGTTTCGCTAGATATAGCCAACGCCTTCAACAGCCTCCCTCATGGAACAATTCAAGAGGCGCTCCGCTATCACGGAGTGCCCTTGTATCTGCGGAGGCTGTTGCGTGACTATCTCCAAGACCGTGAGATCCTGGTCGAAGGACGCGACGGTCTAAGGCGTCATCGTGTCTGCTGCGGTGTTCCACAGGGGTCGGTACTGGGACCGCTTTTGTGGAACGTAGGCTACGACTGGGTGCTCCGTGGAACGTTGCCTGCAAACATACGGGTTGCGTGCTACGCGGATGATACCCTAGTCGTAGCCAGGGGTAGGGATCTTAGGGAGGCAGTGCGGTTGGCCACGGTGGGCACAACCCTCGTTATTGACCGCATTCGCACTCTGGGTCTGGAAGTTGCCCTCTCCAAAACCGAGGCCCTACTGTTTCATGGGCCTCGGGGGGGAGCCCGTCCAGGTACGCAGGTGAATCTGGGTGATGTCCAGATACCGGTTGGGGCCCAAATGAAATATCTGGGCCTTGTCCTGGACGGGAGGTGGGCTTTTAGGGCCCACTTCGCCCAACTGGCCCCAAGAGTCGTGGGGGCCGCAGCTGCCTTGGGAAGGCTACTGCCCAACGTGGGTGGCCCGAGTGCTAATTGCCGCCGGCTATACTCCGGAGTGGTCCGGAGTATGGCTCTTTACGGGGCACCGGTCTGGGTGGACGCTCTCAGTCGTGACAATAAGACTCTGCTGCGTCGTCCGCAGCGGGTCATCGCGACGAGAGCGATACGCGGGTACCGGACGGTGTCCTGGACGGCAGCGTGCGTGCTGGCCGGTGATCCCCCCTGGGAGCTCCAAGCGGAGATCCTCGCCGAAGTGTATCACTTCGTGGCGGCGAGGAGATCCCGTGGAGACGCTCCAGCGTGGGAGGAGGTCACACGTATGCGGTGGCAGGCGCGAGACGCCTTGTTGCGGCGGTGGACGGAGGATCTGGCTCCACCAGTCCCTGGGCAGTGGACGGTGGAGGCCATCCGCCCAGTCCTCCAGAGGTGGGTGAGGCGGCGATACGGTTCGCTGACCTTCCGATTGGTGCAGGTGCTTTCCGGACACGGATGTTTCGGAAAGTACGTGCACCAAATCGCGAGACGGGAGGCGACCCCAGCCTGCCACGAGTGTGGGGCGCCGGAAGATACAGCGCAACACACGCTGGAAGTGTGTGCTGCATGGGGCCCGCAGCGGCACACGCTTTCAGCGGAAATAGGCGGAGATCTCTCCCTGCCGAGCGTGGTAATTTCCATGCTCGGCAGCGAGAGATCGTGGCAGGCGGTGGCCACCTTCTGCGAAGCGGTGATGGCGCAGAAGGAGGCTGCGGAGCGGATCAGGGAGAACGATGTCCGAGCTGATCCACTCCGGCGCAGACGACCGGGAGAACGGAGGAGACGGTTCGCACGTCTCCTCCCTCCCCCGTAGTGGGGTCACTGGCGAAGAGTCGGGGGACTCTTCGTCGGCTTGCACGGCTCTACACGTCTAGGGGGTGACCTTGGTGAGCAAGGTCATCCCTTCACAGGCGCTGAGGCCCGGTTAAGATCAATCCGGGCCTACCGCTGGGGCGAGATGGTGATTGCCAGCGCGACCCTGTCTCGCCCCACCTTGGCGGAGGACTGCTCACGGGGGGGTTTTAGTGGGTCTGAGCCCCACACGCCCCACACAAGGGAAGTGCACAGCATTTCCCCCCTCAAAAAAAAAAAAAATGGATAAAACGACGTTTTCTAATAATGAAACCTAGCTAGATCGGTTTATCGCCCCCGAAACCTCTGCATACTAAATTGAAAGAAAATCGTGGGAGCTGTTTCCGAGATTCACAATATATAGGTATATATAACATAATATACAAGAATTACTCGTTTAAAGGTATTAAATAGATAGGTAAGTACTAACATTTTCAATGTTCAAAGTAAAAATAATAGTGTTATTATCGGATTTTATAGCGGCATTAACTAGAGCATAAACAATTAGTAAGTACTTAGAAATTACAAGAATTAAGTACTCGTACTTGTTTTATTGCGTTTTTAACGAGTAGCTCAGTTACCAGTGGACTGATTCCACTAAATAAATTGCAATACAACACATATGTGACCTTTATACATTTTCATATTCTGCTTTATTTTTAATATTTATTTTCTTATTGTATCATTCTCTTTCTTTATAATTGAAAGAACAATTTCTTAAATTTAATACCGACTTCGATTCTATTCAGGTATTGGAGTGTAACACAAAAACTACTAGACCAAATTTGATGAAATTGTGTGGTCCCATTTAAATTTCAACGAGCTATGGAGAGGGCTATGCTCGGGGTTTCTCTACGTGATCGAATCAGAAATGAGGAGATCCGTAGAAGAACGAAAGTCACCGACATAGCCCAGAAGATTAGCCAGTCAAAGTGGCAGTGGGCAGAGCACATAGCACGCAGAACAGATGGCCGATGGGGCCGGAAGGTTCTGGAACTTTTGTCAGCTCCAGTCAGCAACTTGCTAACATTTCTGCTTTGTTGTTTTGTAAAAACAGTCACAAGACCGCCTTTTTTAAAGTTTCTATCCGGTCCTTTTGGAAAATTATGGGGGAGGCTTATGTTCAGCAGTGGACGTCCTACGGCTGAGATGATGATGATGATTTAAATTTATCAAATTCAGTCCAGTAGGGTTTAAGTTACTCCAATAACTGAATGGAAGTGGGTATCAAATTTATCATATTGTAAGGTCTTGTATAATATGTAGTGATCCTCAACATGTTCAGTCCCGAATTCCCGATCTTGACGATAAATTATATTTAATATCCAACACAAATAAACATTTTGTGAATCGGTTTATAACATTGAGCAACATGTTAAGATGTGTCAGACGCCATGACCAACTAGGCCACCGCGGGCTCGAGGTCCGAGCATCGAATTTTAACCCTCCATCTGATTTAACTCTTACGGGAACGGAGCGACATCTATTGAACAGTTTTTGACAGCACTATCCAACCGAACGAAGTATTTATAGAAATACTTAAACTTTCGTATTGACGTCGCAACCCTTTATAATTTAGTTTAAAATTTGAAAGGCCGAAATTTCACAGTAATTAGGTCAATATTGATTAATCCAATAATTTAAGAGTTATTGGCCCAGATAAAACTGGTTCATTAAATGGGCCATAAATTGTAAACGGTGAGTTTTACAAAAAGTTTACAGGTAATAAAAGATGCGAAATTTTATTCTCTACAATTATGGTCTCAAATCTACGAAGAAATAATGTCAGGAAGCATAACTCAGAACAAATTCCACACAAAAAGTGGTCCTTCTAACCAAACCGACGTATGATTCCAAATACGAATTACTTTCGAGGTTACATATAGACATGTTCGGTGATTGGTTTAAATTTCAGAAGGAAAGCAGGGATTGGTCCACGCGCGTGCTGCAACGTCTACTATGACAGCTGAGTCATAGCGGCGTGAACGATGTTATTGATTTAGCACGACTTTTATTGAGTCATTTTTTTAAGGCAGTTACTCTTGCTGATATTATTTCTTCGTAGACTCAAATAACTTTTGCCAACCTTTTTTTAGTAAAGAGATTTGAATGATTATTTTTTTATTTGTAACCTGACAATTGCCGGTACAACGAGAGTCCGCTGCTGGGTCATAACCATAGATTAATCAGACTATATCTAAGTCGTAAACTTGGGTTTGTGCTTCCGGTGAAGGCAGCTACAGCTGGAAAACTTTCTATTAGTGTTCCCTTGACTTGTTAACAAATAGAAATAATAGTTACGATTAATGTGTAAACTATGTGTATAGCGTACTCGTATTTCCACAATAAAAATACCCAAATCCGTGGGCCGAGCACGAACAACTGTTTAAGTGTAACGTAATCGCATCGTTAACGTATTTAGTACAAACTGTCATTTATCTAGTACCTACAACAGTGTCACAGATAGCTCATAGTTTGTACTGAATACGCAAACGGTACGATAACGTTACACTTGAGCAGATTTTCGTGCTCGGCCCAATGTTCAGCTTGAAGGAATAACAAACATAATCTAAATATATCTACACTAATATTATAAAAAATAAGATTTGTTTGTTCGAATTGAATAGGCTTCGAAACTACTGGACCGATTTGAAAAAATTATTTAATCATTAGCATCCTACATTATCTCTGATGAACATAGGTTATATATTTTGATAGGTCATTATCCATCACCACGCGGGTAAAATGGCGGAGCGCATCAGTACTATATAAACATGATTCCTTACTATAGTCAGTTCAGTTTTTTATATGGCTTTTGCGGGGTTGTGCAATTTCGCCAATGTCGCGTGGATAAAGAGAGAAACAAACGTTGGATATTGTTCGGTGTTGTAAGTATAGTCGGTAAGTAATTGAGACCCCCTACTGGGAAAAAATGGGTCGATTTATCGGCAAAGTAGAGCCGTGTAAACCCGGTACTGCAGTTGCAACCGCGTTAACGCGGTGAGGGTTGGTGGGTTCAGCTGACACGGTTACAGTACATACACGGTTCAAATACATATTGCGTGGTTATCGCTGCCAAGTTTGTTTAAGCGTACAGCTCGTTGGATCATGTGTAAAACACTTACTTTACCGTGTTTGTTTTTCACACTAACCAAAGCGCTGTGTCAACACCGCTCCGACAACCGTCTAAAAGCGTAGCCGTGTATTTTTGCACGGCCACAATTTTTAAACAGCTGGGAAAGTATTTGAAACGGTAAACGTAACCGTCTATACTAGCTAACGCAACCGTGTAAGTGAGTGACGTAGGCGTGTTATAGATCGAGCCGTGTACACAGCGCTTCACACGGCTGCCAAACGCAACTGGTGCAACCGTTTACATGGCATAGGAATCGTAGCCGTGCTTAAAAGCCGTGAGTGTATTTTTTCCAGACTATACTTTAACCTATTATAATTTCCCTTGTTCACGACTCACGCTATAACATAACTCGACTCGCTCACGCACAGCTAGTGAAATAAACCTTAGTATCGGGATAACAAACAATCCAACCGTGCCACATTCCGGCCGGTAAAAGTCGTTGTATATAATGGTGCAGGAAACGGTAGTGGAATGTGGTTAGACCACGTTACAGATTAGATAGGAGTTACTACATGGACACTCTACCACAGCCGTTCAAGGGCAATCGGAGAGAGTAACAAATGGAAAGCCCTGGAAGATACGGTGGTGAATGTCTCAATATTTTCGAGCGCCACTATGTTGTATTTCGTAGGTACCTGTGTTATTTATTCTTAATGTTGTACTGAGTATCATTACAACCCGCTGGCATAATAGTAGTTCTGCGAACAGTAGACCTCGCCAGCACAGTCTTATCAGCGGCAATTCTTCGCAGTCTGAGCTATCTGCATTTTTTTTCGAACGGAATAAATGATGTTTGCCTCTACCGGCATTTACAGCGTCACCGGACGGGTGGCGAGCGCAGATGACACTCAACCAGATGCGGGCGCATGGCGCAGCGCCTAAGGCGAGCGTTGAAGACGCTTCGCCGCAAGGAGAGGAGTAGGTGACTTGCTCAAGGGCACCACTAACGGTACGGGCTTGGGCCGTCGCCAGGAGAGAAAGGAGTCGGAGAGAATCGCCCCGGTACATGAGTGTACCGTTGAAAGTGGGCCCTATGAATTTATACTCTGTGACTATTTGGAGAGAATCTAATGAAGGTATAATTTTTGCCTCGAGCTTGCCGGCGAGCTCGATGTCTGACTGAGAGCTCTGTGTCTGACTATAAGATAAGATAAGGGTGCATTGTTTCCTGGAGCTTTTATAGGGGTTGCATTGAAACGCGTAACTTGCGACTTCGGTACTGAGGGAATGTTTGATGCTCACGCGGATATTATAACCCGCGGCATATAACTCGAGCTCTGAGCAAAATGTGGAAGGGATAGCTGCGCAGATAGAGAGAGACAACAGTCCCTCGTCTTCGATGTGACAGAGAGAGACGAAGAGTTCTTCGTCCCAATTTTTGACTTCTGCGCAATAACGGTCAGAGCTAGAGTTATATGCCGCGGGTTATACGATATTTTAAAAATTACCAGTCATCTAAATAGTAGGTACTAAATATATTATTATATATTTATTATTATATAATATATATTATAATGTTATTTTACATTGCAGGTCCAAATTTGTGTCATACAGCTCAAAATAAGGAAATTTGGACATCATTGGAAGAGGCCTTTAGCCACTCGGGGTTCTTGACTTAGATTTAAGTTACTTAGTAATTTAATGATATGTAACTTACTAAGAACAAAAGGCTGATAACTTTTTTTTATGTTTTTTTAGCCCTTTTTTTATTATAAAAAGAGACGTAAATGTACGTGAGTTTCATTCATAAATCTTTTGTTTGAATTATCACGGTATAGGAAAGCTTAAAGATACATAATATTAATCTTATAGACGTTAGTTTAGCCGATTTTTGAAAATAATTTACCTACTTTGTACATTTTGTATGATTGAGGCGATTTAGCTGCACGCGAGTGTAGTAAGTACCTACTTACTATGTGGAATGAGAACATACACTTTCAAACCTACGCAAAAGAAGTCAGGTGTACATATTGTAACAATAACTGGCATAATGTATCCAACAACCACATGCAATTGTTATTTATTTAATTTACCTACTAGTATTAGGGTAGGTGCACTAGTTTCCCGGCATGCATGTATTTTCGGCCTTTTGAGGATCATATCCCACTAAAACAACGTAAACAGAGCGTACATTGCTAAAATTCTAACAAAACCATGCACTAACCATTCCCTACAAGTTCTCTTACATCCGTAAATACATTTTAGCTTTCCAACATTAGCAAACACTTCTTAGCAAATTTTTAAATTTGCTAGCTGCCTCGAAATTCTCGTAAAGTGTGTTAATTTACGAAAAAATTTACGGCGCATGTGCTTTTCGAAGGCAAGTTTTTAAACCATTTGTCTAAGTAAATTAGATAAATTCTTATGTAATATGCATTACAAATTACTGAATATTGTTTTACATAGTTATTTTAGCTATAATTGGTAAAAAGTACCATAATATTAGGCAGCCGGAAATCAATACCAGAAAAATACAAACGTTGAGTTTTCGGCCCCGTGGCCGAAATGTGCCTCAATACAGTGTTAGATAGTTTTGTCTCTTTTGTTAGTTTGTTTGCATTCATCTATGTATCTCTTCTTGTACCAACTAAGTGCTTATTGTGATGATTTTATTGTTTGGTTTTCGGCCGCCAAAATATGTTCCTGTAAATTAATAAAAATATTCACTTAACATAAGTGGCCGAAAATAAGAACACATATATTTACATTCGCTTATCGGCCACTTTGAAGCTAGGTTAGACTAATATAGTACTTAGTAATACTTAATATGAGCTAATCTTCTTGTACACAATTTAGGCCTGGTGTAGACTTTGTGGGAGGGATAGCCTTGCTTTTGAAGGACTAGATTCTTTAACTGCATAAAAATGAAGGCAATTTCAAGAGTTCATATTTCCATCTATGTAAACGCCGGTAGAGGCAAACAACTTTTAGTCCGTTGGAAACAAAATTATGTACTTTTTAAGGATTTGTTGAAAAATAATAATTGATACTAGATTTGAACAACTTCGAGAACTGAATTCCCAACCGTTTCCGTTAGAAAACTCGATTGAGGCCGTCGAGCATCGTGGTGAGGTCTTCCATCGATTCTGCCATGATTACAATATCGTTGGCAAATCGAAGGTGAGTGATGTACTCGACGATGCTGAGTCCTTGCCATTCCAGGAGCTTGAAAGCGTCTTCCAATGCAGTAGTGAACAGTTTCCGAGATGTTACACCTCCCTGTCTCACGCCTCCTTGTAAAGGAATGGCCTTTGAACTCTGCTCCTGTACTCGGGCTTATATGTTGGTCTATTGTACGAACGCTTCAACACTTCGATATACCGATAGTCAATACAGCACTGCTGGAGACTGAAGCGCTGCCCACGTCTCGATCGAATCAAAGGTCTTCTCTTAGTTCACAAACGCTAAACATAGAGGCAAGTTTCAAGTTTCTTCGGTCTTCCATATAACTTACCATAGCTTGTGGATGTGGCCTATGGTACTACATACATATAGCCTATTCGGAAGCTGACTTGTTCCGGAGATTGCAGTTCATCAATCCCGCGACGGTTTCTTGAATAATAGCACCACCACGCCTTTGTTCCACATGCTTCTGGCGTATAACCTTCGAGTAAGACGATATTAAATAGCTTCTGCAGGACTTTTAATACCGCTGTTGTCATTGTAATCTCGTACAAGCTGATGTATAATTTCGGATCAGCTTGGCTCTTGGATCTTTGACCGAGCTGCTGACGGTTTAGGGGCCGAGTTTGTATAACTGTCGACCTCTCACAACACTTCTGCTTTGGTCGACGCTACACCGACGTCTTCTGCCTTCAGCTTTGTTAACTGGCTTTGTCCAATAGGCATACCTCTTGCAATCATCTTGGAGCCTGTTTTCCGCTCTATAGTCTCTTTAATACGGTTTGCATTAAAGGTTCGGATGTCGTGTCGCAAGGATTTCCATATTTTCCTATAGAACAGCCTATATGCATTCCACATCGTCAGTAAACTGTGCTACAGGATACTCTGAGTATTATGTATACGAACCTGCTAGAAACGCTATCGATGCTAACGATGTTGTGAGTAAGGGGCTTGTGGATGAGAAACTCGACACCTCCTTGGGTAGGTACTGTTGGTCACCCTCCCGGTGGTAGAGTAGGTTACCTGATCTCAGGGTTATCGTGTCCTCAACCGCTCTTCGGACTTCCGATAAACCCACGATGTCTCAGTGTAACCTACTCATTTTTTCTTCCAGAGCGTCAATCTTCTCGTCTGTCCTCAAAGCCAGTCATCATCGTTGGGGGCTGTAGCTGGGCGCCTGCCCCCCTCTTTATTCTTAGCACCCCTGCCCCACCGTTACCGTGGCCGCTACCATAGCCCAGAATAGCGAGGCTGCTGGGGACAGGGGACCTAGTTCCATTTGCATGATTCAGCGTAAATTAGCTTTTATATTATATTATTGGACTGTTAATTGTTATTTTATTAATCAAGAATGTCTAATAATTTAATATTTAAAAAAAGAAAATGAATAAACGATCATTGATTGTCAAATAATTTTTTTATTAGCCGAGAACACTACTTCGAAAAGCACGGCCGAAAACTGGTGATGTGGAGGCCGAATACTAAGATTTGCGGCCGAAAACCGATGTTTTTGCTATATTTGCAATTTTAAATTAATATAAAAAATATCACAGCATTTATTACAGTTTTGGTATTTTAAATCAAAACTTGAATATGTAGACTACAATTAAACATAAACACTATAGGTAAAAACTTATTTCAACATTCTGTTCTGATGGCTTGAAGTTGCAAGGATCACTAAAAGGCCGCAAACTAGTGCATTGACCCTACTACGTAAATGCCGGTCGTTCAAGGACAGTTCGCAGACACAAACGGTAGGTACAAGCACCCTGAGAAGTAGGTAACACGGCTGCAATGACCGTGAACAGCTGAATGAATTAGGTACGATTCGCAAGAAATTCATCATCATCACCTCAGCCGTATAGGACGTCCACTGCTGAACATATGCCTCTCCCACAAATTTCCAAAAGGACCGGTTGGAAGCGACCTGCATCCAACGTCGTCATGCTACCTTTATCAGGTCATCAGTCCACCTAGTCGGTGGACGACCTACGCTGCGCTTGCCGGTCCGCGGTCTCCACTCTAGAGCTGCTATTTGGGTTGCCCACTGCCACTTCAACTGGCTTATCTTCTGGGCTATGTCGGTGACTTTAGTTCGTCTACGAATCTCCTCATTTCTGATTCGATCACGTAGAGAAACCCCGAGCATAGCCCTCTCCATAGCTCGTTGAACGACTTTGAGCTTATCTATGAGGCCCATAGTTAGAGACCACGTTTCAGTGCCATATATCATCACTGGTAACACACATTGGTCAAAGACTCTTGTCTTGAGCAAGATATTAAATCATTACACACCTATCTTTCTACCCGGCTGCGCTAGTCCAAAAGGGTATATGTGTTGACCGTTATGTCCGGTCGTAAACGCAATTCATCACACGGTCAGAAATTTGTGGGGGAGGCGTACGTTCAGCAGTGGAATTCCTGTCCTACGGCTGAGATGACGATGATGATGATGAGTGAGATAAAGAGTGAATACGTAAATTAGATTTGCTGTATAGATGATGTAGGTATGTATAGATATTATGTGTACCTTCACCACCAGGGATGAATAGTGAAACGGTCCGTGCAACATCATAAAAAATATTAAGTACCTACTACAAACAGTATCACTATCAATTAGAGATGCCTCGAATATTCGGCTAGTCAACAGAATTCAGCCTATTCGGCTTCTTTTTTACTGATTGATGATTTGGTAGTTGGTATTCAGCCGAATGGTTCGCAATATTCGGCTAATAAAAACTTATAATGATATAATTAGGTATAATATTACTGAAAAAAACATATCAGCAGTATTAAATACGCAAAGAATGGTAGTCTTTAAAGTCGGTTTATGGACGATCATTTTACGTGATAACGTCATAGGACAAGACGAACGCTTAGGCCGATCGTGCCTCTCTATCGCTTCTTCCGCGCTCTCGCTTGCACGCTCGGCTCAGGCGGAGCATGACAGTCCTACTTTTTCGTGTGAGCAGCATTTATAAGACGTTATCACGTCAGTTTAAGGCGAAATGAGTGTAGATTACGACCAAATGGCATGATTCGTTTTAGCGATAACTTAGTTTTTCGACGCTTAAACCTAATAACCGAAGTTCGAAAAAAAAGTAGTGTAAATTGAATATACGTTCTTATGAAGTATGGGAGCCAATACACGATTGAGCAAACTTGGTTCGATAGAAAAAAATCGACAATATTCCCTAAATCTTGCAATTTTTCTTACGTGCTTCGAGGGAAAAAGCATTTTTATTCGATTATGAGCAAATATATTTCAATGAATGTATCATATTCGAATTCCCAATGAAATTTACTAGTGAACTATGGACTCCTTTACCATTAAAATGTAATCATTTGATTGTGATTGTTCGAACTAAATATAAAAAGTATTAGCACGTTTTCAATTGCATTTTCGCATTACATCGTCCAATCTGATAAGCAATTGTCAACCTTATGTAAAGCATCGTAAATTGTTTTAAAATTAGGATTGGACCGCGCCTTAAATAAGAAGTACTAATATATGTCAGCGATAAGTTATCATGTATGAAAACAATTCAGCATAAAGGCCTATTCAGACCTAAGCGTTATTTGTTACCGCTGTGGGTAGAGAAAAATACCACGCGGAACTCGATGGGTAAATAGTATGAAGTTCCATAACTGCAGCGAAACTTGTACCGCTTAGTGAGGCGGTATTTTCTCTTGTTTGGCGAAACTGGTTCCGCCGGGCGACGCGGGAGCAAGTAGCGAGAGCGACATGCTCCTGCCCTCGCCCCGTTAACCGTTTGGGTTAATATTCAACGGATATCTCTACCGCGTGCAGTAGCGATATCCGCTTTGGTGTGAACAGTGAAATTATCGCATAACCTTTCGGATTTCTCTATCGCTCGCGGCCTTTAGTTGATACGAGTCACTATATTGTACAGCCGGTATTGCGCAACCAAATAATGTACAACCCGTATTGCACAGCTCTATTAAGTACTGCCTCCCGTACATACATACAATACAGTTTGCATTTTCTCATAAATTATAACTGCTTCTGAAAATAACAGCTTCTGAAAATAACAGCTTCTGAAAATAGCCGCTACACAGCGAAAAATCTTAACAAAATTTTGCTGATCATTGAAAGCTTGTGATTCGGTATTCGGCAAAATCACTACTCGTGGCATCCCTATCAATAGCGTTATTGACGTCATCAATGGCATCATCCTCTGTGACTCAACCGTTGAACAACTTAAAACTTTTAACTGTGACTGGAGCTTTGAAACCAGTTTAACGTCTCCACGTGTACAGGTTAAGTCATAGTTTTTTGTAACTGTGGTACACGGAACAGTGAAAATTGGTAGGAATAGCTCTATGTATTTTATTTTTTATTACAACAATTAAGGTTGTATTGAATAATACTTGAGTTACACTCAGAACGCCGAAAATAATTCGCAACTGTTATAATATGCAGCCGAAAATCTCGGTTCTTTCCTGCTGGGTTATTCTAATTCACTCGGAAACGATTCCGAGACAGAAACGGCCTATCCGTCTCTATCATCTACATTCAGGATGACAGAGACGGATATGCCGTTTCTGTCTCCGAATCGTTTCCGAGTGAATCAGAATAACGAGCCTGGTTTCGCGGCATAAAGTACCTATAAAATGAAAACGTAGCCATAAATTTGAGACTATATGTATTGCACCAATGTCAAATTAGTTCCGAAGTGGAAGGTCCTGCAGTGGAGACCACGGACCGGCAAACGCAGCGTGGGTCCACCTGATAAAGGTTGCAGGACGACGTTGGCGCAGGCCGCTTCCAACCGGTCATTTTGGATAATTGTGGGGGAGGAGTATGTTCAGCAGTAGACGTACTACAGCTGAAACGATGATGATTGTGATGAATGTCAAATTTATACCTCTAGTAAAGGAAACTGTTGACAGATTGGATAAAGGTACAAGTCGTTGGTTACCTACTCCTTATAGAATCTACTTGCTAGTGTAAGTCCTGCCAGAATCAGGCCAGCCGTGTCGAAGATTAACTTGACAGACAGACAGACAGACTAACTATTTTTTATGAGTGTCGTATATACTCGTACTTTCATACGCACACTTAAATGTTACAATATGATTTTAAAGCACTAATGTCTGCTTAGCTATACCAAACATTGCAATTTTAAAGAGAAATAAATCACATCCTCGGACGGGATTCGATCCCGCGTCTTCCGACAACCCGTGTCAGACGCCATATGACCACTAAGTCCCCATACGACGTTTAAAATCATATAGAAAGTGAAAATTAGATGCTCGGTTGGCAAGCGTGGCATGGCGTCTGACATGGCGTTTGAATCCCCTCCGATGTTTAGATTTTTTCTCTTGAAAATTTCAATGTTATATTTATTTATATAGATTAGATATCTGGCTATGTGCGTGTTTTAGTTATATTTTGTAATCAGTTCATATGTTGTTAAATACTTCCTATACTGCGCTTGTATGTGCTCGCTTGTAATTTTTTAAAGCTCTGCTTGCGGACAATCCAAAACACCCGAGAGATATCCCAAGGAGCTAGAAAGGATGAACACCAGTGCCTCGAATCTATGGCCTCGCAGACCATGGCTTTAAATCTTGAAGACTCTGCTGTTAAGCAATAGTATGCGAACATTTAGTTGGGGTTATAGCGTGCTGTGTTAATGCATATAAAATAAAATAATGAATACATTAATTTAAAAACTATTTGTTATGCGATAATAACTATATAATCATGGTATGAACTTTTTTAATTTTGTTATTTTATGCATGCACATTTTATGTACCTAATATTATCCTCATTAGTATCCATTATGGTAATAAAGAGGCTTTAATAATAATAATAGTGTGCTGTAAGTGAACTGAATGAAAGACAAACACAAAGGGTAAAAGTTCTGCATAGGAGTGCAACTCTCGTGGCAGATGTGGCTTTTAATTAAATACTATGGATGGCTACAGGTTAATATGCCAGTTACTACGGGTTTGGCGTCCCGATCGTATAAACCTTTTGTATAAACGTATTCCCTTATTTCCTCTCTGGACTATGAAACTGGCACCAGTTTACAATGCAATTTTTTTTTCAATCATCCGTGCTTACATCTAGTAGGGAAGTCACTGGTGGATAAGAATAATTTGTCAAATATGTGTATCAACTGATGCGAATCAATTAAAACTAGTAGATCTGCGAACAGTAGACCTCGCGAGCACAGTCATTTTATAGGTACCAAATGATGATGCCGAATATTACCAAAAACGTCAAACTTCCCAACCTATTATGTCGTCAAACACTTGGCCAATTATGCCCATATTCGAAATACCCCTTTAAAGTCCAGTAAAGTATTAGTAATAAGTAATAAAAGTAATCTGTGTACGTAATTTTATCAAATCGGTCGATAAATAGCAACGCAGCAAACATTCCCCCATATTAGGAAAAGAACAAAAAAAAATAAAGCTTGAACTAAATTAGCTCAGAAGTATTATATGACCTGGTATGTTTTCAACTTTTCAATGAAGACCATACAAGCTGACCGACCTAAAGTACTCTCATATAGACGTGAATTTACCCTTAAAAAAAATTTATTTAACGTCAACTGCCAGACACTTGGCTATTCTAAAGTTATTTTGATGTTCTGTGTCTGTGGTAGCCAACGCCTACTAACCGGTTTCAATGCAATAAACCCCGGAATAGCTCCAATTGTTTACGAGCACAAACAGCTTCCACACGAATATTTTGACTAAGAATCTATTCTGCTATTTTAGCGCTTCTTTCTCCACAATCGTTCTAAGTACACCCACTGATAGATTTGACTTACTGTGGATGCATCACACTAAGTATTATTTTTTTTTAAACAAAAAATGGAACTCACTTCAAAACCAAAAAGTGTGAAACAACTTGTTGAAATCGGTATACCATGATAATTCAAAAGTACCTATTATCACAATATTGTGCGCATGGTACCGACTTCGACAAGTTATTTCACACTTTTTAGTGTTGAAATCAGTTCAATATTTTTGTTTTTTATTTGTACTCTTACCTATTGTCATTTACCGTCAATCACGGTATATATCTACTACATAAAAATAAGTCGGGTTTTCCTTCCTGACGCTATAACTCCAGAACGCATTAACCGATTTCCACGGTTTTGCATTCGTTGGAAAGGTCTCGGGCTCCGTGAAGTTTATAGTAAAGAAAATTCAGGAAAAATTTAAAAAGAAAAGCGGGTAAATCTTTTTTCACATACAGCGCCATCTCTGATACATAGCATGTACTACAAACCAATATTTTAAGTAGATGGCGCCAAACAAAATGTTACATAAAACGAAGCCATCTGGTGGCGAAACGGAGTTCGCAGGGTTTGCTAGTATATATATAAAAACGAACCCCTATTTCTCCTGGTCACGCTTTAAGGTGAGAACGGCATTCCCAATTTATTCATCTTTTTTAAAATGTTGTCTAATACTTAGAAGATTCTTACATTAAAAAAAAGATGGGAGGTTATGGCGAGGCCGAAGGGTGCGCCTACTCCGCGCACAAAGTCCTTAGTCATCAATATACCTAAGCGAAATATTTTTCAGTTATTGGATTGTAAATCAAAAACCGCTCAAGCGGTTTGCTCAAGCGTATTTGGTGAATGGATGGTCCCATTTTATTATAATCATAATTTTATTTAAGTTTCCTTCCAAGTCTATCAAACAAAAAAGAATTAACAAAATCGAACTACTCTAAAAAGTTACTAAGTTACTGTTCATATATCAAACATACACGGCGATTGAGAATCTCCTCCTTTTTTGGAAGTCGGTAGAAAACGTAAAGGTTCGGATTTACCTATTTTGATAGATTACGTGATGTTATGCATAAATGGATTTGGATGAAATTTTGGTAGGTATAGTCTAGACAGGTGAATCACTTCTCCAAAAGTGCGGGGCGCAGAGAGAGAATATTAGCTGCGTCCCGCGGTTTCACCCGCGTGGTGATGAAATATCCTATGTCCTTATTGTCCTGTTCCAGGATATAATACAATACAATACAAAAATTCTTTATTGATAACCAATCATAAAAGAAAAACATAATCCAATAAAAAGCGCTACAGTAGATTGGACAATTGGCGGCCTTACAGGCAACCTTGCATGGAGAGGATTCTTAATAATAATGCGGTAGTAGATGCTAAACTAAACATTTTTATCTTGGAATTAAGTGCTAATAGATAATTAAAATAAATAAATACATATAAATAAAATTTAATAATTATAAACTAATACATACCTACTATTAAAATATAAACATAAATACAATATTTTAATACATAATAATCATTTAAAGTAAAATATAATTCAGTAGTTATTTGATAAATATTGCTATATATATTATATTATAATATATGTCCTTGCCGAATTTCACCACGATCCGTTCAGCCGTTTAGGCATATAATAACTGTATAGAAGTATTTCCTCGGAGTGCACCGTTTTTAGCACCTGCGGAACCACAAATGTTAAATACTAGGTACCTAGGTATAAACTTTAAACAGCCGTTATACAGAAAAATATATAGATGTTGGAATTTTATGAATAAACGCTTCCTTTATATATAATAAAATACAATTAAGAAAGTCGTGCGACCTACGGAATATTTGATGATGTTTTTTTTTTATTTGCGGCTATAGGAAAATTCTAAATAACGGTACAAACTTACTATTATGTATCTATAAGCATCATAAAGTTCAATTTTTGCACCAATGTGCAAGCTACAGATCTTATCCTTTCTACCGACTTCAAAAAAAAAGGAGATTTTTCTCAAGTCGACCTTTATATTTTTTTCAGTATAACGCATTCTTTTTTACAGATTAGTCCGATTTTATTAATTATTTTTTGTTTTAGAGTATACGTCTGAGGTTGACCCGTATAAATTTCATCTAATTCGGACATTCGGTTTTTGAGTTACAATCTAATAACTGAAGAGTGTTGAGTCACCAAGTCTATCTATGGCACAGACAATATAAATGATTTAGTTAGGTACTATTGTAACTTGGTCTCACTTGCTGTGATTATAATGCAATCTTGAAAATGAAAGCGACCAAGTGCGATTAAGGCTGGCGCTAGAAATTTTGTAAACGGAATATAAAATACAACTTTTACTCAGTTGATATATCTGTCTACTCATCTATATTATGCTATAAATACTTCTTTTTATATTTGCAGGGCATGAACGTGCGCCTGGCGTTTGCCATTATATCATCTGCCTGCTGGTCCGCCTTCCAGCACGGATACAATACTGGAGTTCTGAACGCGCCTCAAGCAGTACGTACATATCGATAGAAATAGTATGCACCATGTCGTATAGTGTGTATGTACCATGTAGTATAGTGCGTATGTACCATGTAGTATAGTGTGTATGTACCATGTAGTATAGTGCGTATGTACCATGTAGTATAGTGTGTATGTACCATGTAGTATAGTGTGTATGTACCATGTAGTATAGTGTGTATGTACTATGTAGTATAGTGTGTATGTACCATGTAGTATAGTGTGTATGTACCATGTAGTATGGTGTGTATGTACCATGTAGTATAGTGTGTATGTACCATGTAGTATAGTGTGTATGTACCATGTAGTATAGTGTGTATGTACCATGTAGTATGGTGTGTATGTACCATCTAGTATAGTGTGTGTACCATGTAGTATGGTGTGTATGTACCATTTAGTATAGTGCGTATGTACCATGTAGTATGGTGTGTATGTACCATGTAGTATAGTGTGTATGTACCATGTAGTATGGTGTGTATGTACCATGTAGTATAGTGCGTATGTACCATGTAGTATAGTGTGTATGTACCATGTAGTATAGTGTGTATGTACCATGTAGAATAGTGCGTATGTACCATGTAGTATAGTGTGTATGTACCATGTAGTATAGTGTGTATGTACCATGTATTTTCGTGATATGTCGTAATCGTAGTATGTATGCATAGTAGCACCAATATAGAATGCATGTCGCTATGATTCAAAGTCTATGTCTAAGCTTTATAGTATGTGCTGTGATGTTGCCTTGAGAGTATGTTTCCATTCTAGCTTTAGTGTGCTATATGTTCGGCCGCATCGTCTCTGACCATAATGGTTAAATACAGTGTTAATATATAGTGGTAGGACATTGCAGAGTCCACCTGGTAGGTACCATACCTTTAGATAACTGGTATCAACCGTGAAGCAGTAGTGTGCAAACATTACTGTGCGTTGTTGAACGGCAATGTTTCCAGGGGGGGTTCAGAACCTCAGAGTGTGGTTGTTTAGTTGTTTTCTCACTCGCTTTAAGACACGGAACGGCCACGGTTGTTTTATAACCTCAAACAGGCTTTGACAAATTCGACATTGACAGATCACTTGATCCTTACCTAATTTTCTTTGAGAAAAGAGAAGAAGAAGTTTGTTGTAGTCTGATTGGTCAAAGTTATGTCAGATGCGGGTTGCAACCGTTCACCGATCGATTTTGATGGTTAAAGTTGCGACGCTCCGAGGTTTGGAACGCTCGAGTTAGAACAACCGAGTGCTTTACACTGAGGTTCTGAACGCTCCCCAGCGTTTCATGTTACGCCCGTCGTCAACATGATAAGTTTGTGTCGTAGTTATTGTTGCTTAGTGTCAACCCTCTACCTGCACGTAGAATTAGCGATCTACCGCCAATAGTTTAATTTTATTATGGTTTCTTAATTGATTTACCAAGTTAGTATATTTTGTGCAGAAATGTAATGCTAGTGCTTAAGCGTACACGAAATATATTATGATTGTAGTAAGCATCATTACACTTGAACGTCATTACTTAAATTATATTATAAGGCTCATGCAAAAAGTTTTAGATAAGTGTATATATAGATAAAATGAAATATTTGATTTCTTGTTGTTTGTAGGAGATAATTTACACTAGAGATATACAACTGTAATTATGTTGAATAAAGACCTTTTAAAACAAAAAAAAAACAAAATGTAGCCAGCGAAGCTACAGGGCTAGAAATCTTATATCTCAGGGTTACGAGCGCAGTGCATTGTCATGCAGAGTTTTTATTTTGAACTCTTGTACTTTAAAATTGTTCTTAGTGTACTGAACTGAACTGCTATCAGGCGCGGATCCAGCCCTCAAAAAAGGTTGTAGTGTTGTCACAGCCACCAGAAAATCTGCCACGTGCGACTCGGAGTATGAACTCGTTCAGAATCAGAATCAGAATCGTTTATTAACCTTATAACATTGTTTGTTACATTGGGCAAGTCAACAAATACATTTTGTACATAAGCATAAAGCACTGTTAAGAAATCATCATCATCATCATCATCTCAGCCGTAGGACGTCCACTGCTGAACATAGGCCTCCCCCATGATTTTCCAAAAGGACCGGTTGGAAGCGGCCTGCATCCAACGTCGTCCTGCGACCTTCCTCAGGTCGTCTGTCCACCGTGTCGGTGGACGACCTACGCTGCGCTTGCCGGTCCGTGGTCTCCACTCCAGAACCTTTCGGCCCCATCGGCCATCTGTTCTGCGTGCTATGTGCCCTGCCCACTGCCACTTCAACTGGCTGATCTTCTGGGCTATGTCGGTGACTTTCGTTCTTCTACGGATCTCCTCATTTCTGATTCGATCACGTAGAGAAACCCCGAGCATAGCCCTCTCCATAGCTCGTTGTGCGACTTTGAGCTTGTCTATGAGGCCCATAGTAAGAGACCACGTTTCAGTGCCATAAGTCATCACTGGTAACACACATTGGTCGAAGACTCTTGTCTTGAGGCACTGAGGTATTTTTGACGAGAAGACTTCGCGAAGTTTCCGGAACGCTGCCCAGCCGAGTTGGATTCGACGATTGACCTCTTTCTCGAAGTTGGACCTGCCTAGTTTGACTGTCTGTCCCAGGTAGATGTACTCGTCAACAACTTCGAGAACTGAGTTCCCAACTGATATTGGGGTAGGTACAACATGGGCATTAGACATAATTTTCGTCTTATCCATGTTCATCTTAAGACCTACCCGCTGGGAAACTCGATGGAGGCCTTCGAGCATTGTACTGAGGTCTTCCATGGATTCTGCCATGACTACAATATCGTCGGCAAATCGAAGGTGAGTGATGTATTCGCCGTTAATATTAATGCCAAGTCCTTGCCATTCCAGAAGCTTGAAGGCGTCTTCCAATGTAGCGGTGAACAGTTTCGGAGATATAACGTCTCCCTGTCTCACGCCTCTTTGCAATGGAATTGCCTTCGAACTCTGCTCCTGTACTCGGACTGACATGTAGGCGTTTTTGTACAAACACTTCAGCACTTCAATATACCGATAGTCAATACGGCACCGCTGGAGAGACTCAAGCACTGCCCACGTCTCGATCGAATCAAAGGCTTTCTCATAGTCCACAAACGCTAAACAAAGAGGCAAGTTATACTCTTCGGTCTTCTGTATAACTTGCCGTAGCGTGTGGATGTGGTCTATGGTACTATAGCCTTTTCGGAAACCGGCTTGTTCCGGAGGCTGGAATTCATCAAACCTGCGACTGAGACGGTTCGTTATGACCTTCGAAAACAGCTTATAAACATGGCTCAAAAGCGAGATGGGTCTGTAATTTTTAAGTAAAGTGTTGTCACCTTTCTTGAAGAACAGCACCACCACGCTTTTGTTCCATGCTTCTGGCGTTGAACCTTCAAGTAAGACGGTATTAAAGAGCTTCTGAAGGACTTTAAGTACCGGTGTTCCACCCGCTTTCAGAAGCTCAGATGTGATACCGTCGTCACCAGGCGCCTTGTTGTTCTTAAGCTGTTTCAAAGCCATTCTAATCTCGTACAGGCTGATGTCCGGGATATCTTCGGTATAATGTCGGGTCAGCTTGGCTCTTGGGTCTTTGGCCGAGCTGCTAACAGGTTTAGCGACCGAGGTGTATAGCTGTCCGTAGAAACTCTCTACCTCTCCTAATACTTCCGCTTTGGTCGACGCTACACTGCCGTCTTCTCTCTTCAGCTTCGTCAACTGGCTTTGCCCAATAGACATGTCTCTTGCAAACACTTTGGAGCCTTTTTTCCGCTCTATCGTCTCTTTAATACGGTTTGTATTAAAGATCCGGATGTCGTGTCGCAAGGACTTCCATATTCGTTTATTGAGCAGCCTATATGCTTCAGCATCATCCGAAGACTGCAGTTTCAATGAGCGTCGTTCAGCCATGAGGTTGAGGGTATCGTTGGAGAGTTTCTGTGGCCTATCTGTACGGTGGGGTTTAAAGTACTTGGAACCCACTGTATGGACAGTTTCTACTAACCTGTTATTGATCTCGTCCACTGAAGCGATGTTCTCAAGGCAATCGAAGCGATTGGATAGCTCAAGTTGAAAGCTCTCGGGGTCTTGAATACGGGCACGAGTGGGTCGGAGCGTAGACTTCATCAGACGAGACCTCTCCAGTTTGACATTAATATTCACCGTGCCTCTTACCATTCGGTGATCACTACCGGTTTTAACCCTGTTGATCACGGAGACATCAGTGAATATTTGCCTTTTGGTGGTCATAATGAAGTCAATCTCATTTCTCGTGGAACCATCGGGACTCAGCCAGGTCCATTTCCTGTGAGGTGGCTTCTGAAAGAAAGAGTTCATCATAAAGAGTCCCTCTTTCTCCAGGATGTCGGCCAACCTCTGTCCCCTACGGTTCCGTTGTCCATATCCAAATTGCCCCACTTTCAACTCATCCTCGCTTCTCTTACCCAACTTCGCGTTGAAGTCCCCCATAACAACTAGAAAGTGCGTTTCAGAGGTATGTATGGCCCGACTAATGTCCTCATACATATCCTCCACCTCATCATCCGGGTGCGACTTCGTCGGTGCGTATACCTGAATGACCTTCAGCGAATATCGTTTGGATACTCTGAGTATTAGGTATACGACCCTATTGGAAACGCTATCGATCTTAACTATGTTGTTAGTAAGGGACTTGTGGACGAGAAAACCGACACCACCTTGGGACTATTGGTCGCCCTCCCGGTAGTAAAGTAGGTTACCTGATTTCAGGGTTATCGTGTCCTCACCCGCTCTACGGACTTCAGATAACCCTACTATGTCCCAGTGTAACTTACTCATTTCTTCTTCCAGCTCATATATCTTCTCGTCTGTCCTCATTGTGCGTATGTTGTGTGTCACCAGGGCCAGTCGTCGTCGTTGGGGGTGGTAGCCGGGCGTCTGCCGGGGATTCTTAGCACCCCCTGCCCCACCGTTACCGTGGCCGCTACCGTAGCCAGGAATAGCGGGGCTGCCGGGGACTGGGGGCCTGGTTCCTAATGTGTCCGTCATTGGGGGGATTTTGCCAATACTCGCCACGCTTGGCAGGCGGGTTGGCGAGCGCAGTTTTGGGGTTTTAATACTGGGAAGGTGCTGCTGCCCACCTTCCCAGTATCTATCCTACTATCCCTTAGCAGATTTTTACGCACCCACGGGTAGAGTTGGGGGGGTACTATTCTAAGCCGGTACCCCACGGCAGCCACGGTTAAGAAATAATAATAATTAAATTACAGCTATTTTTACATTAATCATTCAAGTAATTGTATTATAATTTAAATATATTTCCTGTATTTATAAGACTTAATAAAACCATTGAATATTCAAAGCAAAAGATATACCAAGAAATTGCAAAAATTAAAAATAATGTCATTTGAAAGATACATTAATAAGTATAAATTTTTAAACCATCAATTTAGCCTACCTACCTACTTAAAATTTTCTACAATAATGAATTTTCAGTCAGACGCATGTCCATGAATTCCTTTAGGGAATATAATGGATGACATTCAAAGAATTTATGTTGTTTTTTATTGAATGTTCATGATCCATGTAGTGCATTCGTACAAAAGACATCGTAAGAAAATATTTGATACTCCAATTTATAAGACCAAGATTTTGTAAAAAAAAACTATTGTTTTACGTGGTCAACGCTGTGGGGTGAACACTAGTTTGATAAAACTGTAAAATGCTATTTTGTTCGCTCAGGATAATTAAGAAAGCGACAGTCGTCTCCTTTTTTGAATTTCATGTGCAAAATAGAACCAGTATGTGGTTGGATGCACGCTTGACTGCTTTGGGTAAGTACAGTACAGAAACAGTAAAAACTGTTATGTATCTAGGGCAACACTATGTAGAGGTTGTCTGCAGGAGAACGAGACTGTGGAGCATGTGTTACTGCACTGCAGGGCTACGGAGGAAATTAGAGCAAAAACAGGATTACTGGAGGTCCGCTCCAGAACGAATGATGCATCATCAGCACCATCGACGGTTGTTCATACATGTCAAACTACACTGGAGCAGTTGTGCCAGCGACCCAAGGCTATACTCCGCTACGTGAAGGAGTTAGGCTGGCTTGAGTAAATGCTGGCAGGAATGCACAAAACACCCCAAGCGGTACGTCAGTGCAGGCCTCATCGCCCCCAAAACCAATAAGAATAAGATTTCTAGGGCAACTGTGACACAGATAACTTATTGTTTGTACGCCGAAGCGTGACGCGTTGGCGTTTACGATACGAATTCTTTTTCGCATTGTTTGTGCTACGGCCTCAGGCGAGCGATTGGTTTAATTTTTTTATTTCTTTTTTTATAAAAAACGTAGTCAACTAAATGTGGTTATACTAAACATGCGATTTCCTCCATCAGGTGATGTCAGAATGGCTGCATAAAAGCGCACTGACAGAAACAAACTCGTCTCTTTCTGCCCTTGAGGACCCGAAGGTGACAACCATGTGGTCCATCGCCGTAGCCATTTACTGCGTCGGAGGCATGATTGGAGGCACTGTCACCGGGGTCGTGGCAGATAGGTAATGTATACAATATACCTAACCTAGATGAATGTGCGAAAAGATGACGTCGTGACATTACGGTTAAATGACATTCAGCTGTTTATATTGTAGCCCATCGATCCGTCATGCAACTGTCAAGATATGTGTGGACTTCGACTCAATACAACTGTAAAAATAAGCCGCGTTGTCGATCAGAGTCTGATCGGACCGAGTGAACCCGGACACCAACTTGGACGCAACTCGGATTTTGGCAACCCATAATCCGAGCGCACTCGGACGACGGCGTTCGATCAGTGTAGACTCGAAACATGTTCCACTTTACCGAGTTTAGCCGCGTTGACACGATCGGAGTCTGCTCGGACCGAGTGAACTCGGGTACCTACTCGGACGCACTCGGACGATTGCGTCCGATCCGTGTAGACTCGGACCATGTTCTACTTTCCGAGCGAAGCAACGTTGACACGATCAGAGTTTGCTTGGAACGAGTGAACTTGGATACCTGCTCGGACGCAACTCGTATTGTGGCATACCATAATCCGAGCGCACTCGGCACGACGGCGACGGCGTCCGATCCGTGTAGACTCGGGCCATGTTCTACTTTCCGCGTTGACACGATCAGAGTTTGCTCGGACCGAGTGGGCTCGTACGATAAAGCGTTATACGAATGTACTAGATAGCTGTTGATACTAACATAGTTCACTCGGACGGATCATAATCTTCATTCTTCCAATTATTTTTATTAGTCAATATCATAAAATAAAAACAAGTTTTTTCGTAAACAGTTATACTCCTGGTCAACATATAGGATACTTTTGATCCCGGTTAATTGAAGAGTCCCCGTGGTATAGTTACCACGCGAGCGAAGCCGCTGGCGGGTTAGATAATTATTCAAATATTTGTATTATTTCAGGTTCGGCAGAAAAGGCGGTCTTCTGCTAAACAATGCATTGGTGTTTATCGCAGCCGCCTTTGAAGGTAGTGCGAAGGTCGCCAACTCTGCGGAGCTCCTCATTTTGGGAAGGCAAGTATTTTTAGAATGTTGAGTCTGGCTCTAGACGTCATTGGTTGGCATTTTTGCATACAGCGGAACCCATATGTATCTATTTTATTAACCGACTTCCGAAAAGAAGTTTCATTCAATTCAACTACATGTTTTTTGTATGTATGTTATGCAATCATTCCGCAAATTATGTTGGTCATGAAGTGGTCCCATACAAATTTTATCGAAATTGATCCAAGCCTTTTTGAATAATTAACCGTTATACGATAGGTACTCAATTTCGTCGGTTGTGAACTGATTTACAACACTTTTTATGGATACTTATATATCATCGACGTCTAACTATGGACAGTCCTAAAATTTTGAGTATCATATTTGTGTCATCAATGATGGAATGGAAGTAAGTTATTTTTTTTGAAATTGTAGGTATATTATGTGATCCACTCGATGCTCAATAACAAAAATATGAAATATTCTGCCTTTACGAGCAAAAAACATCCTTACTTGAACGTTGAAATAACAATTTTGAATCTTCCTATAACACCAATGAATATAAACACATGTGCTGCAACCCGCGTCTTCTGGCTCAAACTCAAACTCAAACTCAAATGATTTTTATTGGTTATGTGCAAAGTTAACATACAATGCAGGTGTTGTTGCCTAAGGTTTACAGTAAGTACATGTCACATGTTACCCCTGGGGGTGTTGCAATTGTGCAGAGAGGACCAGTCTATTTTAACGTATTATCATTGAAAAATTCGTCAATATTATAATAACACTTCTGCAAAAGTAAATTTTTTAAGTGTGAATTTTAATACGTTCATTTTTTTTTTGTCTTTTATTTTGTTAGGTAGTGTATTATAAATTTTAACTGCCATTGCCTTGGTACCGGAACTGTGCATTTTCAGTCTAGAAGAAGGTATTAAAAGTGTATGTTTCCGTGTTGGTCTAAGGGGATAATTTCTCGTCTGTTCACATGCTTTTAAAAAGTATTGAGGATATTTTCGAATAAACATGCACATTTCCAAGATGTAGATGGAGGTGAGGGTCAGCATTTGATATTTGATAAAATATGGTTTATGGAAATGATGTATTATTAAATCTGGAAATTCTATGTGTGCAAGTATTCGCAGGCATTTCTTTTGTGCGATGAAAAGGTTATCTACGTTTACACTGACTCTCCGTGTCAGACGCCAAATTCGATGCTCGGACCCTAACCTCGGTGGCCTAGTTAGTCAATGGCGTCTGACACGGAGAGTCAGAAGACGCGGGTTCGAATCCCGTCCGAGGATGTAAATTTTTCTCTCTATAAATTTTAATAGTACTATTTAACTGTTCTATAATATGAGCTGTAAAATAACCAGCTTCAAATAGCTGTTCAAGTAACTATATAATTATCATCATTATAGATAGATAGAAAACACTATTGAAACACCACATTAATCACTTAATATTAAAAAGTACAATTCTTAAACCTAGATGTAACAAGGGGAGGTCTTACCGCTCAGAACGATCTCTTGCAGACTTATATGTATGTTTTCATAATAGTTTTGAGTTTTGTAGTTTTTCTATTTTATTTAACCGACGTTGTTGAATAAGGTGCAATACTAGAACGAAACCTAAGTAAAGTTGTCGGAACTTAAGGAAAAAACATTCACACAGTTTTACACTCTGCACTTATTACGCTATGATCGAGAGTTTATACTAGAAATCTTCATTGCACTTGGGACTCCATATAACGCTACGTTCAAGAGTTAACTCGAGAAACCTTCATTGCACTTGGGACTCCATATAACGCTACGTTCAAGAGTTAACTCGAGAAACCTTCATTGCACTTGGGACTCCATATAACGCTACGTTCAAGAGTTAACTCTAGAAACCTTCATTGCACTTGGGACTCCATATAACGCAACGTTCAAGAGTTAACTCTAGAAACCTTCATTGCACTTGGGACTCCATATAACGCAACGTTCAAGTGTTAACTCTAGAAACCTTCATTGCACTTGGGACTCCATATAACGCTACGTTCAAGAGTTAACTGTAGAAACCTTCATTGCACTTGGGACTCCATATAACGCTACGTTTAAGAGTTAACTCTAGAAACCTTCATTGCACTTGGGACTCCATATAACGCAACGTTCAAGAGTTAACTCTAGAAACCTTCATTGCACTTGGGACTCCATATAACGCAACGTTCAAGAGTTAACTCTAGAAACCTTCATTGCACTTGGGACTCCATATAACGCTACGTTCAAGAGTTAGCTCTAGAAACCTTCATTGCACTTGGGACTCCATATAACGCTACGTTCAAGAGTTAGCTCTAGAAACCTTCATTGAACGTGGGACTCCATATAACGCTACGTTCAAGAGTTACCTCTAGAAACCTTCATTGCACTTGGGACTCCATATAACGCAACGTTCAAGAGTTAACTCTAGAAACATTCATTGCACTTGGGACTCCACATAACGCAACGTTAAAGAGTTAACTCTAGAAACGACGCAACGAAAACCTTCAGATGTTACTCTCGAACGTAGCGTCGTTTCGTATATAAAATTCTTGAACGTAGCGTCATATTGAGTCACTCGTTCAAAGAATGTTTCTAAAGTTAACTATTAGGTACCTGATGCCCTTGACGTTTATTCTTTACTTCAATATGTTTTTCGTTAATGTAACCTACTATTATTGGTTCCAGACTGATTATTGGCGTTAACAGCGGTTTGAACGCTGGCCTCGCGCCGCTCTACCTATCTGAGATATCGCCTGTCTCGCTCCGTGGTTCAGTGAGTAACATAACATAATTTTGTATGACTTTTAAAGCACGTCTCACTTGCAATTTATACTAATATTATAAATGTTTATCGGGACTTATCACGTATTATTTAATATAGGTAAAAATTTGTACCTTTCGCTCGACGTTTCGACCATGTTACAATGGCCGTGGTCACGAGCTGACTGACTGTTTACATTTAAAACATGTGTTCAAATCGCGAAAGTTTAAAAATTACTGTACTAATATTATAAAGAGGAAAGATTTGTATGTAAGTATGTTTGTGACAAATTAGCTCAAAAAGTACTGCAACAAATTCAAAAATTCTTTCACCATTGGAAAGCTACATTCACCCTGAGTAACATAGGCTTTATAAGATTCAACATCATCATCATCAGCAATACCAATAAGTGGCAGTGGGCAGGGCACATATCACGCAGAACACATGGCCGATGGGGCCGAAAGGTTTTAGAGTGGAGACTACGGACCGGCAAGCGCAGCGTAGATTGTCTACCGACATGCGTAGGCCGCTTCCAACCGGTCTATTTGGAAATTTGTGGGGGAGACCTATGTTCAGCAGTGGACGTCCTACGGCTGAGATGATGATGTCCCCTCTATCCTGGCACTGGTTGTCCCCTCATGTGTACACTCGTGACATAATAATGACATTTCGATTGTGTCTGGTAGGTTTGACATTTGATATATTAATGACTGATTGATTTATCAATGCAGAGCTTAAACCCCATTGGCCTAGTTGGTAGTACTCTGCTACCAAAGCAAGGGTTCTCAGGTTCCACTCTTGGCCAGGGCAAATATCTATGTGACGAGCAGAATTGTATTCTCGAATCTTGCATGTTTCATCATCTCAGCCGTAGGACGTCCACTGCTAACTGCCTCCCCCATAATTTTCCAAAAGGACCTGCATCCATCATATTCCGGCGACGTTAATCAGGTCGTCTGTCCATCTTGTCGGTGGACGACCTACACTGTGCTTGCCGGTTGGTGTCCAACCTCCCGACCCATCGGCCTTCTGCGTGCTGTGTGCCTGCCCAGTGCCCACAGCTACTTCAGTTGGCTTACCTTCTGGGCTATTTCGGTGACTTTAGTTTATTTATTTATTTGGTTTCCCATGAATAGTTACATTACTTCTTGTGTCTTAAACATACTCTTAACTAAGTTGCTTAATGCACTATTTGTTAAAGGGAAACACCACATGCAATATTATAAATTATACATAATATGTTATTTTTGCCTACATCTTAAATTAATCATTCCAGATCCTTGTTGAATACAAAAATAAAGTTAACAGCTAGTTAGTTCGTCTACGGATCTCCTCATTTTTGATTCGATCACGTAGAGAAACCCCAAGCATAGCCCTCTCCATTGCTCGTTGTGCGACTTAAAGCTTGCTTATGAGGCCCATATTGAGAGACTTGGGTGTTTGATGATGTGACATACTCAATCCTATTGCATGAGTGGGGTATGAGTATGTGAATTTAAAAAAAAATGCTATAAAATGTTTTTGGCTGCACCAGTCCTAAATCTAATTTTGGTTCCGCAAGCAGCGCTGCCCACGAAACACAAGCAGTCCTGGAAGCTTCACTGCCTAATTGTTAAAAATCTTGAATGTAAACAGATTGCTTATTGTTTCCAGATCGGCACAGTGTACCAACTGGTTATCACCATCACTATCCTCCTTTCCCAAGTCCTCGGACTGCAGTCAGTGCTTGGCACCCCGGGAGGCTGGCCGTACTTGCTGGCTATCACCGCTATACCTGCTCTAATACAGAGTGTGTCACTGCCCTTCTGCCCTGAATCACCCAAGTACCTTCTGCTTAATAAAGGGCAGGAGTTACACGCACAACGAGGTAAGAAATAGTTATTTTCTTCATACCTATTCAATAACAACAATTAGGTTCAGCGGAGAGCGGGAGCACAATTCAATTTTGGTCCTACTGGGTATTTTTTCTCTCTCCGTATTGGTCCATTAAAATCTAGTAGGCTATATACCTTCTCCCTTCTGATTAGTCCATTGAAATCTATTACGCTATGCCTTTCTCCCTTTTGAATGGTCTATTGAAAAGTTGTAGGCTTTGCCTTTGTTCTTTCTGATTGGTCCATTGAAATCCAGCACGCTACACCTTCTCGCTTCTGATTGGTACATTCTAATCTAGTAGGCTATGCCTTCTCCCTTCTGATCGGTTCATTGAAATCTAGTAGGTTTTGCCTTTGTTCCTTCTGATTGGTTCATTGAATTGAAATCTAGTACGCTATACCTTTCCCTTCTGATAGGTCTATTGAAATTTAGTAGGCTATGCTCCGTTTTCAGAGCTCTACCTACGGCTTTCTTTTTCCTAAAGGTAAATTATTTTAACATATTATTCACGAATTGTCTAAATATATCCAATTTTTTATTTATATTTAATTGTGTTTTATATAGCCTGCCAACCCATTTTTTCCGTATAGCTCTTTCCTTGTCTCTAGGGCGATCTTTTTTTTTTTAAATCGCGACCATGTCTGATCTTCAGCTTTTTTTATGTTTCAGCATTGAACTGGCTTCGTGGAGATGTGGCTGTTCATGGAGAAATGGAAGAAATGCATCAGGTAATTATTTTTTAGAGTTGATGTAGTGTTTGAGCACTATTTCACTTGATGGTGAGTGATGATGTGGTCGAAGGTGGTACACACTAGACCTAGAATAGCGACTGACTCTCGAGGACCGCTGCCGAAACACACTGTTAGGTGTGCAGTGACAGAGTTCAAGCTAGTCAGGCGGACACCAGAAGTGCCCTACCCCCATGCTGTGGGTTTCATCACGATGTTACGTTCAACGGAAGCTTAAGCCGTTAGTAGGGATCGAACCCGTGGCCGTAAAATTAAGGCCGACCCTTGTTACCCCTTGGTTTGCTTTACAATTTATAAAATATATATATGGGACAACACTCACACAAAGGTCTTCAGGTCCCAAACTAGACATAGCCTGTACTATGGTAAACCTGATGACTGATATTACATACTTATATATAATACTTATATACATATAAACACCCAGACACAGATCAAACAGACATGTTCATGCACACAAATATTTGACCTGTCCGGGGATCGAACCCGGGACCAGCGGCTCAGAAGGCAGGGTGCTACCCTGCCTTCATATTGTATATATTGCCCTCATAATGTAATCAGCATTTTAATATTTAAGTATTAAATCCAAGAGATTCTGGAGTGGAGACCACGCGCAACGTAGGTCGTCCACAGACAAGGTAGACAGACAACCTGATATACGTCGCCGGACGATGTTGGATGCAGGTCCTTTTGGAAATTTGTGGTGGAGGCATATGTTCAACAGTGGACGTCCTACGGCTGAGATGGTGATGATTATTAGTAAACAGTTTTTCCCTCACCGTAGGGTTTATAGACTCGTTTTAATTAAAGTTAAAGTGGAAACTTCAAGCGATTTTTGGTACTGGCTAAACTTATGGTTTCGCCTAACTGACATGAGTGTTGCGTCACCGACACCCCCCTTTTTATCACTTCTATCGAAATCCCCAGAACACCATTTGAAACAATAATTAATTATAAGTTTGTATTATAGTATTATAAGTATTTAGGGGTTGTATATATGCAACACTCAAGACAAGAGTCTTCGACCAATGTGTGTTACCAGTGATGACTTATGGCACTGAAACGTGGTCTCTTACTATGGGCCTCACATGGATAAGCTCTCAGTCGCACAACGAGCTATGGAGAGGGCTATGCTCGGGGTTTCTCTACGTGATCGAATCAGAAATGAGGAGATCCGTAGAAGAACGAAAGTCACCGACAAAGCCCAGAAGATAAGCCAGTTGAAGTGGCAGTGGGCAGGGCACATAGCACGCAGAACAGATAGCCGATGGGGCCAGAAGGTTCTGGAATGGAGACCACGGACCGGCAAGCGCAGCGTAGGTCGTCCACCGACAAGTAGACAGACGACCTGATAAACGTCGCAGGACAACGTTGGATGCAGTCCGCTTCCAATAGGTCCTTTTGAAAAATTATGGGGGAGGCATATGTTCAGCAGTGGACGTCTTACGGCTGAGATGATGATGATGATGATGATGATATATGCAAATAAAGATACTTAACCCTCAATATAAACCGATTCAGGAAGCAGAGAGGAACAAAGTCAGCAAGAAGGTGACTCTCCGCGAACTGATATCCAACCGATCGCTGCGCGCGCCGCTTACAATCGCGGCTGTGGTGATGCTCGCACAGCAGCTCTCTGGCATCAACGCTGTTATCTTCTTCTCCACCAAGATATTCCTGACGGCTAAGCTCGGCGAGGAAAACTCACAATATGCTACGCTCGGTAAGTATTGCTTCGGGTGCTGTCAGACAGAGAACGGTCACGCGTTCATGCGGTCAGTTTTGCGTTCATTGTGTTGTATCACGTTACATAGATATACCCACAGTTGACCGCCGCCAGAACGCCTCCTGTTTGGGTATATCTATGTAACGTAATACGTGTGCTCGTTCTCAGTTCCCACAGAGCCCAGCCCATCATACCCACAACGGTGGACACGCGCTTGAGCAACTGGCGTACTCCAAAATAACGAACTACGAAGTTTCGTTTGACGGATATTGCATTTTTCTACAGACTTCCAAAAAAAGCAGGAGGTACAATTCGATAGCATTTTTTAATGTTTGTTACCTCATACCTTTCGATAGAGTGAACCGATTCTCAAAATTCTTTTTAGAAAGCTGGTGCTTCCCGTGTGGTCCCATTTAAAGTTCATCAAACTGTATCCAGTAGTTTTTGAGTTACACTCCAATAACTGCACAGAATGGAAGTCGGTATTAAGATTTTCAAATTGTACTTGTTCTATTATAAAAGTGAAAAAGCTGTATTAATGCTTTTTCACTTACAAAGTAAGAAAGGCAATATCCGTCAATCCAAACTTTGTAGTTCGCTTTGGGAGTAGGCATTCAGCTTTCAGTGAAGTTGTTTTTTCCTTTAAAAAGGGGACCCATATATTTGCAGATTTGCCATTTCTCAAGTTATTTAGGTAAATATTATATATAGTTGCATCAAATGAGATTTCCAATCAGAGTCAAGTCAAACTTATCACAGTCACATAATAGTAGATTATGCACCAAGGGAGTAAAGCAGTGTCTTACGTCATGGGCGGTATGGTGTAAGTGTAACGGGGAGTCTAGGGTTAATCCCTGAGCGCAGCGAGAAGATTAATATTTAATTCCCGAGCGAAGCGAGGGAGTTATGTAGAGTCCTGAGTGGAGCGAGGGGTTAAAGCCGCCCAAGACGAAGACAGGCTTAATCCTCGAGGTGCATACTCTACTTTTCATACCTACTGCGAGACAATAAAAACTCAGAGCTTTAAAATAGCAGTTATTTCCTTAACAGTAAAATACATTAATAGTTAATATTCATATTGGACACATTTGTACCGTTATAGAGGAACAGAGACAATATTTTTGGAAGAAAAATTTTATGGAAAACACCGTTTTAGACTTTCGCGGTTGTTAACTAAGTTATAATTAGTACTCACGAGATGTAGACCACGATTTAGTTGCTTTTGGAGCACCCGATATTTCCGTACAGTTACATGCACCACGTTGCAAATAATAATATTTTATGAAAGTTGAATAACAACAAACACCAGAACATAGATGAATATAATACCTAGCACCGATCGTAACACGTAACTTCAACTATGACCTTGAACGCGCAGAGTGGACCGTGTGTAACCCATAGCAACGCGGCGCACAACTATCACATTCCTTAGGTTCGCTTAGCAATGAGGGCATTGGTAGCGTTGCTATTGTTGACTCTTTTGTTAAAGCGTTCGTAAAGCCCAATTTTGGTGGCAAAAAATACTCATTTTTTTAGCTTTTCGAACGCTGAACATAAATAGCCATAAACAACATTTTCACCCATAGATTCCCAATTCGAACGCCCTTGTGAGCGTTTTTAGCGCCAATTTAAGGCTATTCGAACGCACTACTAATAGTACAATCCCGCCTTTTTCTTTATTTTCTGTATGCTGTCTACGTACTATGAGTTTTCCTACAACTAACGTTCCGAATCCAAATCACTTTACTCCCCAGGGAGTTTCATACAATTTTACAGCCCCGCGTATGTAATGCCTTGCTTTACGTAGAGATTGTGTGATATGTAATTGGACATTTTCGAGCAGGTGCAGGTCAATTAATTACTGTCTAGATCTACTTAATATAATATAATAAACAGGTAGATCTACTTTAGTTAATAGCCCTTTCGACTACTTTTGCCGCTGTCCGTACATTTACATGTCTTGGGATATTCCATTGCTTACAGGTATGGGTGCTATGAACGTGGTGATGACTTTACTCAGCCTCTTGCTGGTGGAGAGGGCGGGAAGGAAGACTTTACTGCTCGCTGGTTTCTATGGCATGCTGGTGTGCACAGTGGCACTCTGCGTCGCCAATCTATATGTAAGTAGCTTTGAATTATTTATTTACTTAAACTAGCTGCGCTCCGCGGTTTCACCCGCGTGGTTACCGCACGTCACCTCGCAAAAAGTGTGAAGTGTCCATTTTTTGGTAAAACTTTTTTTCATCAGTTTTAGTGACCCCTGCTACTTACGGGTTCGATGGTCATTCATCGTCAATGATGATATCATCAAGATAGGCGTTATACTTTTTAGTTATTGGAGTTTAACTCAGAAACTACTTGACCGAATTTGATGAAATGGCGGTCCCTCGGATGTATACCCTACCAAACAAAAACATATATTTTGAGAATAGGTCCACAAATGGAGCAGAAATCAAAGTCAAAGTCAGTCGAACATATTATGCATATTCGTATATTGAAGTCGGTTAAAAGCAGATATTTCTTCAAAACTTCCGTCTCTACGTCTTTGACAAAAATGTTTTTCCGTCGTACAAGAATTAAGACGCGCTCGTATATCCTGATAATAGTAAAAAGTATACCTAATCTTGAAACACCTAGTGTAACGAAACAGATCGATAATATTGTATGAATAAAATACTCAGGTTAGAAAAGGAACAGGCAGAGAGTAGTAACCGAACAGAATTCATAAATATTGCTCGCACTCTACAGAAAAAATCCTAAATAGGTCCATAAAAATAAACTTTCACGTCCAAACTCTCAGAATTTTCAGCGATAACACTATATCTTTTTGGTAATACATAGCCAACATATAGTACTAAAGTAGTAACCAGCAGTTTTTACAATTGGTTTAGTATGTATATATCGAAAAATATAACGAAAACGTACAAAATAATTGCATTTTCGCGTTACATCGTTCAATCTAACAAGCGCTTTTCAACCTTACGTAAAGCATCGTAAATAATTTTAAAATTGGAGTTGGACCGCGCCTTAACATAATCATAGTTTAGTATTCGTACAGTGTTGTCAGTTGTCAACGCGAACACTCGGTGATAGACACCGACTGGACACCACGGCACACTCGAGTCTCCGATCGCGTTCAGAATATTGTAGCGGCAGGACATTGCAGAGTCCGCCTCGGGGGAAGTACCACACCTTTGTCAGTTATACAACCGTGAAGCAGTAGTGTGCAAACATTACTGTGTTCCGTTGAAGGGGAATGTTTCCAGCGACATTACAGGGCAAGAGATTTTAGATCTTATAATCTTATTTTTGCGCAATGCGTGCAGGGTTTTAAACTGTTGTAGTTTAACATTGGTTAGGCAATCTGCCACCATACGCTCGGTGAAAGGGGGTGTGAAATATGGTTGAGCAGTTTCCTGCAACCATAAAATAGGTAGGGAAGAGTTGTTGGTAAATACCTGGTTTCCGTGGAGGGTGTCGAGAGGCTCTGGGTCTGATGAGGGCTGGTGACCGTGAGTCCTAGGTGGAGGCGTCTTGCTGTCGACGTCGTGCTGAAGGGTCTGAAGAACTGTTCACTTGTAGTTATAATGTTTGTATTGGCTTATGGTTTGTGCACTGGTTTACGCGTAAACACGGGCTGATTTTGGAGTTGGTGTGTGGCCGTGCCGAACACACCTTGAAGGTCACTCGCGGCGAAGTCAATCGCGGTGACTCGTGCTGATAATGGCGGCTGCCATGCGGTCGCTACGTGGAGCGCAGCGGTACACGTCCGCCAGTTACGACTATAAAAGGGTGACTATTTCCGCTTCCTTTCAGTCGCTTGCTTCTAGTTATGACAGCTGCAGGCGAAGCGGCGGTGGGGCACGCGGGCGCGGGTGTGCGCCTTGAGGTGACGTCACGCTTTAGCGTGAACAAACATTCTGAATTGTTCTTTTCTGAGGTAATTCTGAGCAGCTTGTACGTTTCGCCAGGGAGTTTCATAAAATAAGTATACATCGGTACCTTAACAGTTTTATTTCTTTTTCAGACTCAATACACATGGGTGTCTTACGGATGCGTGGCGCTGGTCATCCTGTTCGTGGTGGCATTTGCCGTTGGCCCAGGATCCATACCCTGGTTCCTGGTCACTGGTCAGTATTTACATTCATACGTACATTCGTAGTCAGTAATTATGTTCGTACTGTTATACCCTAACCATGTGAGCCTTAGTGCTTCTCTATGTGCCTAATCGGCACTATCATACGAGACGTCATATAGACTTCAGGCTCTCGAGTCAGTTCGTTTTGAATCTCCGTCATAACCGGGTCTGCCCAAGGGTCTCTAAAAATAATTCTATTTCATAATTTTAACCAAATATACGTATTCAAATATTCTATTAAAATCTTTTATAAAAAGCGAACTCACAAAAGGCCCATAACAGTACGTACATACATATTCAGTGTTAATGTGTGTACTTACATACATAGTCAGTGTTAATGTGTGTGCTTACATACATAGTCAGTGTTAATGTGTGTACTTACATACATAGTCAGTGTTAATGTGTGTACTTACATACATAGTCAGTGTTAATGTGTGTGCTTACATACATAGTCAGTGTTAATGTGTGTACTTACATACATAGTCAGTGTTAATGTGTGTGCTTACATACATAGTCAGTGTTAATGTGTGTACTTACATACATAGTCAGTGTTAATGTGTGTACTTACATACATAGTCAGTGTTAATGTGTGTACTTACATACATAGTCAGTGTTAATGTGTGTGCTTACATACATAGTCAGTGTTAATGTGTGTACTTACATACATAGTCAGTGTTAATGTGTGTACTTACATACATAGTCAGTGTTAATGTGTGTGCTTACATACATAGTCAGTGTTAATGTGTGTACTTACATACATAGTCAGTGTTAATGTGTGTGCTTACATACATAGTCAGTGTTAATGTGTGTACTTACATACATAGTCAGTGTTAATGTGTGTACTTACATACATAGTCAGTGTTAATGTGTGTACTTACATACATAGTCAGTGTTAATGTGTGTGCTTACATACATAGTCAGTGTTAATGTGTGTACTTACATACATAGTCAGTGTTAATGTGTGTGCTTACATACATAGTCAGTGTTAATGTGTGTGCTTACATACATAGTCAGTGTTAATGTGTGTACTTACATACATAGTCAGTGTTAATGTGTGTACTTACATACATAGTCAGTGTTAATGTGTGTACTTACATACATAGTCAGTGTTAATGTGTGTACTTACATACATAGTCAGTGTTAATGTGTGTACTTACATACATAGTCAGTGTTAATGTGTGTACTTACATACATAGTCAGTGTTAATGTGTGTGCTTACATACATAGTCAGTGTTAATGTGTGTACTTACATACATAGTCAGTGTTAATGTGTGTACTTACATACATAGTCAGTGTTAATGTGTGTGCTTACATACATAGTCAGTGTTAATGTGTGTACTTACATACATAGTCAGTGTTAATGTGTGTACTTACATACATAGTCAGTGTTAATGTGTGTACTTACATACATAGTCAGTGTTAATGTGTGTACTTACATACATAGTCAGTGTTAATGTGTGTGCTTACATACATAGTCAGTGTTAATGTGTGTACTTACATACATAGTCAGTGTTAATGTGTGTACTTACATACATAGTCAGTGTTAATGTGTGTACTTACATACATAGTCAGTGTTAATGTGTGTGCTTACATACATAGTCAGTGTTAATGTGTGTACTTACATACATAGTCAGTGTTAATGTGTGTACTTACATACATAGTCAGTGTTAATGTGTGTACTTACATACATAGTCAGTGTTAATGTGTGTACTTACATACATAGTCAGTGTTAATGTGTGTACTTACATACATAGTCAGTGTTAATGTGTGTACTTACATACATAGTCAGTGTTAATGTGTGTACTTACATACATAGACAGTGTTAATGTGTGTACTTACATACATAATCAGTGTTAATGTGTGTACTTACATACATATTCAGTGTTAATGTGTGTACTTACATACATAGTCAGTGTTAATGTGTGTGCTTACATACATAGTCAGTGTTAATGTGTGTACTTACATACATAGTCAGTGTTAATGTGTGTACTTACATACATAGTCAGTGTTAATGTGTGTACTTACATACATAGTCAGTGTTAATGTGTGTACTTACATACATAGTCAGTGTTAATGTGTGTACTTACATACATAGTCAGTGTTAATGTGTGTACTTACATACATAGTCAGTGTTAATGTGTGTACTTACATACATAGACAGTGTTAATGTGTGTACTTACATACATAATCAGTGTTAATGTGTGTACTTACATACATAGTCAGTGTTAATGTGTGTACTTACATACATAGTCAGTGTTAATGTGTGTACTTACATACATAGTCAGTGTTAATGTGTGTGCTTACATACATAGTCAGTGTTAATGTGTGTACTTACATACATAGTCAGTGTTAATGTGTGTACTTACATACATAGTCAGTGTTAATGTGTGTACTTACATACATAGTCAGTGTTAATGTGTGTACTTACATACATAGTCAGTGTTAATGTGTGTACTTACATACATAGTCAGTGTTAATGTGTGTACTTACATACATAGTCAGTGTTAATGTGTGTACTTACATACATAGTCAGTGTTAATAAGTTTTTTTTTCAGAATTATTTAACCAGTCGTCTCGGCCCGCGGCGTCGGCGGTGGCGGTCACCATCAACTGGATGGCCAATTTCATTGTCTCACTCAGCTTTTTGCCGCTCTCGGTCTGTATTTCATCCTACTAGTGGAAATTCTTGCTTTTTTTAATAACACCAATTAAAGTGGAGCCATTTTAATAGGTAACATTCGACAGTTCATCAAAATTCAACAACGTAACCTTGTAACGGCGGGCATATTATAATAAATATTTTAATACAGTTGCTCAAAAAGTGGCGTATTGCAGGGACGTATAGCGTTCGGGATGTGGGCTATTACATACTCGTGCTTTTTTTTACATTTTCCGAACTCGTGCGTTCTCTTTCCCAACTATCAAAATAATGTCTATTAAAAATAAAAACCAACCATGAAGTTTTTACTAAAAAAAAATCATAGAAGTTTTTATGATTCATGCAATATTTCTAAAAAGTAGCTACTAATTTGTTTCAATATCAGATTAAATGATTTGATTGAATGAGTTAGGTTAGGTTTCATTTCATTTCATCTCATTAAATTTCATTTTCATTTCATATCAATAAAAAAATTCTACTGAAGACTTGGCTGTATGGGCATAGTTCCCTTTGCCAACCAGAATGGGTGAAGAAAAAAAATCTCTGCTTATATTCTACGGTTGGCGCCATTTTCCAGAAATTTTCTTTGCGAGTTTATTTTATTAAAATGCTTCATTTTTTCGCAACTGTATTAAAAATAGTCGTTCAGTACACGTGCGGAACCGTCATAGCAACTTGTTCCGACTGTCAACCCTCGCCTTCGGCTGCGCCTCGGCTCGGGTAGACATTTGTCGGAACTCTTTGCAATGACAGCCTTTCCCCACTTGTAATGAAATATACTATTTTCGTTTTGTTAAAACTGCACAATTGCTTAGCTTTTCACAATTGCGATTACGATTTTTAGCATGCTAACTGCTATTGGTAGTAATTCGATTGCAGAACTCCACTAGTTATCTAAATTATGGTACTTATTATTTTGTTTTCACTAGAATCTACATTCGTGCAATACTTACCTCCAGTTCCTGGAGTCAATGTCAAAGTTTGATGAGCTAACAGAATACTGACCGCTGATTGGTCACATATCGCGTCATAGAATACCATTGACCAATGAGCGTTTAGTATTTAGTTGGTCTACTAATCAAGGGTTTGATAATCGTTCTAGAAACTGGGGGTTTGATTGACAAGTCTATTTATGATTATTGTATTCAATTGCGGGTAGTTATACATCGGTTTAGAGAACGCAAAGTTACATGGTGTCGATTCTGTAAGCATTCTCTTAACTAATAAAAAGTCTCTAAATTATGGCAGTACTTATTCTGTTCAGGCTAAAATCCAAATTAGTGTAACACTTTCGAATGACAGCACTAAAATTAGACATTTCACTTCAATTGTGGGCATATATTAGACAGTTTTTTCGTCACGTAACTTGGTGCTCGCTAAACTAACCTAAAATAACCCAAAATTGAATAGAATAATCCTTTTTTTAGAAATGTCATTCTAAGTGTTAAATGATTTTGGATTTAATCATTAACAGAATAAGGTTCACCTTAATACATTTTAAGTTCGGTAGTTTAGTTTTGAACAAGTGAATCGCTACCAGACGACTAAATCTGCGTAAACATATACACGATTAAACAGAAATGGCAAATTTTAGAACTGTCTTTCGCATGTGCTGTACGAATTTAGACATTAGCGTGAACATAATAAGACCTACTATAATTTACTTAAAATAGATTTATTTATTTATTGGCACACAAAACAGAATACAGTCAATAAATGGTTAAAATTAAATGGTACAGTTCAGATCTTGACTATGTTCCTAAATATGTGTACACAACATGGTTGATTATTGAGCAGTAACTAGTTATGTATTTTAATAATAACAATAAAAAGCAAGGCAAATAAACAATTTTAACTACTCAACTACTCAAAGTCGCACAACGAGCTATGGAGAGGGCTATGCTCGGGGTTTCTCTACGTGATCGAATCAGAAATGAGGAGATTCGTAGAAGAACGAAAGTCACTGACATAGCCCAGAAGATTAGCCAGTTGAAGTGGCAATGGGCAGGGCACATAGCACGCAGAACAGATGGCCGATGGGGCCGAAAGGTTCTGGAGTGGAGACCACGGACCGGCAAGCGCAGCGTAGGTCGTCCACTGACACGGTGGACAGACGACCTGATGAAGGTCGCAGGACGACGTTGGATGCAGGCCGCTTCCAACCGGTCCTTTTGGAAAATCATGGGGGAGGCCTATGTTCAGCAGTGGACGTCCTACGGCTGAGATGATGATGATGATGATGATGAACTACGCATAGGCCTTAAATACTATATTCCTGACATTAGTTTTAAATCTTACCTAGGTTTTGGACAAAGATGTCAATAGAGTTTAGTTCGCTAGCTTAATTTTGTGTTCTGCCACGAAGCCCACCTGACAAGTAGTAACCTCTGCCTAGAACAGTAGCTCTACCATTAGTTTGCAACATAAATGTCATCTATAGTCGATACTCGATCTCGACTACCTATTAAGGCTTGTGATTGGAGTACTCGCTATCAATTTTAGTTCTACTATTGACCACTGGCGCTGGCACTGTAAATTTTTTCACACATTTTTAGCGGCAGTCGATAGCGAGGATCGATTCGTGTCAATGTGGTAAACTCATGGTAGGCCTACAGATGTATTCCGCAATAAGTGACTGCACTATACGTCCGTAACCCTGATACATTAAGGGAGTTGCATAGCTAGTACTTGTCCATACTAAAAGAAAAAACTCTTTTCTACCTGTTAACATTGTCCGATTTCAGTGATTTCTTTTTCATGCGATCAACACATTGTTTGCTATGCCCGTACCTTTTGACTTTTTTCAGTTTCTTTAACCTAGTGAGCTGCCGACTATGATCAAATTTGCAAAAAAACCCCGCAAAAAAACAAGTGACTGTCGCTTTTTCGTTGATATTACCGATCTGGTATCTTTCAAATGATATTTTGTTATGTAAAAAAAAATCCAGGTCCTTTACAACATTAAAAAACATAACATTAGCTGAAATCTATTGTACGAATATATTTGAATAGATAATATTTTTAATTGGATCCTTATTTGATTTGGCCTTGGAATACCAAGGCGGCTTTACGAAAGTTTTGTTTGGCATACAGGTATGCCAAGTCGGCTTTACGAAAGTTTTGTTTGGCATACAGGTATGCCAAGGCGGCTTTACGAAAGTTTTGTTTGGCATACAGGTATGCCAAGGCAGCTTGACGGGTAGTTTAAAAAAAAAAATTACTTTGGAATACTGAAAAAATCAAAACGTACGGGCATAGCAAACAAAGTGATTATTCCATGAAAAAAATCACTGAAATCGGACAATGTTAAGAGGTAGAAAAGAGTTATTTCTTTTCGTGTAGACAAGTAAATCCTCTTTAGTGGTTATGCCTCATGTGCATGTAATTTAACTTGCACTCATAACCTTCAAGCCGGAACACAGAATAATTACTGCGTTCGAATAGGCCCTTCGTGAGCGTTTTTAGCGAAAATAACGCTAAAAACGCTCACCAGGGGCGTTCTAATTAGGAATCTGTGGGTGAAAATGTTGTATAATCTCTTTTTGTTCAGCGTTCGGAAAGCTAATAAGGAGTTATTTTTTGCCACGAAAAAGTGCAATTTTTGACCCACGTCCGGAGCATGGTTGTTTGTGATCGTTTTTTGACAGCTATGTATTTGACAGCATAATCATGCGTGTAGTAAGCGGGAACGAGGTAAATGATACAGCCGGTCTCGCAGTGTAATGACAACTGCTTTTATTTCAGTACCCACATAATATACATAAGTAAGTGTATCGAGAACTACCTACATACAACAATGCGGTTTTAGGTCTTATGCTCAGTTAAGCGTTCGAATAGGGTGTGGGCAAAAGTGACAAAAATGGGAAAAAATAACGTTTTTGAGCTTTACGAACGCTGTAAGAAAAAAAGCCAACAATCACAACGCCACCAATGCCCTAAAAGCTAAACGAACGCACCAAAGGTAAAGAAACTCACGTTCATTATAATTTTGAAATAGTAAGGATTAACGTGAGCCTTACGCGTTGTCGATATCGTACGAAGCATGTTTCGGCTTCGTGTGGAAGCCTTCTTCAGTAGGTCTACCATGTTTACAACATTGACACTAACCGATGCTCGGTATCGACTGCCGCGAAAAAATGAATGTAAAAATGAACAGTGCCACCTCGCGGTCAATTGTAGAACTAAAATTGACAGCGAGTACGCCAATCACAAGCTTGATAGGTAGGCGAGATCGAGTATCGACTATAGATGACATTTATGTTGCCAACTCATGGTAGAGCTACAGGATCTTGAGTGCGGTGCGCTCGTCGTTGCGTCCCGCCTCGCACACACATTTATTTTATATTTATTTATTTAATTTCACAAATAAAACCACCAGTATTCCGAACATTACTGCTTCACAGTAGAAATAGGAATGGTAACAGCAAAACTATTCTAATACATATAAATAAACGTGCTTTTTTATTACAGGGCATCTTGGGAACGAACGTGTTTATAATATTCGCCGTTCTTCAGTTCACGTTCATAATGTTCATTCACTACAAAGTGCCGGAGACAAAGAATAAGACTATAGAAGAGATCACCGCTATGTTTAGACAACAAATGTAAAATAGAACTAAGAAATAAATATAATTGGTTCAATAAAAAAACAACAAACCCCCGAACCTATTCCGAAATGTTCGTGACAAACTCTCGAACTGGGGTTTCGAGATTCAATAAGTGTAATGCTGGCACTTCACATGGCTATTTGTATTTGGCATATTTGGCAAACAATTACTATGTTAATGGTATGACAGTTTAAATGGCCTTATCGGCATCTTTGACAAATAAGGCATATACTCGTACCGAATACGCGTTACCGTGAGCTTGTCAGTTTTTCGAGGCACATCAAAGGGACCAAATAGGCAAATACGCAAACAATAAACCGTCCACACATTGGCTATATTCAGAAGTGCACGCGCCATTTGTATGGACGAGCCGTATTTTATATCTGTGTTGTGAGCGAGAATTGGAATAAATACTGAAAATGAATTGAGACAATTAAACAGTGCTGAAATTTCTGGAATTGTTTTAAATTTATACTAATAATAACATTATAAAGAGGAAGATTTGTATGTATGTTTGTAACGAATTGGCTCAATATGTACTGGACCGATTTCAAAAATTCTTTCACCATTGGAAAGCTACATTCACCCTGAGTAACATAGGCTATATACGAATCATCATCATCCATCACCGCGCGGGTGAAACCGCGGAGAGCAAGTCAATAATGAATCTCATAAAAATAGACAACGGGTCATTAATAATAAAATCCCGCAGTTGAATGACGTCCATAGTGTTGGAACCACCTAGCGATCTGCTGCCAAATGTTTGTGTGTTTGTTATTTGTCTGCCAATTGGTCGTATTGCCTCTATTTGCATGTTTGCATGATCGTCATATATTTTGCCAAATATATTTCATATATTTTGTCAACAAACAGCCAATAGCAAATACAAATAGCCATGTGAAGTGCCACTATAACTTGATTGAAACTTTCGTAATTTTAATGTTATTTTGACGGTTTAACTTACGCGATAGGTATAGTCGAATATCTCGACCGGTTTCGTGACCGTCCGGGTCACTTCTTCATGGAGTACTTGCGCACCCGGATGCGTTCGCGCTAGTACTGCAAGTACGCGTAAGTTAAACCGTCAAATAACATTAAAATGTGCCACTATAAGTCTCAGTTCAGTTGCAGAAGACAACGAATACCTACGTAAAGCTAACCGTGTGACTGTTTGAATTTCGTAAGTTGTCTAAATGGTTGAAATAAATGACATTTATTATTAGTTATCTCTTTCGTTTGCGTTTGTGCACACCATCAACCAAACAGTGCAGTCATATAGGAAATGTTCAATTCTCGGAATGTTGACTACTTCCTGGGACGCAGTAGTTAGGTCCCAATATTGTATGCAGGCTTCTGCGTGTGGTTTTAGTATTACTGCACCTTTCCATTACACGTTGCAGTAGGTATATATATTATAACTTTCGTGGAAATTCGTAAATGTGGGCCGAGCACGAAAATCTGCTTAAGAGTAACGTAATCGCATCGTTAACTTATTCAGTACAAACTATGAGCTATCTGTGCCACAATTGTGCTAAATAAATGACAGTTTGTACTAAATGCGTTAACGATGCGATTACGTTACACTTAAACAGATGTTCAAGCTCGGCCCACTGATAGTGAAAACCGCATCATAAGCTGTTGCGTGATTTAGGTGAAGTTAGCAGATATACAGGGCTGCGTTCCAGTAAGTCACAGGACAGGCCAAAATTTGACACAACAGCCGGTCCACGACGCCTCTACGCCAACAACACGGATTATGATTTCACGCCCGTTTCACGACACCCGGTCAGAACTAATTTTGTCCCAATTAACAACATTTTTCTACCTTTAAGAGAGCCAAACCTTGGTCGGCTGTCAAAAGTGACAGGGTGTTGACAGTGCCAAAGTATTTTGTTTCATGTTCACGACGAATGGACAGGCTTATTTATTTGTACTAAACTCGAAGTGCCTAATTACAATTCCTTGACCGGTGGATAGTATTTAAAAACCTGAAATTAGTTTGAAACCAACAAACTTAACCTAAGTTATATATGTCCAACTCGTTTTTAATTATTCCAGCAACGCTCGATCAAATGTTGGCCGAACATTAATTGGTCCAAGGCTTGCTGGTACGCAGCCCTGCAGGCATAGACAAAATATGTTTCTGTTATCGTTAACGCCAAACGACAACTCCAAAATGTATGGCGTTGACATTACCTGTGGAAAAGTCACGTGACCTCACGCTAAGTTCGCAGACGGGACCGGCGAATGTTCTGTCTTTAGCGTGTGCGGAAAACGCCTGCTTGAATTTTGTCTAGGTCTGCTGAACAGACGTGAAAGCGAGTTTCTTTATACTATGTAAGGAGGATATGATAAAAATATGATACTCCCTAGAGTCTCTAGATAAATAAGAATTAGTAAATATTTATTAATAGTAGATTAGTAGCCAAGGGCTTGTAAGGCATCCTTACACCCGAGCTAACTACTCTGCTTTACATCTCGATTGTGAGGTAAGTAGAGAAAAACCGGCATTACAAAAATAAAATTGATGACTATTATACTCATACGAAGACAAGGCTGAATAGCGAAGCGACCTCTTTTGTCATTGGGCTGAATGCATGATGTCTATTGCCAGTATAATGGTTAGATGTACGCGAACTTTTTGAAAGAGTGAATTCCTTTTTTAATTACTTACCGCCCTAGGGCTTTTCTAGCTACATTATTACCCTAGAGCGCTAATTGGTCACCTACAAGCCTTATTTGGGGGTTATAAGGACCTACTTACCGAATATGAGAGATGTAAACCGCCCTAGGGCTTTTCTAGCTACATTATTATCCTAGAGCGCTAATTGGTCACCTACGAGCCCCATTTGGGGGTAATAAGGACCTACTTACCGAATATGAGAGATGTAAAATAGGTTACTTACTAGACATAAGACGTACGAAGCATAACTGTAATGTGAGAATATTTTTTTAATTAAAAACTTTAAGGAGAAGGGATTTTTTTTCACAAACCTTTATTATTTTTCTAGATAATTGGACTCTAACGGTTGTACATTTGCCATTCATTAATTTAGTTACGTAAATACTTATTTTTGCATCTATCATATCGTATCATCAATTGTATTTTACTAGTTGCGCTCCGCGGTTTCACCCGCGTAGTGATAGATAATGATGAAGCAAAATATATATAGTGTATGTCCATCAGGGATAATGTAGGATTCTAATGGTGAAATATTTTTTCTAATCAAGCCAGTAGTTTCGGAACCTATTCAATTCAAACAAACAAATATTTCCTATTTATAATATTAGTATATATAGTACCATTTGGATTTGAACGGGTCGTTTTATTGTAATTACCTCCATTTCTCTAGTTTTATTACCTTTTCAAAATGTGAGACTGTCGATAACAAAAGATATTAAATAGGTAGTGATTATTCGATCGTGCTATTCGTTTTGTTTAGTATAATACTAAATAGGATCGAATAATTAAATGTATATTTAAGTAAATTTTATATTTGAAACTTTCATATATTATTTATATAAAACAAATTTTATATATCTAAAATGAGAATCAAAATAATATGGTATTTACCATTTTTGAGTGAGTATTAATTACATATATTAATTAATATATGTATACATATATTAAAAATACTCATACACAGTGTTACCATAGGAAAGTGAACAATAAATGCAGCTTTTTACGCATCTTTACTCCTAAGATCGTTTGAAGGGGTATGAATTGATATTGAAGTGAGTAAAGGTGTGCGGGGCGGTGATAATGACCAAGTGGCTCGAGAGTTACCGAGAGAGGCGCGTGTGTTTATTTTGATACCACTGAGTTAACGGCGTACGACGGTGAGTCTTGCAAATATTGATAATTGATACTTAATAGTTAACAAATATGTCGATGCCATCATATTTTTACCATTTAAAAAAAAAGTGTATCCATTTAATTACCAAAATCAAATACGTTTAGTTTTTACAACTGCGTTACTACTACACTGCGTTACTACCAGAGTAACACAGTTCTAGTTAGAGTAACGCAGTTGTGTTCCTAATACTTTTCAAACGTTAATGACAGATACTATGGTACAAATATAACATTCAAGTATTATTTTGTTAGAGTATATAAAACTCCGAGTTAAATGGGTTTAACACCAGCTAAAAAGCAACGACGTTATAGACAAAAGTTGAAAGAGGATCTATCAACGATTGCCGAAGCAAAAAAACCATATTACTACGCAACGAAAAACTCATAAACGACATGACTGAGAAGGAACATACATCTACTAAACGCAAATGGAAGATTACGGACAGAAAACGTCAAAACTTCAAAAAGAAGCACAGTCCATTTTGGTTGAATCTCCAGTTTCCTCGCCACGTCCAGGAACTCTAGTTTCTCCCAGAATAAAGTCAAACGAGACCTGTCTGCACTGTATAAACAAAATACAAAATTGCAGGAAGAAATTGATAAACTTAGCAAGAAGTGTAGTAATACAAAAAAGTTCAAAAATCAAAAATAAAAGTCGAAGTCCAAAGACAACCAATATGCAGTCTAATAACATCAAGTACCGTTACTCCAGGATAAAGAGTGTTAAAGAGAAAATAAATACCTAGTCATTAGACAAATAATTCAAGATGATTGTTTTTAATTAGGTTAACTTGAAGAAAGTACTCAAATGCTGTGATTAAGATGCCATTGGTTAGACACCATGTTACTTATTTTACCACTGTGTTACTTTTTGTCCCTCATTTCCTGATTACATTTAGAGCCATAAAGTATATTAATATTGATAAAGAAACTTATGTTTAAACATGTCATTCATTATTTACATTATTTGAAGATATCCCTAAAATCTCGGGCATCAATTATTTTTATTCAGTCATATTTTCAAAAACTTTATTAATGTAATTTAAAGTATGGTATCGTAGTGGCTAACTTAATTACATAAAAAAATTGTTAGACTTACGGCCGTTTTCAATAATCTATCTATCGCCGGTTTACCTTACTAGAGATAGATATTTGACACTATTTGTATGGACGTTATGTCAAACTTCTATCCGTAGTAAAGCAAACTGTCGATAGATAGATTATTGAAACCGGCCATTAAGCTATTTGTGATTTAACATAATAAGATTACCCTTTACTGTCGTTAGTTTATTGTGGTATGTTTCCAAACTGAATTGAATGATCCTAATAATAAAACTTAATTTTGTAAGAGAGTAACGCAGTTGTTGTTCTTTCCTCGCCATTCCTTAAATAAACCTAAATATTTATAAGAAGTAGCATGAAAACATCGCTGCAAATGTGTTTAATGTTCACTTTATGTATGTGTATTTAATGTTAGATAACATTGAACACAGGTTGACATAAAACAGTAAAATATACGTATTTAATTTTCCACAAAAAAAAATACAGATGTCCAAATTGATCCTTAAATAAAATAATGGCCCAGTTATCAAAATCAATGACGAACAACGAACAATATTTTTTCCCTCGTTAAAGTGTTAATTTGTTTTTCATTATCAGTTTTCGATATGCAAGCCAGTTCGACATTTAAATAAAACCTTTCTTAATTTACCTCCTTGGGTGCCATGTTTCGGCTTAAAGATCGTTCCATTTTTAAATAATACGACACTGAGTTTACTACGTAATTTATTTGGCGCTAAACCACGACACATGTGGATTTTCATACAACTGTTGCCGGCCGCTGATCGCATGTATTTGGCCAGTACATCAATTTCTATTTATCTCGAAGAAGGTTCTCATTTCCAAGCATGATTTGTACCTTGGCCACACCGAGGAGAAACGCCGTTGATTATCGCGTTGTTCGTTAACCGTAGATGTAGCCACCCCTAATCGCGATAATTTGACAACGGCATTAACATTGCCGTTGAAGTTGACTGATAAATCGGCTGGCGGTATTTTTAGGCACATCAAAGAGATTGCGTTGCGCGATTTATTGCGTTGAAGCGGCCACACCACCGTTTGTCAGTGTGCACTGTGATAGCTAAGGGATCGCACATGTGAACTTTAGAAAATTTTAAAAAGAAATATTAATACCTAATGGGTTTTTTATTACAGAGCCCATTTAAATAATTATTATAAATCTTTGAAGTCCTGGAACAAAATTAAATATACTCAATATATGATGCAATACATTCATGTAATACAAATTGACACTCATTAAATACAGTGTTGCAGCGTCGACGTCCATCTTCAATTATTGCCAATTTTATCGGGAATGAAATGGGCGTTGACGTTCACGGTACCAGTGTAGTCAATTTATCGCGATAATTATCGGAATAATTAGCGCGTTGTTTAACCGTCTAATAAAATTCTTGAATAGTATTATCATAGGCGATGTTGGGCATTGATGTTGAACCTCGGTGTGGCCAAGGCATGAGAAAACATTCGACGCTCGGACGGATCGCCTCGTTTGGCCTAGCGGTCATGGCGTTTTGCACGGATTGTCAGAGGACACCGTTTCGAGGATGTGTAAATTCCTCTCTAAAATCGCAAATATTTTATGTTCGCATTGATGAATTGTAGGCTTGCTAAGTCACCATCGCATCGCAGCATTCGAAGTGCAGTATACAATTCAACCAACATTTCATGAAAGGTTAGACATGGACTTTATGGGGGCTACGGACCGGAAACGAATTATCCTCCTGGCGGAAGAGGTTGTCATCGATACCAGGGTATGTTTCCTAGTATATCACCTACAAGAAAAAACAAAAAAATGGAAGCGACTTCAACACCACAAACTGTCAAATAATTTGTCGATACCATGATAGTTCAAAAGTAGGTAGGGTAACATGTCCAGTGCCCGGCCTCTTAAGACATCAGGTAACCTATTTCACTCATAACTAAGATATGTAGAGGTATCATGATTGTAATATATTTTTATTAAGTCATAAATATACTTGAAAATAAATGTCAAACTAATTCTTGATCCACAGACTGCCAGTTTCTATACATAAAATAAATTATCGGAAAAGTATGTTTTATCCAGTGTCCGGCCGCCCCAATCCAGTGCCTGACCATTTTATGCCTAGTGTCCGGCCCCCTTCAGAAACCTAGAGGCCGGGCACTAGGGAATAATGTATCTAACTGGCAAGTGGCTGGCCAGTGGGCTCTCGGTATATATGAATAAGAGTTATTTTTAATGCTAATACGATTTCTTACTGATTCTTCACTAGTTTTGCCCTACGGTTTTCCCTGAGATTAAAAATATAGGTAGAATTATGTGTTTATAAAATGAAAAAAAATATGTGCCTCGTGTTTTTTAATAAAATCGTTTTATAAAAGTAACATGGTAACGTACTTATATTAATTATTAATTCTAGGAATCACATTTAGGTATATGTCATACTTCGACTTAATTTTTAGTTTCACAAGTATGATGTGCTGAAAATTTCGCCAGCAGCATCATTATAAGTCGTGGAGAGTCTGGAAGATGCCAAAGACTACCGGAATGAATGAATAAATAATCTCAAATTCTGCTTTCAAAATGAAAGTAAAATTAAATAATGACTGATTCATAGATAATAAGAGTTTTGGAAGTTCTGGACTCTGAATTTTTAGTTTGGAAATCCAATAAAAATCTGTTTAGAGATGAAGTCAGAAGCGTCAGATGAATAAATAAAAACTCGTTTCCCTATAACATTTATCCTTCAACTCTCCTAATGACATTTAATAAATATACTTATTCAACTATTATTATTACCGGCAAAACACTCACGTTAGGGATCGAATACGTCGACCCGGGTTTCGAGCATGTTCGATGCTCTTCTTCAGGGCGAGTGCGCAGTGGCGTCTGCGTGCCCGCTTGCGTGAACGTGAGTGGTTTGCCGGTTAAAAATAACATTTGTTGAATATGTGTCAAACTCACGAGAATTTCAATACAAAAATATACTTATTAAATATAAAGACACACTAGTTCTCCAGATTCATTTTATCTATAGATAACGGCCGGAGAATGGGACTATAGCCAGTTATCCGGCCGCCTAGCCCTTTTTGGGGACGGTATACTAGACAGTACTACCAGTGCTCCGGCCATCGTATTCCCAAAGAAAGTCTTTTACTTATAATATTCGTACAACTTAATTTTGCGGCCGTAGACTGGTCATGAAGTTAAATAGACATTATTAGAGATATTACAAATAAAATTATACTTCACAGTATGCTCATTACAATAGTATATAATAAATACATTTTAACCGTCAAAGCTAGTGTCCGGCCTACCCCGGCCGGACACTAGAAGTTGCCTTTTATTGTTCCAGTCTGCCGGCCCCCGTCTTTTTTTAATTACGATACATCATTTCGTATATTTTACACCTAAATCGTATAAATAGACCTATATATGTAGTACAAAACATAAGACAATATTGATGCAACAATTAGAATAACATTAACTCACCATTTAAAACACCTCTCCGCAATTTTTTTTTATGAATTTTGTCAATTCAATACGCGTGCACTGACCTCCATTTTCAAATGCAAACTAAAACTCCGCTGATAACTTACTGCAGATGTCTCTGCGTCTAGCTTGTAGGTAGTACAAAATATATTTTAACAATATTGATTTTAGGCTCAAATTCCTATTAGTGCTCTTAATTTATTTAAAAATAGTGTCGGATGGACGGACATTGGTAGGGGCCGGTTCACTGGACAGATTACCCTACCTATTATCACTATATTGTGCGCATGGTAGCGATGGAAGTCGGTTCCATTTTCGGGTAAAAAAAAATTCACCCGTTTTATGTTTCCCATGCTGATTACGGGATGTCATACGCCGTAGAATTTGTTGTTTGATAGAGTATACTTCCGTTGTGATAACATATAAATTTCATCAAATTCGGTCAAGCAGTTTTTGAGTTATACAATAACTAAATGTGTTTCGCCTATCTTGATGATATCGTCATTGACAGTGTATCCCGTAAGTAGAGGCCACAAAAACACAAAAATCAATTCCAATTCGTCACATGTACATCTTTTTTTAAAAACGCCCCCCTACTCTGATTCACGCATTGCAAATGTAACTTTGTAATCCTATATATTTATATGGGATTACAAAGTTATTTATGCAGTTAATTTATTTAGAAAACTGGACCAAAATTGCAAAATATTTTACTTATATACTAAAATACTAATTGTTTCCAAATATGAGGTGTGCTAGAAGTGCCTTAGAGTATTGATGATCTGTCAGTCAGTCAGTGAGTGACAAAATTAATAATTTTTTACTAAGATACCTGAGGGGTATAAAGCCCAGCGGCAAGGAAGGCCCGCATCTTAAAAATATGAGTCCCGCCATTATAATACACTAACCACTCTACGCACACATAGACAACACAGATTCAACGAGCTGGCAACGTCGCGCCGATTCGCACCATATACCGCGCGCCGCCATCTAGTCAGTACCTTCCAAACCATAGAGTAAATTATATATATGTACCTAGATTCCAAACAGTCAGTGGAAGCGGTTGCGGCTGCGCCTCTTATTATTTTCTGCCATATGAATCGCTCATTTGTAGCAGTTTACTCAAATAAATCTTTGTTTTTTTCTACTGTGAAGTGTAGTAGGTACACAGATTGGGGACTCTCAGAATTGGAAAGAATATATATTTTGTCGTAATATTATTTAAATGCGTTAGTTTATTTGAAAACATTGGCCTAAAGATAATATGGCCCGTACCCATAATATTTAGGATTGTTGTTGTATGTTTGAAGATAAATTAATAAACGAAGAATCTAAATTATATGTGTTCTCTTTGTTTACTCTGTTTGGTTTAAATATAATTTACTTTTAATAAAGGTGGGAAATGAAATTTGATGTACATACCATATTTATACAATGGCTACTTAGTTACTGAAATTTCATTCTTTATTGAATTTATAGGGGTTTCGTTATTGAAGTTATATGGGGTTGAAAATGGCCTGACTGCTTCGAGAAAAGTATTATGGTACGGCCGTGCCACTTTTTTGCTCGAATTTGTGGGGGCACTGCCGTGCCCCCGATATTATATTAATATGGTTCCCTAATGATTCGCCGACATACTAATGATAAAATATTACATTGCAACCAACGTTTCGTATACAATTCATTACCAAAACATGTTATTTCAAAAATGATTTATTTTACAAACAACGTTTTGAATACAGCTCGTTTGAAAAACCTCTTATTTCATACATGTTTCGTTTCACAAACAGTCACATTACAAGCATCTATTTCGCAAACGTAAGTCTTGTGAAATTTATCAAAATGTATTTTGTTTTTGTAAAAGAATCAAATTAAAGTACTTACTTTAATTTGATTCTTTTACATAGGTATTCACATTTTACAATGTATCACTCTTACAAGTTCCTATTTATAAAGAGTAAGTCAAGTAGTTTGTGGGTAGGTAATATTTGTTGTGCACTACTCTATCCAACTACCTACATAGAAAAATAACCTAACCTAGGGTTGGAGCCACAATCATTAATTACTTAGTTTTGAGCGCTTCGCCGACCGCTGCCGCGGTACGCTCGATTCGCTCGCTCGGCTTGCGCCTAGTTTTGTGATTTATCAATTCATATTTTTAGCAAACGTTGGTTGTGAACCCAAAAATTTATAAATCAAGTGTCGGTGAAATGGCAGGATTTCATAATATATACATATATAAAAAGATCAGTTTGTTCTCTACAGATTTTTCTGTAATTTTATTCTGTAATTTCCATACTTTTTGAGTCGTTCATTATTTTTATGCGTTAAGTATTAGTTTTTGTGTTTATTAGAAGTTTGTGCACAATAAACATGTTTCTTTCTCTCTTTCTTATTATATGTAGTAAATATGTGATATGTTAATCGAATAATGTTTTATTTATTGTTATAGCTGAAACAACGCCAACTTTTCTCCGTCAAAAGCCAGTTCAACTACAGACTGCCGTTTGAACTGGGCCTTGTTATGGGTATGTTGTAACAAACAACTTTAGTTCTACGACTTTTCTTAAAACCTTATTATTTGTCTAAATAAAAACATTGTTGGAGTTCTTATATTTTTTTTATGAAAATTAAAAAAAAACTTACTAACTATACAACGGGGTATTCCGTTGTATGGTGCGTAAGTTTTAACTTTCGAACAATGTATACAGGCTTCGGAAATGTATTTTTGAGCAAATGTGTTGATTTAATTTTTCCAATAACCCTGTATAATTAAAAATGTAAATATGTAAGAATACGTTGGCGTAATTTATGATGCATTTAAAAAAAACATCTTGATTATTTTTATTTTTATAATATATATTGTTTCTTTCATTCCGTTTTATTACTTAGGTAATCAATTGACAAAAAAATTATACTTACTCCATTCGTACCGCTTATCGATAGCAATATTGGCAGCACTGTTCGCCAATGCCTGTGAGCGGGAGAGAGAGCGTAATGCTCGCTGCACCGCTCCCACGTTTCATAACCCAGTCTTTTTTATTTTTTTTTAAATTTATCTTTAAAGTCTTATAATGTGTGTACCAAATTTTATTAAAATCGGTCAGTAAATAGCGCCGCAGCTAATTTAAAGTCCACCAAATTGCCGAAAACAATAAATATTAATTAGTAGAACATGCATACCAAGTTTCGTCAAGATTGATTTGAAAATGCGACCAGCAGGGCTATTATGTATCTCAGTTGCTAATAAAATATGTTGATTGAAATCTTGAAAAATGGCGGCCCTATGTCAGTTTTGACAATTCGAGAAAGCAAAAATGTTAGTAAGTTGATGACTGGAGCTAACAAAAGTGACACAGAGCAGCCATTTTTTCGATTTCACTCAACATTTTGTTAGCAACTGAGATACATAATAGCCCTGCTGTACAGGAGGATCAACGTACAACCTAACCAACATACGGACAGATGAAAGTGAATTTGGCCAGTTAGAGCAGAGAAGCTTCGCTCGCTCGGTCAATAAATAAGTCGAATATTTATATAATTATTTCTTCACAAGTTATTGGTGAATAAGTATGTTTGCTATATTTAGGTAAAATCCGTGAGAAATACAAGCGTATGAACGACATATACATTGAAATGACGGACCGGTTTCGAGGGCGGACTTGGCACAAAACACCAGGAGTCTGGGCGCCCAAAAGTTTGCACTACGTCGTTGCCATGGAAACCATCAAGCTGCTAGAGATGGAAATTGATAATATGGTACAGACATTTATACATCTATATAACTTCTGGTCACGCTATAACTTGAGAACGGCTAGACCGAGTTCATTTATCTTTTTTAAACGTTTTCTAATATGGTGCTTACATTAAAAAAATACCTAACTTTTGCATGCAAATTTTTGGCTTTTCTTTAATTTAAAAAATAATAATTAACTAAGTATTCTATTTAATGTCTTTAGATATTTTATTTATTTCATTGAAATTTTATACTATTTTATTTAATATTTTTAGATATTTTGTGAAAATTATATAAAATACCCGATTTATTTCCGATTTGTTGTACTTATATATCTTTAATTTTTGGTTTTCCTTAAATTTTAACTATATTATTAATTATCCTTACATGTTTTGTTAAAAATTATAAATAATATACTACATTTTTAGTTTATTTACTTGCCCAATGTTTGCTTTTGCTTAGTACCTATTTAGTATTTAATTTTTAACTATTTTATTCAATATTTTTAAATATATAATGGAATTTATTTAAATTATACCTAATTCCTTACATTTATAATCGTTTTTTTTTTAATTTTAAAATGTAATTTATCATTTCAAATATTTTAATAATTTGTTTCCTAAAATACCTATTTTTTTGTATTTACTACCCAAATCTTTGCTTATTCCAAAATATTTTTCATTTCTTAGAATATTAATAAAAAAATTACAAAATTTTTAGGAATTAGGTAATTGCTAAATTTTGGTTTTTTCTTAGATTTATTTAAAAATTTTAACGTTTCTATTTAATATTTTTAAATATTTTATAAATGTTAAAGTAATACCCATTTTTTTTAAACTACTGCTCCATTTTATTTATTTCTTACATTTATCATTGAACATTTTTTTGGTTATTTTATTGTATCGAAATTTAAAAATAAAATCACTTTTGCATTTATTTATTTAATTTTTGGATTTTCTTACATTTTTTATTAAAATTTTAACAATTTCTTAATAGTTTGAGATATTTTGATGAAATATGTTCAAAAAAATTTTAATTTTTGGTATGTTCTTGCTTGGTGATTTTGTTTTCCTTGTATTTTTATTAAATTATTATATTTTTTTAATATTTTCAGACATTTAATCGAAATTTAAAATAAAATACTTAACTTCTGTTTCTATTGTTAACTTGTATACGTATTACTTAAATGTTTGGTTCTTTTTACATTTTTATGAAATTTTTTAACTATTTTATTTAAAACTTTGAAATATTTTATCGAAATTTTATCCAAATAAATACTAAATTTTATGTTCTATTAGCCAAATTTTTGTTTTTTCTTGCTATTTTATTAATGTTTACAGAGTTTTTATTGAAATGAAAAATAAATCTAATTTCTTTATCTATTTCCCGAATCTTTGGTTTTTCTTACATTCTTAATAATATATCACCTAGTTTCTTTAATAACTTTAGAAAATTTAGTAAATATTTTTTTTTTGTATTTATTTCCCTATATTTGTTTTTTTTTTAATTTTACTTTTTTTACATATATTTTTTAGAAATTTTAAATAAAATACCTAACTAGTGTATCTAAAATTTTTGCCTACCTACATTTTTTAAAATTTGAAAGTAACGTCATCTTAAGCACTAATTTATACATATAAATGTATTATATTAAACATTAAACGCTAATAAATGAGTTAGCGTCGCGTGCATGATCTAAGGTTAATAGACTATAAAGTTTAGATCGACCCCCCCCCTTTCCTGTGGGTGCCGTAAGGGGCGGCTACGTGAATATTCGGGAAATGGGCAGCAGCATTTCCCGCAGTCTGCGTGAACATCCACTGCGATCACCAAGACACCTGCCAAGCGCGGTGCATTATGGCACGGTCCCCAGTTCCCAGCAGTTTTGCTATCCGTGGCTACGGTAGCAGCCATTGTAACGGTGGAGCAGGGGGTGCGAAGAATCTCCGGCAGAGATCCGCCTACCAATCCCAAAAACGACCCCTGACCCTGGCAACTTACAATACACGGACGCTCAGGACCGACGAAAAGATGGTCGAATTGGAGGAAGACATGCTCAAGTTACGCTGGGATGTTATGGGATTATCTGAAGTCCGAAGACAGGGACAGGACACGATAATTCTAAATTTCAGCATTTTCTTTATTCGCTCGCAGAACTGATAACCGACGGGGACGGGTTCTCGAGTGGCGACCACGCACCGGAAGACTTAGTGTAGGCCGGTCCCCCGCTAGGTGGATCGAAGACCTCGTTAAAACCGCGGGTAATCGCTGGTTGCAGGAAGCTATTAAACGGTCCAAGTGGTGTTCTATGGGGGAGGCATATGTTCAGCAGTGGACGTCTTCCGGCTGATAATGATGAATGATGATTACTTTTTAACATTCACAGATTCATATATTGGAAAAAATACCAAAGAAGGCGTTTGTGCATGAATACGAACTGCTGAGGGATTTCATAGGTGGAGGTAGGTAATACCAGATTGTTATACCAGTAGTACGAGTATGGATCTTCGGTTCGAAAAACTTATCACGTTTATAAACTGTTTTTATCTATCTTACCTATATGAACTAGCTGCGAGTATGTCTTTTATCGATAATTATTGTCAAATTTTATCCTATCGACAATCTGTGCTCGCAATGAAGGTACAAACGAAACCTTTCGCCCCAGGTAGCCCACTGATTTTCATTTCGAATATAAGGAAGGTAAATAACAACTTGCTTAGTTAGACAAACTACTTTACGTACATAGGTACTTAAGTAATAAGATTTAATAGCCGCTTTCCCGCCTTTTTTTCTGTGGCAATTTACCTGGCAGTATTTTGTTTTATGTCATTGGAGATAGTAAATAGAAGATTTAACATATTTCGCCTTATATATCAGCTCCCTAGAGTCAATTTGAAAAGATTGAACTATCGTATCTTTTACATAATAATACCTTACTGTAAACGAGTCCCTATAATGTACAGCCAATAATTCGCAACCAAATAATGTCCAGGCATTAAAACGCAACCAATATTCCGTGGAATGGCTTTGAATTATTGGCTGTATAATACAGGCTGTTTTTGGCTGCGGGCAACAATACGCAGCCAATAAACGGAAACCAAAAGCTGTACATTATCGCCATGTACAAAAAGTGTCCGACCAGTAATTCACGGCCAATAATGCACAACCTGATATTTTATGTACATGGAATTCCATGTACATAAAATATCATTCCATGCAATATTGGCTGTGCATTATCGTCACGGGCTGATTTTTCGCATCCAATAATTGGAAGCATGTACATGAATTATTGGTGTACTGTATTTATTTGGCTGTGCATTATTATGGTTGTACATTATTGCCTCCCACTGTAAACGATTAAAATATCCCATCGTTGGCTCATATACTGTAATGTTTCCGTGATATTATGAAGGTTTTAAGGGAGCGAAATAATTAAAAAAGTATTTTTTATGGTATTAGAAATCCACTGTGTTAATTTTTGACTAACGTAAGATAGACATAATGTTTTCAATCTTATTTCAGCGGCAACATTCACAGCCATACGACAGCAATGCATTTAATATTATATTATAATATAATATGGGACAACATCCACACAAAGGTCTTCAGGTCCCAAACTAGACAGAGCCTGTACTATGGTAACCTGATGACTGATATAGGTACATACTTATATACATATACACACTCAGACACAGCTCAAACAGACATGTTCATGCACACGCGGTGTTCAGGTCACAAACTAGACAGAGCCTGTACTATGGTAACCTGATGACTGATATAGGTACATACTTATATACATATACACACTCAGACACAGCTCAAACAGACATGTTCATGCACACGCGGTGTTCAGGTCCCAAACTAGACAGAGCCTGTACTATGGTAACCTGAAGACTGATATACATATATACATATACACACTCAGACACAGCTCAAACAGACATGTTCATGCACACGCGGTGTTCAGGTCCCAAACTAGACAGAGCCTGTACTATGGTAACCTGAAGACTGATATACATATATACATATACACACTCAGACACAGCTCAAACAGACATGTTCATGCACACGCGGTGTTCAGGTCCCAAACTAGACAGAGCCTGTACTATGGTAACCTGATGACTGATATAGGTACATACTTATATACATATACACACTCAGACACAGCTCAAACAGACATGTTCATGCACACGCGGTGTTCAGGTCACAAACTAGACAGAGCCTGTACTATGGTAACCTGATGACTGATATAGGTACATACTTATATACATATACACACTCAGACACAGCTCAAACAGACATGTTCATGCACACGCGGTGTTCAGGTCACAAACTAGACAGAGCCTGTACTATGGTAACCTGATGACTGATATAGGTACATACTTATATACATATACACACTCAGACACGGCTCAAACAGACATGTTCATGCACACGCGGTGTTCAGGTCACAAACTAGACAGAGCCTGTACTATGGTAACCTGATGACTGATATAGGTACATACTTATATACATATACACACTCAGACACGGCTCAAACAGACATGTTCATGCACACGCGGTGTTCAGGTCCCAAACTAGACAGAGCCTCTACTATGGTAACCCGATGACTGATATACATACTTATATACATATATTGCTTTACAACTGCGATTGAGAACTAACATTATAGGCTACCGAATTTGTCAATCGCAGAAGCATGCTGTCGCGTGACGTTTGTCAATAGCTAAGAGACATGGGCGGACCCTGGAACGGACCTTTAGTCCTACTACTAACTACTAATATCGCAATCATAACAAGCTGATTAACCGTATTGTGTTTCAGATGCGCTTGGTTTGACCTCGATGCCATTTAACACTGACGACCCTCCTCCGACCCTAGCAAACAATATGCCGATTTTACTAAGGGAAGGGACGGCTCTCAAATCTGTTACGGAATCACCTACTATGAAATCCCACACCAGTAAGTTTACCTAGCGGAGTTTTAACAGCGCCCCGTGGTTTCAACCCGTGGCGATGGATGACGATGATGATGAAAACTATCATATGTCTTTCCACGATCTATAGCCTTGCCGTTCATTACGATCCGCGTTCAGTTTGGGTCGGATAAGGTAACAAATAGTGACAGAGCTACAAACAGTCTTTGTTTAGGTTAAATGGCGATATAGTAAGAATCTTACATTAATTAAAATGCACATTATTAGTAATTAAAAATTAAATTAAAAAAAAATTAATAACTATCTAATCTATAAGCCCCATGGTGGGGGGAAAAGTGGCCAAAACGCTGGCGGCATTGCCACGCTGGATGGCAATGCTAAGTTTTTGCCCAAAGTAGGTTGCCAGCATTTCGGTCACCCGACGCCTCAACCAAACGTTTCGCCAGATCCCTAAACAAGTTGAGAGCGGACGGGCCTAAAGTTACGACCCCAAACGGCACAAACATGTACATTCTGTCTAAATACACATATTTATGACGTTTGAGGTCTTCCGCTTTAGACGCCGCAGCGCCAGCCCGATCAATCGGCCCAGGGAGATGAGACGGCGCCAGTGTGTCCACATATGTAGCATCCCAAACCAGGGGCTGTCCCATCTTCCACGGGATGATAGTCATCCCATCTGGTCTCTTGCCGTCATCTCGCATCAATCCGTTTGGTTCCAAAACTGACGGGACTCCAGCACTGACAAATGCCCGACGGATGATATCATTCAAGCTGGCGTGCCGCGGTATGCGCCCCGCGCTCAATACGCATGAGAGTGCGTGGTGGCCGAACCGATCCACCATTTCACCGCAGACACAACGGAGAGGGACCTGGCAAGGGTTTATGTTGAGCATTATGTTGCTACAAACATAATTATAATATTAAAGTGGAGTTATTTTAATAGGTAACATTTGACGTATGTCGTGCCATGTCCGCGAAACCGTGTGGTTCGCATTCAATTATGTTTCGTCAATAAACACGACATTGTCCCAATCTGTAATTTTATTTACTTGGCGTGAAAATGTTACTCTCTTCAAAATAATATCGTAGCGTTTTAGCAGGTTTCCTTATGTCAGATTTAAAAAATCTATAGTCTATCGATTTCAAAACCTTTGATATAGACGACGCAATTCTCGCTTTGTAGTTCTGTTTACACGAAGACAGATATATTTTATTGCGAGGAAATTATCGCCCAAGAGGATGGGCGAGAATCGTGAAAATTTCACGAAGTAACTTTTTACGTTCCATTCAATAATCGTATCTTTGAGGTAAGAAACTCTCTCCATCTAAAGGGCCCTTAAGGCAACTGGACTTATTAGTTGGTAGGCCTTTTGTGCAACAGGTCGTCTTGGTCGGTACCACCGCAGTGAGATATTCCGCCGTTGTGTGAAGAGCATTGTAACAAATGAAATCACTTGGTGAAAGATACTTATAACTAAAGATTAAAATTAGAACTACAAAATTACTGGCGAAATGTGTGTTTACACACTCCTGTTTCTAACTTAAGGTCTATCATGAGTTTACAACATTGACAGTAATCGAAGCCGCGAAAAAATTTATGAAAAAATGAACAGTGCCACCTTGCGGTCCATTGTAGAATCAAAATTGACAGCGAGTACGCCAATCACAAGCTTGATAGGTAGGCGAGATCGAGTATCGACTATAGATGACAGTTATGTTGTCAACTCATAGTAGAACTACAGGGAAACAGGCATAATGCGATGTTGTGTACTTAATATCTAAATGTTACAGCATCTGGAAATACAAAATCTTTTAAAAATGAAAAAGATTTGAAGGCTTACTACCGGGACCAGTACAACGAAAATAATGGCAGAGGAAAATCAAACAGAAACGATAACTGGTTGGACCAATACTATGGATTTGCATGAAGTTAATGCGTTATATATTTATGAGAAATAAAATTAAATAATAAACATGACGTATTGTTATATTTTTCTCTCCAACTTTGAACACATCTGGCAAGCCTAACACGAACATTTATATAATTGTAAATGGTCTCTCCCTTCGAGCATTCGCCTGTAATGTAACGTTAAACAGTTATAGTCGAGCATTATATTAGAGACCATAGCACAAAAAACTTGCGAAAAAGTATTCGTATAGTAAGCGTTAACACGTCACACATCGGTGCACAAACTATGAGTTATCTGTGTCACAGTTGCCCTAGATACATGACAGTTTGTACTGTTTCACGTACACGACACGTTACGTTACACTTTCGCAGTTATTCGTGCTAGGCACACTGCTCGTCTTGGTTGGTACACTTACACTTTCTGCCAGTTATGATAGCCTAGTAAGTATAGACTACAGTTCCCTCGCAACATCACCGCATAGTACCAGGCTACCATAACCGCATAGCAGATCTCAGCAGCCTTGCTATCGCTCGGCATGCTGATATCCATACATAATATCACCTACTACATGGCTCGTCCTGACTATGTGTTATCTGTGCCCTAGATACATGACAGTTTATACTATTTTACGTGAACGCCTCGTTACGTTACACTCACGCAGTTATTCGTGCTAGGCTCACAGTGAGGGAGAACCGAGCATTACAGTGCGTAAACCGTAATGTTACAGACTCGAGCATTATGTTGGTGAGGGAAATGCACCGAGCATTACAGAACTTACGCGCTGTAATGTAAATTACATAATCTGTAATAGGTATTATGGTACAACTTGTAACATAATCTTACAACCGAATGCTCGTCAAGCAGGGAGGCAGTATTGTAATGCAATGCTCAAAATCGCATTTAAAATGTTACATTACAAGTGAATGCTCCAGGTGAGGGATCATCTTTATCGTATCGTTGACAAGCGACCCGCCTCGGCTTCGCACGGGTGCAAGATAAACATATACTATTGCGGACTTATTTGTAGACCTTTTTAAGGTGTAGAATACTGTAGTACATTAGTTTGATCTATCTCGTAGGTTTCAGACAGTGTTTGCAATGTAAGCGCAAAAAAATTCATTCGCTCACTATAGGTCTAGTATGATATGACTTCGTGTCACTTTTCACCACATCCTATGGTTGGATGGCTAATGATGAAAATACCAATAGATGTTACAGATCGCGCGGCGAGAGTTTGGCTTTGACCTTCGGGTGGAGGGGATTACTGCGCATGGGTACTGTCACGCACACAATACTTTTCCTTTTTTATGTACCAGGTTGGATATTTGAGTGGGTCAAAATTCATGTACAGTGGTAATAATGCTAGAAAATAATACGAAATAGATAAACTTCTTCATTTATTAAAACTATTGATAGTTATTTTACTTATATAAAATGTTTATTTCCTTTTAAAGTTTACAGAGACAGCGATGAAAATTCTAAATAATTGTTTTTTAATAAAATTATTTATTCCAAGATACATGTAAAATTGGTACATACAAACAAAAGAAAACTTAAAATAATTATTAAATACAAAAATTAACATAAAAAAAGTCCTAGCCGCAGTGCTATTCAGATTCTGAATCAGTTAAAGGTTTAACGCCTTCTATGAAATCACCGCATGGTCCAGTGGTGCTGCCGCGACACGAAATTGTGCAACGTCTTTTGCTTGTTGAGGGTCCGGGTTCAGGGCTTCCTCGGTCGCAGTTGTCATCATCATCATCTTCATAACCATCATCAGAATCATCGTCTTCGGAACTATCATCGACGCGAATTATAAATTGCTCGGTAAGTAAATCAACTACATGGCCACTCTTGGCGTACTCTCCTTCTATATCTTTTACCTTTTTACATATTTTTTCCCATTCCTGGGCACCCATTAAGGATACTTTTTCTTTGATAAGTTTGGTACATTCTTGTAAATTCCATTTAACATTTTTGCTAGCTACATATTGTTTAATAGTAGCCCATGCCATTTCTATGGGGTTGAGGTCTGGATGGTAAGGCGGTAATCTCAATATGCTATGGTTTGCTTCTACTAAAATTTGATCTATTGAAAAAGTTTTAAATCTTTCTTTATTAGCTTTTATCAAGTTGTACAATTGTGGCTTGAGCATTGTTGAATCATATTGTACCTATGCCTTTATCAGTTAGCCAATTCTGCATATCGGCTTTTTTGGTATTGGAGGACGGTGCTAAATCCCATTGTTTATTGTGGTATGAGGCGTTGTCGACAACCACTACAGAATTGGGTGGTAGGTTGGGAATTAATTGTGTCCTAAGCCATTTTTCATAATTCTCGTAATTCACGTTGTCGTGATAGTCCCCTGTTTTGGTGCCGGCTTTAAAAGTTAATAAAGCATTTGGTATAAACCCAGCTTCAGATCCTGCGTGGACTATCACGACTCGTTGTCCTTTAGAAATGGGTTTTTTTAGTCCTTCCGTAGGGCCATCGCTCCAGGCTTTGGTTGTTGAGTGCGATGAATCTACGTAGGATTCATCTGTGTAAACAATGGGTCTTCCTTCTTGTCGATATTTTATTATTTTTCTTAAATATTCAATGCGTTGTAATCGGATATTCGATGTTTCTATTAGTAATTTACGGTTGTTTTCTGTTTTTTTCCAGCGAAATCCTAACTCCTTTACAATTACACGAAGACTTGTTTCTGACCCTTTAAAGTTTATATCTTCCTCAAGTTTCTTTTTTAGTTTCCCAATGGTGGGAAGTTCATTATCAGTCTTGTGAAAATTGTGTATACATCTTTTTATAACACCTTGGTCAAAATTATCAATATTCGTAACTTGTTTAGCTCTGGGACGTTTTTTTCCAGGTGTTCTGAAAATAATTAGCAAATCGGAACTCTTGGCTTGATTTACGATATTTTTTACAGTGCCAATTGAAGTCTTAGTGGCCTCCGATGTCCGTTTTTGAATTTTAGCTAATTTACTGACTACACAATTTAATTTAGAAACAGTTTCCGTTTTCATTACCTGCATAGTCTGTATAGTTTGGTTATTCTCCGACTGACTGAGTAAAGAAGCAACTTCCTCAATCTGACTTCGAATTTGCTTCAATGAATCGATACATTCGTCAGCTTCTTTCTTTAAAAAGCAATTCACGTCATATATCATTTTCCGTGCTTGCCTTTTTAAAACAATGTTTTTTTACGCATTTTCAAATTACTTTTTAATATTTAACAAAAAAAACTTAACTGACAAACTTAAACAAACAAACTCAACAAATAATAACAATCGACAACAATAAACAATTAACGAAAATAGCAATTCACTTGTGAACGTGATTGTACAACAGGAGTGCGCGGTACCACAGAATAATAACTAGTAACTAGGCGGTACGTCGTATCGATGCGAGAGGCAGGGAACGATTGGAGCGTCAATCAGAGCACCGCATGCGCCTACACACCCCGCTAATTGCCCGTTGATACCCAATTTCTGATTTCTGCGCAATAACGGTCAAAGCCAAACTCTCGCCGCGCGTACTGTACCAGCACGAATCACAGCACAGTCAAAGAACGGCGAAGTGGGAATGAAATGAAGCCCGGTGAGCTCTGTGTTACCTTACCTATAGGTCTACCATGAGTTTACAACATGAACACCAATCGATGCTCGCTATCGACTGCCGCAAAAAATGTATGAAAAAAGAACAGTGCCACAGTGTGTAAAATTGACAGCCAATCACAAGCTTACCTAATCGGTAGGCGAGATCGAGTATCGAATCGACTATAGATGACATTTATGTTGCCAACTCGTGGTAGACCTACTTGTGTTCGATATTTAAAACTACATACCTTACAACCACTTTCAACTCGTAAACAACAAGATGGCTGCCACCGAGCGACATCGTTCCACAACTTTAACAATTCGTAATGAGATGAATGAATGAAGAGAATATAACGCTACGCTTGATAATTGTATGATTCATTTAATTTAAACAGGAGCACATATTATTTAATTACTTTATAATACACCATTATAGTGTTTTGGCACTTAGTATTAAATTAACACGAAATATTACCTTGATTGCTAACAGTATGAAATTTAGAATGACCTGCTTTACCGCTAATAAAATAAAGAAAGCGTCCAAGAAAAATATTTTCACACTATTCGTTTATTTGTTATGGACACCACTGGCAGATTAAGTGGCAATAAACCTACAAAACAATATGCTTTTTGCGTCCATTAAAATAAGTTCCTTGTGATAACTAGTGTTATTATTTAAAATAACTGATTTACACTTTGTTCATACCTTAGTGTATTGTTTGTGATCAGGCTGCTCCTTACACAGAGTTGCGAAATTATTCATATTGGTCTATTGAATTACATTGTATTGTTGCTCTGTTAGCCGTGCAAACGGTCAAATCGTAAGACTTATGAAATTGCTGAGTGACTTTTTCACAGCAGTCGAAAACACGGCCATGAGAGGCTGGAAGGATTCCGTTGGCGAAATTCAACTTGGCTCCAGCATCCAACATTCCAGCTACTCATGGGTTGTTTGCTAATCCTAACTAAACTCCTGCAATTTCCGCTCTTGTTGAAGTAAAAACTTCTGTAAGCGCGTTGAGCACTTTTTGAGTGAACATAAATCAAGGAACTCGCGTCATCGTCACCGAACGCTTTTTCATAGATAACGTATTTTAGAAGTGAAAACTTCTTTAGGCACGATAATGGTTTCAAGATTACCTACTGTTGTTAATTGTGTCTTATAAAAAAACGAATAGTTTCACTTGTATCCCCAGTCCGCAAAGACTGCCCCGCATGATTTTTTAACGACATTGAACGCTTAGACGATTCTGGCAGACAACTGAAAAAAAGGACAGAATGGACTAACGTGCGTCAAAAAAAACTATTTGTGAAACTAAAGCGATGGTTGTCCCATTTAAAATTGGTGATATAGTTGCGATTTTTTAAAATGTTTTATTTCAAAGTCAAAATCAGTTGATCAATTTAGGCATCAAAGACGCACTTATGAACGTCAATTGTTCATTATAATGTACTTTAAAGACTCTACCGCCGCGTTCCAAAATATATAGAGCCAACCGAGAAGAAGCGACTAGAAACTCGGGGCCATTCTTTTTATATAGATGTTTACAATGTTTCTATTAAGGTACTACAAATATTACATTTTTTGGGTGGCAGAGTGACAGCTTGCCAGAAGTGGAGTATTCCAAGCTTTTTTTATTAAAACGTTTTTTACAGTCAACTTGAAATTGCCCCCTGTGCGCTCAGTTGTGTGTTTTGGGATTTTATTGTAAAAACGCACACAATTTCCTAGGAATGACTTATTAGTCTTCGCAAGTCTAAAACTAGGTACAGCTATCCTATTTGTATTTCTAGTATTAAAAGTGTGGTGATCACTATTTTACTTATATTTATGTAATTTTTACGAACATACATTATATTTTCAAATACATATAAGGAAGGCAACGTTAATATATTGATTTCTTTAAATAAATCTCTCAGAGTCACGGGGTCCCATTTCGTATATAGCTTGAATAGCACGTTTCTGTAGGATAAAGATGGTCTCTATATCAGCCGCTGAACCCCATAGCAATATCCCATATGACATTACGCTGTGGAAATATGAAAAATATACTAACCGCACCGTAGAAGCGTCTGTTAGCCCATTGTACCTCATTGTAATTTTGCGTCAATTTTTATTGCCTAGGAAGACTGTTGCCTTGTCCATTACGAGTTTAACTCCATCAAGCGTAACGTTGGACTCCAAATATGGAACAGTAGGCAAAGAAAACTTCAAACATTTTGTATTTTTTTTTATTTATAAGTAAATTATTAGTTGATAACCATTTAGATATACTAGAGAGAGCGTTGTTTACTTGAATTATTGTGCTATCTACTTTGAAAATCAGAGATGTGTCATCCGCAAATAAAATTATATCACAAAGATCCTTGGCCATAAGTGACAAGTCGTTAATGTATACTAAGAAAAATCAGGCCCTAAAATGGACCCTTGTGGAACACTCATTTTAATTATAGATCCCGAAGATGGTACACCATTTATGCCAACCTTTTGCATTCTGTCAAATAAATATGACTCGATGACATCAAGCGCAGCTCCACGAATACCATAATGGAAAAGCTTTTGAATCAGTATACGGTGTTCCACACAGTCAAATGCTTTAGAGAGATTTATTTGAATGGATCAAAGAAAAAACAGCATAAGATTGCCCGCATTTAATTCTACCAATATTCGATGTCCCACCCGTACTCATAAGGCCAATTAAAGCTTCTATTGTAATACGGCCACGCCCTCGGAGCGTCAGGGAATTCCGGTATTTGGTTCTTGCCATTGATAACAGTTACGTTCCCGTTTCCTGCTTCACCACTGTTAAGACCAACGTTTTCGCTTATTTGACCTGACGTAATCAGTTTCTGCCTCTGTTTCAGCAGCTTCTTCTTCAGTCTCAGTTGCTGCTTTCTCTTCTCCTCTTCTTTTAAGTATGCAGATTTTGCCCTTTCGTATTCTTCAACATCGAAAGCTGTAATGTTTAGAAAGAGAACATGACTAGCAGAAATCTTTGTGAACGAGTTCGAGCCCGAAAGTACCTATGCTACCTAACCTATTTCTAACTCATGTCCGCGTTAGGGCCTCTCGCACCAAATTATGAATTAAGGCGCTGTCAGCTCAGCGCTTGGCTACGTTCAATTTCCAATTTCCAATCAAGCAAGCGCATCTCGTTAAAACGTACAAAATTCCTAAAAGCTGTTTTAAAGGTGAAATTAAGTGGTATGTTTGAGTTTTTTTTTAATGTACTCTGGTATGTTAAAACATGTTTTTATTTCAGTCAATGTGTACCTACTTAGAAATCTTAGAAATTTCATATTATTTTTTTATTTTTGATTAAATGGCTGCTTATGAGATAAACTGCTTTAAAACCCACATTTTTATCGACATCATGATATGACAGCACCTATGCTAATAGACGTGAAACGAAATCCTGATCTAACTCAGATTAGAGATTGTTGAATTTAAACACATTGAACAAACTGTAGTGTGGCCACTCACGCAATAATTACTCCGGTAATCGCCTTTGATATGAGAGGAAAGACCGCCACTGGAGCTATTGCCTACCGTTATACGCCATATTGATTGACACTGTGAAATTAAGGCCATAAATCGTGGCCACACTAGTTATTGGGTAGCACGCCATCTACAACAAAGCTAACGAACTTGTAAACCAAATATCTGTTACTCATATTATTATCTTAGCCACCAAACATCGGAACAATCGAAACAAAAACTTTTGGAGTGCAAGAACATGACACTGGCAGAGTAACGTCTTCCTACGTTAAAAAGCCACATAAGAAGAAGAAGAAGAAGACACACAACAATGAAGAACCCATAGGCCGGATAATTTTTTATATAATCCCGATTATTATTAATTACAATTTAATTATTTATTGTACTACAGTTAGCGATATTAATTATTACCAAAGCGCGATAATACATTCTTTAACACTGATGATACGGCGATCTCCACGTGTTCTTCTTCATCGCTACGCTCTTGACAGAGCGGTCGTGCTCGTCACTTCAGGTTGTGTAACGCGCCTTACAATGCGTCGCCATTCCTCCCTGCCTGCAGCCTTCCTCGTGCACGCGTGTAGAGGACCGTTTATGGCTGGTCGTGTCTGGTCGGTCCATCGCATCGGTGATCTCCCTCGCGATCTAGTGCCTTCTACTCTGCCCTGGACAACTAGTCGTTCAACTCCATGTGTTAGCCTTGCGTAATAAATGTCTAAATATCTTAACAAAGAATGGCCTTATTTACTTTTTTTATGGGATAAGTTGGCAAACGAGCAAGCGGCTCACCTGATGGTAAGTGATACCGTCGCCCACAGACATCCGCAATATTAGAGGTCTCGAGGATGCGTTGCCGACCTTTGAGGAAGGATGATAGGAAAGAAGAGATAGAAGGGATGAGGGTGGAGGGGGAGGGGTAAGGAGAGGGAGAACGGGGAAGGGAGGAATCGGGCCTCCGGAACCTCCCACAAACCGACGAAACGCAATAGCAATCTATGTTACTTCTCGTCGGTGTTATGTGGATGTGTGGTACTTCTCCGGTCGTGCCAGCCCATTCGGATGTGTGGTTGCAGCGTTAGAGTACCACAAAAACTAACTTACAATTAAAGACGAACCTTATACCAAACACATAAGGTAAATTGTTCCTTGACAATAAATGTACCAAAAAACACATTTACTCCAAAATTAACCGCTTTTGTTTCGTAGCTAAATGTCGAACATTCTAGACCTCTAAGGACCTGGTATAAATATGCGGAAATCCGCCAACCGTAGTTAGTTCAGTTTAAATTGCGATACAGTGCGGATCAAGAACAAGGATAGCCGAATATCTGCATAGATTTAAACTATTAGAAAGCCCAGGTTGCGAGTGTGATCCCAATATAAGCGAATCGGTATGGCACGTAGTATTGGCATGTCCATGCTTTCTGGCAGCAAGAGTGCTACTGGAAACCCAGATTGACACCAGTCTCAATATGCAGAATCTGCAGCACATCATGGCAGATTCAGAGAGAAGGACCCATTTCCTGAATTACGCCGAAAAAGCGTTCAGGAGCGAAACGACACAGCAACATGGCACCAACAAAACCCTAAACGGAAACAACGCAGCCCAGCGTAGGGGCCACCAACCTTGAGCCTGAACAGTAATTAGGATTCGAGGTGTTCATGGATAACAACAGCAAAAGACTTGGAATCAGTTATTGCAATGCAAACACAAAGAACCGTGTTGTAATTTCACCAGGACTAGCTACACTGCTGAACGGGAGCACTACTAAAACAACCATGAAACACAAAACCTACAACGCGTTGCCAGAGACGAGTTGCCAGGAAGCTAAACCAGGAGAAGAAACTGCCAAGTTGGACGCAATCAGTAGTAATGGAAGTGATCAACATTGCGACACATGGGGTCGCAATGTTGATCTTGCCCAGCGAAACTCTTCGTTTCGCTGGGCAAACGAAGAGTCACCAAACGTAAAAATTGCGGAGGCGGCCATATATGACGTCATAAAGGGCAAAATATCGGATCAGTATATGGCCACCCACAGCTCCTCAAGTGGGTTCGTGGCTCTGAACAAAGCAGAAACGCGGCGGACTGGCAAGCTCAAACTCGACACGACATCAAACGATCCCCTCGTCGTCATAGATATGCCCGATGCACCCAGGAGGGACTCAGGATCCAGCAGCGTTATTCGAACTTTAAACTATGCCGACGGTCAAATGGATTAACGGAGTACCGGGATGCAGCAAAACAACTTGGATAGTTGACAACTTCGATGTTAACAAGGACTTCATAATCACCACGACAACTGAATCAGCCAAAGACCTGCGTGACAAGGTAGCGCGCCGCATAGGCGATGGAGCAAAATCCAAACAGTGCGTACCATGGCCTCCGTATTAGCTAATGGGTTCATCGAACGCAGGCAACTCACATGAACCACTTTGGGGCAATAATAATGGCTGCAAGGTTGCTTGAGGCGGAAGAAATTGTCATCCTCCATCAAATGCCATATATTGAAAGGGAAACCCCTTCGAGATAAGGTACAGTAGTCCTGGCGTTCATCAGCCAAGAGCTGTTCTGCACGCGCCGTAATCCAATGAATGTAACATAATATGTACTCAGCGAAGTGTATCCGGGTATTTACTCGTCTAGATCCCGAGTCCATTCCCTGAAGCTGGAACGGTACACAGGTGTGAAAATCCCAACGGACCTCGCAAAAACCCTATATCTAGCGCTGACACAGGAGAAAGAATTAGAAGAAAGCTGCACGAGAGCGTCCCGCACGCAGTCGTTGCAGTTTCCCGGCATACCGCATCGCGGCATCACTTACTACGCCGTTGATGATGCTGTTGGGCGATTCGTGAGGAAAGCGATGGTTGCAAAAACCAAAACCATATTGGAGTACAACCTCAAAATGGCCATCAGGGATCGAAACGAAGTAGTAATTAAGGCCCTGCTTCATTGCAATACGGGAGGGTACCTAAGTTAAAAAGTTTATATTAGTAGTTATTTAAGTCGAGCTGTATTTGACAAAGAGTAAGTATGAGCATACAGAACAGACACGCTCACGAAAAGGTGTCGGCAAGCAGTGGCGTCGTGTGGCGGGTCGCCATCTTCTCTCAAATATATAATAATAATAATAAACATATATTTATTTCCTCCTCACAAAAGGTTGGTAAAAACAATTTAACATAATTAGCGAAGAGTGACAAAATAAAACCTAACTATGTGGTTGGTGGGGGTTGGTGCCCGAAGTAGGTTTTTTAAAATAAAAACCTGTGTCACAGGTCACCAGGTCTCCTCCCACGGATAGAATATACTTTGGCACACACCAGTACTAAACTTTATCATAATTTTTAGTGTATTAGATGTTGAGGGAAGAATAAAACAATATGTGCGTAAGCAAAGTGTTGTGATTGTATCTGTGTGAGTCTGTTTAGTGTCAATGTGTACGCAAGAATGTATCTGCGGTGTGTTACGAGTGTCGGCTACGAGTTATATAGTAAGAGTCAGTAGTCAAGATCAACATTTTGTATTTTACTATGATAAGTAATCATATTACTTTATATGAGTATTTATATTCGTAATGTAGATTTGGGTGAATGGGTGGGTGAATATTTGTGTGAATGGATGGAAGGTTAAACAACGCAACCTTTGAGTATGTCCTCTTAGCGATTCATTTTGCTTATTTCTGTAATTATAATTCGTCTTAATTATAATTAATAATCTAATTATAATTCTTATGCTACGTAGTGTTGCATGGTATATAGTTGAATGGCTGGGCTGGGTAGATGGGTACATGCAGCGTATTTGGTGAATGGATGGTTTAACAGATGATATAAGAAATAAAATAATTTAAAAAAAAACAGTATTAATAATTAAACCATAGTCCTCAGTAGTTTTTCCGTTTCATTGTAGTCAAGTGTCTTGAGATATTTAGTAACCGCTTGCTTGCAGCTGTAGGCGTGGAGGGGGTATAGGTTCAGGATCTTATTCAATTTATTATAGAGATATGGGCCTTGAAAACAAAAGAAATTGTGTGACAGGGAAGTATTAAGTTGCGGTAATTGACATACAGTGCCCTTTCTACGCTTATTCTTTACAAGCTCAGGTTCAAAGTGCAGCCGTGAGTGTTGTTTGAGTACCGTGTGAAGAATGAAGGTTTGCCTTACGGTAAGAACGTTCCATTTTTTGTAAAGGTCAACCGTAGGATAGCGGAATGGCAGACACGCTCCTATCTTTAATATAGCACGCTGAGCTCTCTCAACCTCAATCAGATGCAACTTAGCGGCACCGCCCCACGACGTTATACAATAGTCTACCAGAGACTGACATAGCGCGAAGTAAACTGTCTTAATGATTTTATAGTTGGCTGTGTGACGCAGGTTTTTAAAAATATATATCAGTTTACGTAATCTGGTCACTAGGACGTCAGCATGTGGTTTAAAACTAAGTGTATGGTCAATGATAACGCCAAGGTATTATACTTTGTCTGTTCTTTGTAGAGAAGGGCAAGAGCAATTAGCAACTCCTGTATCACAAACATGTGCGGTGATGGATAATGAAGGCGGTGGTAGAAAATTAGATAGAGAAAAGAAAAAGGAATGTACATAGTTTTAGTGATGTTTAGTGTCAATATATTGCTTTGTAGCCATTTACTGACCATGTTCACCCCACTTTGAGCCACTTCAAAAACCTCGTCCCAGCTATCTCCACTGAAAAAGAGAGCCGTATCATCGGCAAATGACAGGACCTTGCCACGGTCAAGTTGGAGTTCACAAAAGCCATTGATATAAATGAGAAACAGTGACGGACCTAATATGCTGCCTTGTGGTTATATGTGGTATATATGGTTGTGGAACACGATGGCTGCCACATGCGTCAACTCGTGAACGGGTGCTGTCTGCGGACACTGATCTGCTCTGAATGCTGATGCAAACTCAGAAAAGACATGCCCTTAAGTAGTTTAATATGAAAATCATATGTCCCCTAATTAATTACCTAAGTATTGTTGTCTCTTTTTTAATTATATATAAATGAGATAAATTTGCAAATAACTAAAAAAATAGCACGGGCCCTGGAGTCTTTGGAGGCTGGTTATAATATAAAAAAATACACAAAAAAAAACATATTTCATCATCAATTTATCATAAAATATATATAACGACTTTATTTTGCACCTGTCATTAATTTTCATCGCTTTTGACTGTATTGGTGATTTTTCAATTTCACAGTAGAACACGTGAAATCCATCAAACGAAACTTCATTGTTATCTTTTTGGAGTAGGGCTACTTGATAGTTTTTGTTAGTAGATAATGTAACATAGTAAGTCAGAACCTTGATATAAATTGAATCAGCATGATAATGGTTTTACTTACCGTTGTGGGTTCATGAGGCCTGGCCTAGGAAACCGATATACGAGTAGCGCTACATTTGGGTCTTTAGATCGTGAGGACCTGCACTTCAAACATTTACGTTTGTTCTCCTTCATTCATGGTCTTCACAAGAACACTTATAGAGTCACTGTCTCTCTCTCTCTCTCTTTCAAATCATTCTTCTCATCATCTCTTTTCTTTCAAACTCACGAAGTAAAACAAGTACTGCCTTATCACACATACATGACCTATACCTCGGAAGCGCAGCCACTATATCTCGATATACAAAACCAGGGCGAATTTTCACGATCAGAGGACCAGTTAAACTTTTGGTGACCAGTTAAACCAGTTAAAATTAAACTTTTAAAAATGGCACCGACTCCAATATCAAAAAGTATGAAATAATAATAATAATAATAATACCGCAGGGGCGGCTTTGTGGCGAGCCGTCGGTGAGTGGCGACACCGCGGATCCTGATTCTCCCTGGGGCTAAATGAGACCCCTGACCCCCAGCTTGCCTTAATTGGCCGTCCGGGGGTGGAGACGCAAGAGCAAGTAACAAAAAGCTCCAAGGGTGGAAGTGTTAAAGGGCATAACGCCGGTAGTAGCGCTCTAGTGAAACCGCAGCACACCTCTCGACACCCTTTAGCCATCCACACCAACGTTGTCCCTTTTGTCACCACTCATGGTGGCCTTTATGGGGGGCCCGTTTAGTGGATGGCAAGTCACCACCTGCCTAAATATTTAAACATGAGACTAAAATTGGCAGGTGCCGTAGTCTCTTCCATAGCCCACAATCTTCCATATCACTAATAAGTTCATATCAATAGCCTGGCCATTTTACCCATTTTTTAAATAGTTATAAGTACCATGTTACCCTTCATACAACATTCTTTCTGTTTTTGATACTTTGTATTTTTATACCAAACAGGCCTCTAAGTGTTGGCTACAGCCCCACTTATGCCTTTGTAAAGGACCGGATGAAATCCGTGAAACTTTTTGAATAATAATAATAATAATAATTGTTGTTGCCCCTTTTGTTACCACTCGTGGTGGCCTTTATGGGGGGCCCGTTTAGTGGATGGCAAGTCACCACCTGCCTAAATATTTTAACATGAGACTAAAATTGGCAGGTGCCGTAGTCTCTTCCATAGCCCACTATCTTCCTTATCACTAATAAGTTCATGTCAATAGCCTGGCCATTTTACCCATTTTTGTAATAGTTATAAGTACCATGTTACCCTTCATCCAACATTCTTTCTGTTTTTGATACTCTGCATTTTTATACCAAACAGGCCTCTAAGTGTTGGCTACATCCCCACTTATGCCTTTGTAAAGGACCGGATGAAATCCGTGAAACTTTTTGAACAAATAATAATAAAAAAAAAAATAAAAAAAAAAAAAAACCGCTGACAACATAGACGTCTTGTGATTTTCTATATTTTATAAATACAGTTTTTTTCTCAATTTTACTATTTTGTACAGTTTTATCTCTGGATTTTACAAAAAGACCGCCTCCGTTACAATAAGCATAAAAAATTCATCAGATATAGACAAAAATCCATGAACAACACAATGCATTTTTTCCAACCAAATGACAATGTCAAAATTAGCTCAAGATCACATTCAATATTTACAACAATTTACAATAACTAATTCTATGAACTAATGATCACAAGAAGTAAAGCGGGAACGAATTGCGCACGACCACCATCACCGCCTGCCCCGTCAACATCGTGCTCGTCGTCAGATGAGGAGTATCGAACCCCCCGTGACACGAGTGCATCGAGCGACGAGAGCGGGCCTCAGTCACCATCGCCGCCACCACCAACTGCGCGACGAGGGCGACCACCGCTGCCGGCATGCTTGGGGCCTGCGGGACAACCTGTTCTGCGCCCGGCCCCCGCTACCGGTGGTGTAGTGCGCCGCATGCGATGGACTCCATCAATAAACGAGAATTGCATGCGTGCTTACTATGGGGCTACAAATGGAGGAAGCAACCTGACTGCGTATCGTGATCGAATGCTGTCTCTGTTTCAGACCCTTGAACCAACTTTGACCGTATCTGCACAACGACTATCGGATCAGGTGCGAGCTATTCACCGGTGCAAACTGTTGGACCAGCCTGCACTTGATCGGCTACGCCTGGAGGTGCTACCTATTCAGGGGTGTTCATCCTCGACACGGGACCCGTCTGACACGGTGTCGATATCGGTTCCGGTATTGACGAGTATACGGACGGATACTGCAGTCAACGAAGAAGATTACCTGAATATGAGCGTAAGTACCCGGGTGAATGAGCAACTGAGGAGGGCTTTGGATGACGCGATTTTTACATATAGATTCACACTTGACTCTAGGCCACGCCTGCCTCGTCTACCCACGAATAGACATAACCTAGCGCTAATGGGAGCCTTGAACGCTTTGCTAGTTCCGTATATACGGGATAGCAAAGATTTAACTGATACTCACTCGATCCTCTATTGTGGGGCAATCGCGGTATGTCGCGTTGCTCGTGTTAAGTTCCCGGACACTGACCGAGCACCGCGAAATGCTTCGGGTGTACCCGAGTGGCAAACGCGGATCGAGAGACGTATCAGTACGTACAGGACTCTCATTGCAAAGCTAATCTGCTTCAGCAGGGGCAACAAACGCCCTCGAGTCATACGCTTCGTGGACCAAGCTTTTGCTGGGACTGGCATCAGACCCCAGGAGTATATGACTTGTGTCACGGAGCGTATAGACTTTTTGAAACAGAAAATCTATGCGTGGGCAAACCGCATTCGCCGTTACAGAGAACGTGTGAATAGATACCAACAAAATCGCCTTTTCCAAAGTGATCAAAGAAAGGTATATAGAAAATGGGAAGGAACTGACCAACGAGTGAATGATGGACGGCTACCGGATGCCGACACCATGACAAACTTTTGGCGTGGCATCTGGTCGCTGCCCATTGAACACACGGAGGGCGATTGGATGAATATTGTCGAGAGCTCATGTGAATCCATCGAACCCATGGAGGCTGTGAACATCAGCCCCATAGACGTTAGTTGTGCTATTCGTAAGACCCCGAACTGGAAAAGCCCTGGACCAGACGGATTGCACAATTTTTGGCTAAAATGGATTCGATGCTCACACGAGTGCTTGGCAATACAATTCCAAGAAGCCATTGAACGTGGTTCCCTTCCCAATTTCTTGACAACTGGTGTCACCTTCCTGCTCTATAAGTCCGGTAGTACCACGGAAGCGAAGAATTACAGACCCATCACGTGCTTGCCTACGCTATACAAGCTCCTTACATCTATTCTGCGAACAAAAATTTATTCGCACATTGTTGTGAATAACATTTTGGCTCCTGCTCAGAATGGATGTCGGGTTGGGTCCCGTGGTACTAAAGAGCTCCTCCTCACAGACATGACCATTTGTCAACAAGTCCGGCGAAACAGGGGGGTTCTATCCACTGCCTGGATTGACTATAAGAAGGCTTATGATTCAGTGCCTCATTCGTGGCTAGAGAGGATATTAGAGTCATATAAAATCAATATAACTCTGAGATCATTCTTAAGCACATGCGTGAGACATTGGACCACAGTTCTTCGTCAACCAGGAGATCGTGAGAGCGTCTCGCGTCTCTGGGTCACAGGACTTCATAAGGATCGAACGAGGTATATTCCAGGGTGACAGTCTCAGTCCTTTGTGGTTTTGTCTAGCGTTGAATCCTCTCAGCACTTTGTTGATGGATTCAAAACTAGGCTACCGACTTCGAAGAGAGGGTGAGATAATTTCTCATCTATTGTATATGGATGATCTCAAGCTGTTTGCAACGAATCGCCAAGACTTGATGGATCTTTTGAAAATTACTGAATCTTTCAGTGATTCTATCAGGATGGAGTTTGGTGTAGATAAGTGTGCGGTCATGCATGTACAACGGGGAAAGGTTGTGAATTCTTCAAATTTACAACTTTCCGAGACAATAACTCTCACATGTCTTTCTGAAGTTGAAACCTATAAGTATCTTGGTATGTCACAGTCATTGGGTATCATGGATAGGGACATTAAGCAGACAGTGAAGGAGCGTTTCTTCTACCGCTTAACAAAAGTTCTTAACAGTCTTTTGTCGGGCGGCAACAAGACGCGCGCCTTCAATGGTTGGGTGATGCCCCTACTCATATACTCCTTTGGCATACTAAGATGGACTCAGACTGAACTTGACGCCCTGGATAGGCGGGTCCGTCAATTGCTTACAACACATCGCATGCTACATCCACGCTCGTCTGTTATGAGGCTATACATCCCACGGAAGTGGGGGGGTCGTGGCTTCCTAAATGCCAAGAACCTCCACAACTGTGAGGTGTCCAGTCTCCGGGAGTATTTCCGTAACACCGAGTGTGGGATACATCGCGATGTCATAGCAGTTGATAGGAGCCTCACACCTCTCTCCTTGGCAAACGAGAACTGGCGTAAACCAGTGGTGCTAAGCATCGAAGACCGTAGAGACGTATGGAAGGGCAAAGAGCTACACGGACGGTTCTACAAGGCCCTAACAAGGCCTGACGTGGACCCGCTCGCCTCAGTGAACTGGCTGCGTTTCGGTGATCTCTTTGGTGAAACTGAGGGTTTTGTTTGTGCTATTGCTGACGAAGTTATCAAGACGAATAACTACCGGAAATATATTCTGAAAGACGGTACGGTCGACATTTGTCGAGCATGCCGCCGTCCCGGAGAGTCACTCAGACATATTATTTCCGGTTGTTCTCATCTTGCTAATGGAGAGTACTTGCACAGACATAACCAAGTAGCCAGGATTATTCACCAGCAACTTGCCCTTCAATATGACCTTATTGAGTCTGAGGTGCCGTACTATAAGTACGCACCTACGCCTGTTCTTGAAAACGGTCGTGCTACGCTCTATTGGGATCGATCTATAATCACGGACAGGACTATTGTTGCCAATAAGCCTGACATCGTGGTGATCGATCGATCTCAGCGCCGGGTAATGCTTGTTGACGTCACCATTCCTCATGATGAGAACCTCGTGAAGGCTGAGAAGGACAAGCTTAGCAAGTACCTTGACTTAGCTCATGAGGTGACCGCCATGTGGGATGTTGATTCGACAATAATTGTTCCGATAGTAATTTCAGCAAACGGCCTTATAGCAAAAAGCCTCGACCGACATCTTAAGAGGCTTTCGCTAGACGGTTGGATCAAGGGACAGATACAGAAGGCAGTACTTCTTGACACGGCACGTATAGTCAGGAGGTTCCTCAGTCTGCAGCCCTAACCACTGGTAGTTTGGGTCATGCCCCGCTGCCGATGGCAATCTAGGATTAGGTTTTTTACAATGTTTTTTATTTATTATTTTTATTGTATATAGAAATATTGTAAAAAATGTAATTTTAAGAAAAGGAAATAAATAATGTGAATAATAATAATAATAATAATAATACCGCAGGGGCGGCTTTGTGGCGAGCCGTCGGTGAGTGGCGACACCGCGGACCCTGATTCTCCCTGGGGCTAAATGAGACCCCTGACCCTTGCCTTAATTGGCCGTCCGGGGGTGGAGACGCAAGAGCAAGTAACAAAAAGCTCCAAGGGTGGAAGTGTTAAAGGGCATAACGCCGGTAGTAGCGCTCTAGTGAAACCGCAGCACACCTCTCGACACCCTTTAGCCATCCACACCAACGTTGTCCCTTTTGTCACCACTCATGGTGGCCTTTATGGGGGGCCCGTTTAGTGGATGGCAAGTCACCACCTGCCTAAATATTTAAACATGAGACTAAAATTGGCAGGTGCCGTAGTCTCTTCCATAGCCCACTATCTTCCATATCACTAATAAGTTCATATCAATAGCCTGGCCATTTTACCCATTTTTGTAATAGTTATAAGTACCATGTTACCCTTCATACAACATTCTTTCTGTTTTTGATACTTTGTATTTTTATACCAAACAGGCCTCTAAGTGTTGGCTACAGCCCCACTTATGCCTTTGTAAAGGACCGGATGAAATCCGTGAAACTTTTTGAATAAAAGGAATAATAATAATAATACCGCAGGGGCGGCTTTGTGGCGAGCCGTCGGTGAGTGGCGACACCGTGGACCCTGATTCTCCCTGGGGCTAAATGAGACCCCTGACCCCCGGCTTGCCTTTATTGGCTGTCTGGGGGTGGAGACGCAAGAGCAAGTAACAAAAAGCTCCAAGGGTGGAAGTGTTAAAGGGCATAACGCCGGTAGTAGCGCTCTAGTGAAACCGCAGCACACCTCTCGACACCCTTTAGCCATTCACACCAACGTTGCCCCTTTTGTCACCATTGATGGTGGCTTTTATGGGGGGCCCGTTTAGTGAGTGGCAAGTCACCACCTGCCTAAATATTTTAAGATGAGACTGAAATTGGCAGGTGCCGTAGTCTCGACCATAGCCCACTATCTCCCGTATCACTAATAAGTACATTTCAATAACCATGCCATTTTACCCATTTTTGTAATAGATAACCTGTAACCTTCCATCCAAAATGTTTCTGTTTTTATACTACATTGTATTTTTATATCAAACAGGCCTCTAAGTGTTGGCTACAGCCCCACTTATGCCTTTGTAAAGGACCGGGTGAAACCCGTGAAATTGGTTGAATAAAAATAATAATAATAAAATTGTTTATTGCAGGCAAAAGGACCCATCTAAATATCAAATTACATAATGTATAATATACAACACACATCATCAAATTACAAACAAAAATAAAACTAAATATACAAAATAAACTTCACCTGTATAGGGGGCGTTATTAATAACTTATAAACTAACTTGCACAGTTGTGCTTGGTCATTTGTTTATTCTCGTTCATGTGGACCGAGATCCAGTACCTGAACATGGGACTGCTTATGTCGTCAGAGATGGCCACGAGTATTTTGTTGTCCGAACGGCGCAGACGATGCCAAAAGTAAGCCACGCGTGATCTAAGGTCCTTGTCCAAGTCCAGTTATTTCACACTTTTTGTTATTGAAGTCGGTTCCAGTTTTTGGTAAAAAAAAATTTCACCAGCTTTAGTGGCCCTTGCTACTTACGGGATCGATTGTCAGATAATGATGAATCATGAAGATAGGCGTAACAATTTCCAGTTTTTGGAGTGTAACTCAAAAACTGCTTGACCGAATTTGATGAAATTTAAATGGAATCACCTCGGAAGTATAGGTACTCTACCAAACATAAAATAATTTTAAGAATCGGTCCACAAATGGCGGAGAAATTGATTAGCATACACATAAAACATACATACACACGAACATATAACCGCCTCCTTTTTGAAGTCGGTTAAACACTGTATTTTCAACGTGATTAACAATTCATAGACAAAAGTCAGGGAAAACCAAGAAATTTTAAATTTATCGTTTTTTGTCGACCATCAAGAGCTGAATCTAGGCTTATTTCTATTGATATATTATATATACCCCGAGCGACCTCCGGTAGGTATGTCACTTAACAACTCATGTTAGAATGATATGCTGATATATATGTATATACCTGCCGCATTGCCTTGGCCGCTGTCGCCATCGGGGCCACCGAGGCCTCCGGGGCCACCGAGGCCTCCGGGGCCACCGAGGCCACCCTTGCCACCGGGGCCACCGAGACCACCCTTGCCACCGGGGCCACCGGAAAAATCGTAGCCATCGCCGTAGGCACCCGGCTGGAAGTCAGCCGAGTATTTAAATTTCCGTGGTATTTCATGCATCATGTTGACCAGATGAAATATTTCAAAGTAAAATGTCTGGATGTGATCCAGTTTGTCTAGACAGTCGTAGAGAGCGTTGTTTTTGTATCTTGTCATCCTTCTGACTGCCTCGATCATCTTTTTGTATCTGCAACAGACAATAAAAGATATAAGTTTTAAACTGATATGCTCATTAAAACAAGAATTAACTTTAGAAACGGGATATTTATCATGCATACTACTTATTTATATTGAACTTTTAAATTGAATTGTTGCCATTTTACTGACAACATGGCGTAAAAAACTGTACCGAAATATCGAGAGCTAAATAAATACAATACATGGTAAAACACTGTTTTAAACTATCACGGTTGTTCACTAAAGTTATATGATTATTAACGGGATATTTACCGTGGTAAGGTTGTGGAATGAGCTCCCGATATTTCGGCGCAGTTACATGCACCAGACTTAGGATCGAGTTCGAGTTCCAGTGATAACCGTAGCAAAAGACTAAGAAAGAGGGTAGATCGTTATGTCTGCACCTATTTTTTTAACTTTTCGACCAACCACCCGCATTCTTCAGTCTTCCCGTGAACATGGTGCATGTAACTGCGCCGAAATATCGGGAGCTCATTCCACAACCTTACCACGGTAAATATCCCGTTAATAATCATATAACAATACATGGTAAATGTCCGTTTCTTAAGTTAATTCTGGAATAAAAGATAATAGTATAAATCAGAGACGTTCTAATTAAGCGTCAAATAAGTCATACGTTTACGCGCTGGCAGCCAGCGTTCATCGAGTTCACGTTATCACGTCAAAAGGGTCATACTCAGTACTTGAGAAAGATTAATAAGTCGTAAAACTAATCCCTCTAATATTATAAATGTGAAAGTTTGGATGGATGGATGGATGAACAGAATAAATGTTTGTTACTCTTTCACGCTCAAATAGCTGGACCAATTTTGATGAAATTTGGTATGGAGGTAGACGAGGCACTGAGGATCATCTATCACCACGCGGATGTAACCGCAGGGCACAGCTAGTTGTTTATAATTAGAACCTTAGAGCCGCTAACAAGAGTTGAAATTCAAGTTATTTTGAATTGTGTTTTAAAAGCATATAGAGGATCTTATTAGTTGTTGATTCCTAATTAAGATCTGAATAGGCATTCATTATGCTAAATTAGAGAGATCTAAAGATTGAATTTTCAACTTTAATTTAAAATAGAGTTTTAGAAATGTTTAAATCACTTAAAAGTAATTTCTAAAAACCTTAAACCTGCAGGTTGTATTAGAGCTGTTTAGGCAAACAAATTAGCACTATGTGGTGAAAACCCATACCAATAAGCTGTTTATGAGCTGAAGATATAAAGTCTAGTAGAGGCATCCGCGAAATGTCTTCTCCGCGACTTTAAAGCATTACGATTGCCTTGCAAGATGAACCGACACCGATGATGTCAAAGACAGGCTCGGAAATTTTAAACCTAAAGTACGTAAATATTTCTTGGAAATAGTTCAGTAACGGTAAGTTCTTATGATTTACTAGCTCCATCCCCGGGTCGGTCAGTTATTGGGTTTATCTGGCAAAGAGTTCTCAATAGCAGTCCGGAGTCTAGAACAGTGCCCCGTAGATGGAAATAGGCTCGCCCTCTGTTATAGACCCAGTACACAACCCAGGACCAAAAACTCCCTCTGGTCAAACGTATGTGTTTTGTATGTATGTTTTAAAAGAAAACAACATAACTGATTACCTGAATAAAACCCGCAAGCTACGAAAAAGTCTATATAGGTCACCCACAGTTAAAGGATTGTAATAGAATGTATTTATACTAGTGACTGCCCGCGACTTCGTTCGCGTAATCTAAGTACATTACCTATACATATCTTCTATTCTATACATAAGTATGTATAGAATTTATAATTACATTTTGAACCCCTGGTAAAAAAGACACCACATTAAACTAGTCACAGGCATAGACGATTTGACAAGGGAGTAATAAAACCATGCATTCACAACTATCATCTAACCGAGAACGAATTAGGTACCGACTCTTGGTAAACTTCGTCCAGAATTTCGTTCCGATATAAATTTAAACTTTAATTGCATTACATTATCTTCTTACTAGTATTCCTATAACTGTTCTATTTAATAATAAATAAATATTCCACAATTATCACACAACGCCATCTAGTCCCAAGCTAAGCAGAGCTTGTGTAATGGGTACTAGACAACTGATAAACATACTTATATATTTCTAAATACATAAATATTATAGATAAATTACACCCACACACAGATACATACTATACCTAACGATCATTTCCCACGACACTTTTGTTTGAGAAATACAATGGTTTGAATGGAAATCTGTAGCTTTACCTTGAGTTGGCAACATAAATGTCATCTATAGTCGATACTCATCTCGCCTACCTATCAAGCTTGTGATTGGCGTACTCGATGTCAATTTTAGTTCTACAATTGACCGCGAGGTGGCACTGTTCATTTTTTCATACATGTTTTCGCGGCAGTCGATAGTGAGCATCGATTGGTGTTAATGTTGTAAACTCATGGTTTGAGTAACGTCTTTCCACGTTAAAAAGTCACATAAGAAGAAGAAGAAGAGAACTCATGGTAGACCTACTGGGATTATTTTTATGAAATTTGATTCTTGCATTGCATTTTTAACAACCGCGGAGTATTCGTCTATCACTTTTGTCAATAACTGTACCTGCGCGGACGAACTCTTCGAAATATACTGGACGTAAACAATAGTAGACTATGCACCGAGGGAGTGTCTTTTATGTCACGGGCGGCATATTGAGCCCTGAGAGTTAATTCGTAGAGAGAAGAGTTAATAAATAGAGTTACCTACTTAATTAAAATTAAATTCCCGAGCGAAGCTAGGGAGTTATGTACTGGTAGAGTCCTGAGTGAAGCGAGGGGTTAAAGCCGCCCAAGATGAAGACAGGCTTTATCCTCGAGGTGCGTACTCTACTTTTCATACCTTATTTTTCCGTTTACCTAATGCTTGACAATAAAAAATCTGAGCTTTAAAAAAGGCAGTTATTTAGTTAAAAGTAAAATAAATTAATAATTAATAGACAAATTGCACTTTGCTCTATTGTCAATAATTTCCGCAGCATGCGCGATGTAAGGATTGTTTGGGTATTTTTTCACGCCTCGGGTTATTTTAACGAAGTTTTCATACGGGTCGGTCTAGTAGTTTCGGAGGCTATTAAATTCAAACTTTCAATTAAAATTTAAGGTATTAGAGTAATTAACGTATTAAATTTATTTTTCTAATAATAGTATTAATTTTAAAGTAAGGTGATGTAATTTTAAATAAATCTTTGTCGGCAAAATTATTCGAGTCCAAATATCCTTAAAAATACGCAGACTTTTTAAATCTGGCAACACTGCCATCTATACTTATAATATTTGCAGTTTCGCGTCATTATAAAAAAATAATTATGTGCGAAAATAAAAATCACTTTTTTCCGTTTGTGTGTTTTGTTTTTAATTAATTTACAAAAAATTATTGTGTGCGAAAATAAAAATTACTTTTTTCGTTTGTGTGTTTTGTTTTTAATTAATTTACTTTGGCAATCTTTATACTGGACTCCGAACTGAGTGATTATAATGTCGAAAAGAGGACGTACTTCGCCCGCTCGTGATTTCGTGGTGAATATAGGTGTATATACAGGTGGTGACATAATAAATTAAGCGGGTGATTTCATGTTGCGAATATTGTATTTTAGCTCTTGCAAGTCAAGGATTTAGGGCTATAATGCCGAATTGGGTAAATTATAATCAATTTCTAAATCTTCAAACACTTCGATGAAATAATTATTAGTACTAGTAGTTTTGTAGTAGTATGTAATGTGTGCCCTTCTGGTTTCTTTCAATAAATAGTGTTAACACGTTTAAATAGTAATTACAGACACGTAATAACTCTATTTTTGTCTATGTAAAGTATGTAAGTGTCCTCTATCCATACATACAACATTCATCGTGCGCCGTGATTAAAAAAAACAAAACTGCGGCCGGCCGATATGCCAGCTTCCATACAAAAAGGTTCAAACCTCATAAATCGATATCCCATAAGAATCGGATACAGTAGTAACCGATTATTTTGACTCCATCCCTATTTTACAATCTGTCTAAACTGTCAAACGGTATCTATTAGATTTGAAGGACTATAGTTCATAACGATTCTTTTTATGTATTTTTCTGATGCACAAGTATAATAATCAAAATTGAATAATATTAAAACCGCGAGGTTAACAAAGCGTGCAGCCGCGGCTGGTACATGGTAAATATCCCGTTTCTAAAGTTAATTCAATAATTACTTTATCCTAATTTGACTATAGCGCGATTTACATTTCATAAGTAGGTACAGTAGCCAGTTAAGTTGTGAAATCGGCGAGTTAAGCTGTTATTGTAGATTGAACGACACAAGCGAGTAAGTTGTTGGTACTTGACAAGCTCGCGATCCTATTTTTTGGCAAGTCCAATGCGAAGTAGGCCCCTCTCTGGCGTCCCGGACCCCGCCAACTTAACTGGCCAGCGTGTAGACGGGCGAGTTTAGTAAAGTCATAAGTTTGTACACTGCGGACGCGTGTTATTTTTTGACGGTATAACTTATGATATATATATATATATATATATTATGTGTGTTGGCAGATAACTTTGTCGTTTATGTACCGATTTTGATAATTCTTTTTTATTTGGTAGAGTGAGTCTACTAGTATCAAAAACAACAATGTCCAGTTATGTAAAATATCCACAGTTCGTTATTTTCGTTTTAAAATGTTTAAACTATTAATTAATATGTGTTTTTTTTGTTTTATAATAGTAAAAATAACTAGGAACATGCAGGTAGTTATAAAAACAAACGTTTTTGGCCGAAAACAATTTAAAACTTAAAAAACAACTATCGAACTCTGCTGATTTTGATAAGTAATATCGAACTTTGTACTTTTTACATTCTCAAAATGATTTTGACACTTTTAGTACATAGTTGAATCATGGAACTCATGCAATAAAAGTTAGTTAAAAATATAAGTGCAGTAATGTGTACACAATAATTTCTTAATGTTTCTCAACTTTAATTGTTTTATTATGACACCTGGGGCAACGAATGTTAGAGCAAGCATTACAATGATTAAATTTTTTTGCAAATTTTTATATTATGTCAACTCTGTATTGTGTAACTCTCCTCTTAGCCCGACCATTTGGTTACATTTAGTCTAGTCGATATTAAAACTTCTCACATTTGGAGAGTTTACACGTCACATACCAACATCAAACAGTGTATTTTTAGTCGCAGTTTTCCAGTTAAGCACTGTACATTCAGATGCAATATTTACAATGATCGAATGTTGCCTCATTACATCTGTCAGCAAACGCCCTTTCAGGAGGAAGAACAGAGTGCCCTACTATGGGTAACACTATTTCAATGTGCCTAATTGAGCTGGTGCATCTTATATACACCATTTTGCAAGCATTGAATCATAGTGGTATTTTATTTTGACCAAAAAAGCTTTAGGCCATAATTCGAAGTGGATTGCGTTCGTGACGGAAGTTAGTATTAATACTTCGAATATTCACATAAAATATTCATGAATATAAAATACTACACTAATTGCATAATAATTAATTTAGAATTAATTTATTACAGAATCAAAATACCAACTTAACTTGTATATAAAGTCATACGAAGTGTTATTTTATTATTAAGTATCGAGCAGGATCAACAAGTGTTAGGTGCACTAAACTTAAAGCTACTGCATAGCTATATTTCGTTTCAAGTTTGCGGAATAATTTCCACGTTTTCGTGCCAAACAACTGCTACAACGCCTATACTGCGATACTCAAAATGAAGCTCTCTGATTGGCCACTACGGTCTTTGCTGAAGTTGAAAAATACACGGTTGGACATTGTTGATTTTGTAACATACATTGATTTTTTGACGTGATATTTGATTTTTGCTGTTTATGTTGCATTATAAGTAGTGCATCAATACAATTAAAAGTACAATTCGAAACCATAGATAACTCAATTTTTGCAAAGTATGGACATTGTTGTTTTTGAAACTAGTCGACTCGAGTATGCTTATGCGATGGTCCCATTTAATCTTTTAATTTCATCAAAATGGGTGTAGCAGTTTTTGAGTTACTACACTCCATTAGTGAAAATCTATTCGCCTATTTTGATGATATGATGATATCATCTTTGACGGTGAATGACAATCGATCCCGTAAGTAGCAAGGGTCACTAAAAAGGGGGAAAACAATGTTTTACCAAAAACCGACCTAAACACTAAAAAGTGTGAAATAACTTGTCGAAGTCGGTACCCAATAGATAAAAGGTACTTTTGAACTATCATGGTACCGACTTCAACAAGTTATTTCACCCTTTTTTTTAGTGTTGAAGTCGGTTCTGTTTTTTTCTTTAACAAGCGCTTCTATTTCATTAATTGTGTTTATTTATTGTCGTGTATTTATTTGTATATAAATATAACCAGACCTTTCCATGATCTCCGCGAACACATATCCTTGTTCGTAATAAGAGGTTTCTTCGTATTTGAACCGCATCGGGTTGATGTCAGCCATTTTTTCGACAGCATTGTGGTAGATGGTCCTCATAATGTTGAGGATGCGCGTTATTGCGAAATAAGAACTTTTTGGTTCTCCGTAACGCTCCGTTATGTGTTGCTGCCTTAGATCGACTAGCGTAAACAAACCTTGAAAACAAAAAAATGGTTTTCTGTAAATTCGGTTTACGGACGATAATTTTACGTGATAACGTCATAAGACCAGCCGAACGCTTAGGCCGATCGTGCCTCTCTATCGCTTGTTCCGCGCTCTCGCTTGCACACTCGGCTCAGGCGGAACGTGACAATGAGACATACTTTTTCGTGCGTGCAGCTAGCGTTCTTAGATTTGTAAGATGTTATAAGAAAAAAAAATTTTTTTGGTGGCGGGAAAAATCCCAACAATGGCTGATTTTGATTTTGTTTCATTTTCCTAGATAAGAGCTTCTTCTATAGTTTTGACGTGTATGTAATAGTGATGGATTATTAACCGTTAAGTGTTCGTTATGGTGCACGTGTGCTTAATCAAATGCTTTAGGAGGTATTAGTAACGCATCCACTGCATTACTAGGACCTAAACATCACATTGGCTAAATGCCAGACTTATATTAACTGTCACTTGACTCAGTGGATCTACCATGAGTTGGCAACGTAAATGTCATCTATAGTCGATACTCGGGGTACGTTCCGGGAAGCGCCGTCAACGCTCACAACTGCTCTCGCTGCTCGCGCCCCGGTTTGCCGTTCCCTTCTTTCCTTGACAGTGACAGCTCGCAATGATCACGTAGACCCAACTTCGAACCGCGAGCGTAGTAGTCGCGGCGTGAGCGTTTTCGGTGACGTCATCGATGACGTATCGAACTCCGCGAGTGATTTCGGCGATTTCCGGAACGTAGCCTCTTTATATTTATTCAAGTAGTTCAGCAGGTCTACCATGAGTTTACAACATTGATACCAATCGATACTCGATATCGACTGCCGCGATAAAATGTATGAAAAAATGAACACTGCCACCTTGCGGCCAATTGTAGAACTAAAATTGACAGCGAGTACGCCAATCACAAGCTTGATACGTAGACGAGATCGAGTATCAACTATAGATGACATTTATGTTGCCAACTGATGGTATAGAGCTACAGGTGTCCCGAAACTTAACGATAACCTGGTACTGAGCGACAGGCCAAAGTATACCAGTTATGAAAATATATAAGAAAAATGATCCATGTCACTTAGCCAAGCGACAAGACATTTTTCGAAAAAGGTGAAAATTTGATATCCTTGGTCGCATTTTTAAGTACTATGATCACAACTTTACAGTGATTTTTTTAATAATGTAATCTTAAATAACAGTGCAATTAATCGCAAACACAATTCAAAGTAATAAACATTGTTAACTAAGTAAAATAAAGTTTTGATTATGGTTTACAAAATTATTGTCAGTTAACTTTGACACTCCATGTTGGAAAAAATGTACCACACTTGGCAAGAGACAAGTTATTTCAAAGTGCAATTTGAAAAATGTAATACCGTCTTCCATTCTATTACTATGGTAAAAATCAGTTATTGGAGTGTAACTCAAAAACTACTAAACCGATTTTGATGAAATTTAAATGGAACTACACGGGAAGCACCAACTTTAAAACAAAACAAGAATTTTGAGAATTGGTCCACCCAATCGAAAGTTATGAGGTAACAAATATAAAAAAATATAATAAAAAATATAATCGAGTAAAAAAATACCTCCTCCTTTTTGGAAGTCGTTAGAAAATATGGCTCATTTAGTAGTACAGTTTGTACTAAACTGTAATTTTTTTCGAAGGGAAGGAAATATTTTAACTGTGAATATTTGTCACGAATAAACTTAAAAACTATTAGACTGACGTCAAAAATTATTTCATCATTAGAATGTTACATTACCCCTTAGTAAGATAGCCATTTTATTTTTTTCATCATCGTCATCTATCACCACACGGGCGAAACCACGCTAAACAGATAGTTTTCTATATTTTAACACTAGTTACTATTGTGACACTCGCCCCAGCTTCATCAAGACATAAATATATATGTAATATGTTAACATGGGTATTGAAGATCATTGACATTTTTAAATAAAGTTAGCGAAAGGTTGGCCTTCGACCTCGCCACGAAAGGCTTCTATTTCCTCGTGGGCTCAAAATTCAACCGCGCTTCGCTTAAAAGCATGCTCGGCCTTCGGCTTCGCTTTGCTTAGAAGTACTTAATGACTTATCATTTATCAAAATCGGTGGAGCCGTTGATTGGTTACGAGCAGACATAGGGACGGACTATATAGAAGGTCATATGCAAAACCCTCCTATCGGGCTTTGCCAGAGTCGGGTAAACTATATAGCTTAAAAACTTACTAAAAAGGAAATACGTGCACAGGTACATCTTATTACGTATTATATTTTTTTTAAAATACTCTTGCAAAATTGCGACACGTTGACGCAATGTCGAAAGCAAGTTTAGGTAACTGGTTTTCATTTTCATTTTTCGTATGTACCTAATAGATATTTAATGAGGTGTTAAATGGCACGTTAAGATAAAAAGTTTTTATAGTCTTTTGTATGCTAATATACATTTTATGTCGCGTCATAAACCATGGTCTCGCTAATGTTTCCATTTTATAATGATAAAATACTTACTTTAAATGAATAATGCACTAAATGGTCAGTACATAGTTGGATATTTCTCCATACAAACGTATTCTACAATTTCTAAAATACTCGTATATTTAAATATTTTTTTACCAAACAAAATAAACAGGATTCAATACCAAAAAAAGTGAAATAATTTGTTGAACTCGGTTTACCGTGATAGTTCAAAAGTAACTACCTAGTATATGTTTTGGTCTATGAGTAACTACACAATATTGTGTGCATGGTTCTAAAAATTTAAAAATAATTCAGACACGCTTTCTAAACGTCAATATTATATCTATATCTATAATAAAACTGCAACAGTGTTAAGCCTAAACATAACATACTTTTTACACATGACTTTTTACCACGATTTACACATGAATAAGTACAGTAGCGAGTTAAGTAACCGGTCAGTTAAGTAGTAAGTTGTAAGTAGCGTTCAAACATGCAAGAGTTTAGTAATCATAAGTTACCGTCAAAATAACACGTGTCTGCGTCCGCAGTGTACAAACTTATGGACTGTACCACAGAGTACTTTGTAGACTGTACTAAACTCGACCGTCTACATGCTGGCCAGTTAAGTTGGCGGGGTGCAGCAGACGCGAGAGAGGGGCCTACTTCGCACTGGACTTGCCAAAAAATAGGATCGCGATCTATTCAACTCAACTTAATCAACAGCTTACTACTTAACTCTCGTTTGCCGTTCAAACGACAATAATAACTTAACTCGCTACTTACCGTACTTATTGAAGTGTAAACGCTTATGTAAGTATCAGCGGCGCACCCACCACTACATACTAAACACCAAGCGAGCGAAGCCACTGGCGAACCTCTACCGAGAATAAAAACTCCTAGCATTTTTTTTTACTTTTCTCAATGAACTCGTAACTAAAAACAACGATGTTTTTATTTCAAGTTTTAAAATTGGCGCTAAAACATTATTCAATGGCGGCGTATACGTATGACGTCTCTAGGGCAAAAACAAATACTGCTGTGATTATAATACGTTTTGCTTGCTTGGAGGTTGTTTGCTTGTACGTGGAGATGGCGGGAAAAAAAAAACAATGACTACTAACAACCAAAAACAAGTTTACTATTGAATTTTATTATAAAATTAGGTATATTTATATCAAACTTACTATTTGCGATTGCGGCAATAACCGTGTTTATGGATCGACAGTCCTTTGACCTAGTATGAATTTAGTTTTAAATCAATAATATTAGATATCAAATTTAGAATATCAGATTTAGAATCAAGCAAGTGAAGCTTTCTTCACTTGCTTGATTCTAAATCTGTTGATTAGAACACTGTTTTAAAACACTGTTTTTTGACTGTCTGTTGATTAGGCACGACACTACCATGTTTTTGCCATTATGACATCATTTCCGCCGCTACTTCTGTTTGAGGTCACGTGAATTCTCGAAACTTTCGTACACATTTTGTTTATTCCAAATAAAGTAAATCCAATGCATAATAAATAATAAGTTAAGTTATTTGAGTTTTTTTTTATAGTTTACCACTTTGATTAAAGCTTCATTTAAAGTTGTAGAGTTCTGCAACTCTGCAACTTGAAATCAAGCTTGAATAGAATTTCGCCACTTTAATTTCGTCGTCTGTGGCATTATAGAGGTCGTCACTTGTGCAAGTGGTAGGGCATAAGGGACAAACGAGTAAATGTGACATCGTTTGAGTGGCAAAACCGCAATCGCAAACAGTTTCAGTGTTGTCACGGCCCCATTTGTACATATTGTGTTTACAGCGGCCTACTTGCGTCCTAAGGCGGTTGATGGACTTCCAAAAAGTTTAGATTAAAATTTGTTTTTAAGTAGGTAGCGAAATTTTAAATTGCTTTTTGTGTCTGGGTGACTGTGGTACCTACATCACAGTTTTTGTAACAACAGGAAGAGACTAGCATCCCACAACACAGGGAATCTTCGTGTGGGATGAAGAGTTGGGATATCGATACTCAAGTGCTTGTTTAACTCTTCTTTCGGTCGGCTGAAGCAGTGCACTCCATTCCCATAAGAGTTAAAATAAGAGGGATGAATTCAATGTATCCGAACTTTTAACTAAAGCGGTCATAGCGTCTGGCACGGATTGTCGGAAGAAGCACCTTCGAATTTTCCTGGTAGTATCTACATCATAAGTATATGGTTAAAATCTCGTCCGAGGATGTCTTTTTTTCTCTAAAATTCCAAATAATGTGAACTTCATGTGAAGATAAAGGATGCGAGCCCGCAATTTACTCTCACTATCAAGGGCTATCAAAACTATGATTACTTCATTTGGCCGTGACGACTGGCCGGTTGGCGCAGTCGGTAGGATCCCTGCCTTCTAAGCCGTGTGTGTTCGATCGCCACAAAGGTCAATTTATTTGCACGAATATGTCTGTTTGACCTGTGTATGTGTGTATATAAGTATGTATATCGGTCATCAGGTTACCATAGTACAGACTCTGCCAAGTTTGGGACCTGAACACCGCGTGTGCATGAACATGTCTGTTTGAGCTGTGTCTGGGTGTGTATATGTATATAAGTATGTATATGTATGTATGTAGGTTACCATGGTAAAGGCTCTGCCTAGTTTGGGACCTAAACACGTTGTGTGGATGTTGTCCCATATTAAGGTAAAGGTAATAAACATAAAGGCAGAAATACTTGTTATACAACTTTATTCATAAGTACACGTGTTTTTAACCTCCACACCTCGTCTACCTCAAGAACATCTCAAAAATTTTCACATTCAAAGCTTTTTTGTATATACATTATAGATTTTTAAACTTTACTTTATTATGTTCAGTTACATTAAGTATTTTTGGTCTTAATATATTTGACAAGACATTTCTATGATTTATAAAATAACATAAAAATACAGTAGGTACTTAACGACTTTACAAATGATATCAAAAAATCAGTGTTGCTGAAATCTTGATGAACGTCATTTTTAAATTAGACTTGTTTTTTTACGTTTAGGCAAAAGCGACCAGACGATAATCAACCACGCGCGATCAGGGCGGCTTGGTGGATGGGCTAGTGGCCAACCCATGTCGAAGTTTTCAGGCCGCTCGAAGGCCTTCGACATAGCCTAACGACTGTTGTCCTAAGACAAACAACCGACACCGACGGCTTAACGTGCCCGCCGAAGCACGGAAGCGCTCAGCTCAATTGAACAATGCCACTAGCACGCTCCCATCCAACTCCTGACCGCAGCAAGCGTTGCTTAACTTGTTGATCGGTTAAGATGGCCAAGTCAAGCTCCGCTGCGAGCGTTTCAACGCTGCGGTCTGTGCTATGTTATTTTGTGGTAAGAATGTGTATATTTAGTATTAGTTAAACGTTTGACGTGTTGACGTGGGGCACTAAATCTGTAGCAAATGAATTATTAAAATTTATGCGCCTAATTTTGCAAACTATTCTTTGAAATTACGGATAACATTCGTGATACAATATAAAACATCATTTATTTTTCACATAAAAATGTACACAATTTGTTCTTTAGTTAACTTAATTAATAGACGGAACCTTGCCGTACTTAATTCAGCATGAAACCTATTTATGGATATAATTTTACTATCCACTACTTAATAGTGTCCGACTGAAACTGGGTTTTCAGCCAAAACCGAAACTTATTGAAAATTACTATTATTTACTGAAATAGAAATTAAAAAATAATCGAAAAACAACCTAAGGCACAAGTTAGCTGCAAAGTTTAATTTTCGAAGTTTAATTTAAGAAAAAATAACGAACACTCGAGTTTCAGCGGGGCCGAATGTTTCGGCTATACTGTGGCCGAAACTACATTTTTTGGTCGAAACCGAAATTTCAGTCGGTCACTACTATTTATACACTGGGAATATTTGATATTGCGTAAGCATTGTCTTTCAACTAATAATGTAGAAGTGTAAAATGGTGTATTAGTGAGTATTTTAAAGTGTTCGACGAAATTCGAATCAAATCAAAACAATTTATTAACCGACTTCAACAAGTTGTTTCACACTTTTGAGTGAGTCGGTTCCATTTTCTGTTTATTATTTGCAATTATATGTAACTAAGTCAGTGTCTTATTTTTCACAGAGCGTCAATCTGAAATACCAGCTTTAGTCAGTTTATCATATAAAAAAATTGCATAAACTAAGTATGTTATAGTTTTTAAAATAGAAAAAACCTTGAATCAATTTGATATTTTACATAAGTATATAGGTTTAATAATAAAAGGGTGTCAGACCACGAGTATTCAGTTTGTTTTACTAAATATTTTAGGGTTCCGTACCTCTAAACGAAAAAGGAACCCCTAAAGATCACTTTGTTGTCCGTCTGTCTTTATATCTTTATCTTTTTATTTTTTATTTTTATAAGGCTCAATTTTTTTTGTCTGTAAGGCTTTTTTTCTCAGGAACGCATAGAGGTATCAAGTTGAAATTTATATCAAATACTCTACGATCTTTTAAAGCTGTGAAAAATCCAATTAGTAGGTGAATGCGATCAAAATGTTTGTGTCTCAAATGAATGTCACAAGGGAATCAAAACCTATAGTGTGTACGTACTCCACGTTGACCTAAAATCATGAAATTAGACAAGAAGCAAGTTCTTACAGCACTTTTTTTAACAACCTTTAACATCACGAGCGCTACGAGCTGCCTCGGATAGTCCTTGATAAAGACCACCGAATGTGGTCGAAACTATAGTCGGACCTATCCGATAAATATTACGTGAGTAATACCGTATTTTTAATAAAAATGTGTGAAAACCATGTTAGTTTTTATCACAAAATTCTTACAGCACATGTAACGAAAAAAATGTTACAACGGTAAATATGTAGGAAGAAAAAAGCGAATTTACTATTACCAATTTATTATTTGCGATTGGTGCAAGTATCGTGTTTAGGAATTGAACAGCAACATTACATATGTCCTTTACCCTCATTTGTCTTTTAGTTAGCAATCGATATTAGATGCTTTCATTATGCACGGAACCATCGGTGCGAGAGTCCAACTCGCACTTTGCTGGGTTTTTTATTACATTTATGGATGTAGTCTGTACATATAGTTACTATTATACTATTAGTATTGAGGCATTTTCTTTAGTAAACATTTCTCTAATTAATATTGTACAATTTTTAACATCAAAGTAATATCTCTTTAGAAACCCCACGTGTTTATAGTGTACCTCATCGTTCACTAGATGGCGTTTCAACCAATTTTGACGTCATGGTAAAAGACAATCTCAAAAGTTCTGGTAAAATGAACGAACGTTCTAGCTGCCAATGCTGACCTCAAAAATAGGAGCGTCATTTTTTCATCATGGTTATACAAAAAAGAGAGAGACAATGGCCTACTAATGACTCGGCATTCTCTTAATGCTTGGAACAAAATAGTTATGAATGAAACTAACGTCGACAGCCGCTTAGGGGTTAAACGTTTCAATTAATCTATACTAATATTATAAAGAGGAAAGATTTGTATGTATGTTTGCAACGAATTGGCTCAAAAAGTACTGGACCGATTTCCAAAATTCTTTCACCATTGGAAAGCTACATTAACCCTGAGTAATATAGGCTATGTCAGATTCATCATCATCCATCACCGCGCGGGTGAAACCGCGAAGAGCAGCTAGTATAATAATATACAAATATATGTATATCCCTAGTGTAATATTTTTCTGTTTCTTTATTAAACACTGACAAATCATGCTTTATTATAATAATTCTTATATATCATAAGGAGTACTTGGATGACCTAACTTTGTAAGTAAACAATTGATTTTCTTGTCCTAACCTCAAACCAAACACTGAGTGGCTTAGTGTTGCTTAACAACGCCATCTATTGCCAACCGGGTTGGGCAGTACTTGAACTACTTGTAATTAAAATACAAATACGTATTTAGTATTTGTATTTCAATTACTTCCTTAAAATGTAATTTGTAATTCGTATTTCAACACAAATACTTGAGGCTTCAAAATACATTTAACATTTAAAATACATTTAAACTCGATTGTGAGTGACCTGTAGAAAGATTGTTTTCTTTAGCAGATTTTATTCACTTCAACAAGAGGTCGTTTGTCTGACAGCACATTTAAAAATCTAGTGTTCATGAAAAGAATCTCTGGTTTTACTGATTAACTAATCTTGTTTTCCTCTACTTTTCAGCCCTTGCTGGTCTAGATTACTAATTTTGTAATTTGTATTTCGTATTTTGATTAAAATAGCTAAAATACTGTATTTTGCATTTTATATTTCAAATACCGTACATACTTAAATGTATTTTATATTTCGTATTTTAATTACTTGCGATACAGTATTTTTAAATTTCATTTAAAGCAAAGCATGAATTTTGCCCAGCCCCGATTGTCAAGTAGCTTTAGTGTTGCTGTGTGGAAAAAACAGTTTAGTTGTTGTTTAAGCTGATGGCTCTAGTTGCCAAGTGGTTTTTGTAGCAGTTTTTCATAACCTAAAAACACGAATAAAAAAAAAAAAAAATCCGAAATTCAGATAATTATATATACAAGAATTGCTCGCTCAAAGGTAAGCAATTGTGATTATCTAAAGTGCACTTTCTGTAATTAATCTGGTAAGTTTGCATTATTATTATAATTGGCATTGTCGAAAAGTGGACCATGTGGAACTTGCCCCAGTAAATACACGCATAATTTTGATTGGTACGGTTAACTGAGCCAGTGCAGTCACAAATTTAGGATATCAGTGCGAATAAACATTACTATACATTTCTATGGGATATTACATCCATGTTTATATCTGACATTCAGTATTGAAATACTAAACACAGTACAGTTGCCAACGTAAAGCTATGTAAAATTGTACTTTTTCAAATGTCCGCTTGCCTCTATGCCATGATTATAAGCCAATTGGTAATCTTCAAACATAGGACTCCTGCAGGCCTAGCACGCGGCGGTGAGAAATAGTTTTTCCACCGTTTTTATCCACCTGTCAGTGGAAATAATTGTCTTCTCCACCTTTTAGAGCACGGCGACCGGGGAAAGAGATATAATGTTTCCTTTTGACGTTTTTTATAGACAGCATGTCCCGCTGCTCCCGCTATAGAGCACGGACTCGTCGAAACGTGGATATAATTCTCTCCGATTGACATAACACGGAGAAAGGTAATCAGCTTCTTTGAAGGTGGTGGTTAAAAGTTTATTTCCATTCAAAAATGTCTCTCGCATATAATAATAATTATATTTTTTTAAATAAAGCAAATCACACCGGAAGTATATCCGAGATGCCACTAACCCCTTCGATTACCTAGATATTTAATTTAGGCACATATTTCGGGTCAACAAGGAAATGGCATTGCATTTATGTGAGAAACTTAATAATGCTTTATAGCCTCGAAACCATACGGATGGATAGCCAGTGCATATCAAGGTTATTACTTTCCAATCTACATTCTGTGAATTACTTAAGTTAAATGACTATTATTTGTTTTTACTCTACAATTATACGTCCTCACTTCCTGTATGAAAGTTTGATGCCAAACTGATGAAATACTACGCATTTTTAATGGATTAAAAAAATATTGAAGACAGATGTGGCATGTTTATTAAATTTGTTTTAGATAGCACTTATGAAGTACAAAACCATAGAGAACGCTACTCCTGCCGTCTATCCACGTGTATAAACTATCCCCTGGCGTTGCCGTGCTCGCAAGGGAGATAAAAATGACATGGTGGAAAGGATTTCTTTCCTCTCCACGGGGAGAAATAGTCCACTGCCCGTGCTAGCCCTGCTGAGGAGTCAAAAATCAACCGACTTTTTCATCAGTAATTGAAATAAGCGCATTTGTGCTTGTCATTCCTATATGGACCACGATGACGAATTAAACTTGATCAATAAGCGTTCGTTTTACCCTTTCAACTATCCAATTAATGTCTGGATTGTAGGTAAAATTATTTTGACTATCTTCTTTTATATATAACCCAACCACCTCATGCCTCATGTCAGTAATTAAAATATATATAGCTAAAGATATGTCTGAGAATAAAATATGATTTTGCATTAAATTGTACTTTATGTGTAAACAGTGACGTCATAAACAGCTTTCTAATGGACAATACATTCAAGCTTAAAGACAAAGACTAACCAGTAAGATATTCCTGTAGTGACGTACGGAGATGTGGCCACTTATAGTGAGACCAGCCCACCAACATAATGGAAAGATCTGTGCTCGGTATTTTTCTAAGGACAATAGTTAATATAATAATAATAGCTGGATTCTTCTTGGCAGTGGGCTGATGGAATATAGCCGGTGGAGCAGACGAAAACTCGAATGGAAAATGCGTGTGGAGGAGAAGAGCCAAAAAATTGCGACCAGTGACACTGAGAATCCTAATGAAGCCTGATCAACAGTGGCCTGATATGGGCTAGAGATAATGATTTAGCTTAAACGAAGAAGACCGAAACAGAATCAAAATAATTTAATTTGGTACCTTACCATATAATATAGTACCTTACTTGACCTATTTTTAGGCTAATAAACGTTTTTGAAAATACGGGTATGAACTAAGTTTGCGCTAAGTTTCTAAAATATAGGATGAACTCCAGGCTGTTCTTATTCGTCGGACAAATATTCCGATTTGGATAAGCTGAGATCTCACTAGGCTGGGTAAATTACTTTTTTTAGAATGTTTTAAGGCTGATTATAAAAAACTATCACTGAAGAACCAATTGATCGGCTGGCCTTATTGACATCCTATCCCTCAATTGGGTTTTACCAAGACTGTAAATAGGTAAAAATAGTAATGTTATATGTATTGTATTTAATTTTTGTACTGCTATTAGACAGTTTATTTATTATTTATATTATTCATTCATTCATTCGTAGGTGTAGTATTAATGATTACGCTTTAAAACCGGCTAGAACTTGCGTAATATTTACCGGAAATATTCTTGGACCAGTTTCGAACTTATTTGAAGTTCTTCTTCTGGGAGTCACTCTTGAGTAGTATTAATGCCAGTATAAAATTGTTTTTATTCAGGCGGTTCGGTTTCTAAGCTAAATTGTAAGTTTTACTTGATTTTTTTCGGGTTCTTTTCGCTAATAAAGATAATACATGAATTAGTAAATAAATAGCCTCAATCTATAATACAGCATCAATAATTTAAATGTATTGCGTAATAAAAATAAAATACATTGCTTTCTATCAGTTTTTGCGCTTCTAGGATAGATGTCAATATCTGGCCTATTTCATATTCTTAATTATCAATTGTATCAATTTTTGGGCTAGCTATCTTCGCTCTTTGAATTGACACATTATCTGAATCCGCTTTTATTTCTCAAGTTATATTATCTGTGATTATACTTACAGTAAGAACAAGATTTTTCACGTTAAGGTCTAAAAACAAGACTTATATAGTTTAATATTACAAGGCTCGAAAACTTTCAACAACCAAAATTGACTGGCCGGTTGGCGCAGATGTAGCAACCCTGCCTTCTGAGCCTTTGGTCCCTGGTTCAAAACATTTGTTGCATGAACATGTTGTATGACTTGTGTCTGGGTGTTTATATGCATATAAACATATACATATAAAGAGTTATATGGGTCATTATTATATTGCCTAAATGTAGTGATACATATGAAATTATTTTTCTGATTTTGCTACATAATGTATCAGCAACACGATTTTTAAAACATCATACATTAGCTATAATGCATACATCGCAAATCCGCAGTATTGAAATCATATTTTTTTTATGTGAAATCACAAAGTTTACTATGCAACGTGTATCAGCAACACGACCTTTTAAATATCATACAATAGCGAAATAGCGTATATAACAAATTCGCAATAGACTTACTATTTTTATATACAAATACAAAAAATCGGATGTTCAAAATTTTTATCTATACACAACGATGGCAGTCTATATAAACAATCGTTGAAATTATGGAAACCTAATTGTGGATTATGATCTGTAATATTATTATAGACAATTAGAAAACAACCATTTTCACTGGACTATGGCTAGCCAATTACAGCCATTTCTACTATAAGTAGAACTATCACGAAGGAATATACAAAATCATGAAACAAGGTTATGGGCCCAGTAATTACAACCATTGCAAATAAAACTGGTCATAATATTAAACATTCACAGTTTATAAATATATTAATTACAATACATTTTCATAGTCGTCACCAATTTTATAACTCAACACAGATATATATATTTACGTTTCCATTAATATGTAAACGTAATATATGGTATATTTATGTAATTTGTTTATATTTACATATTAATGTAAACGTAATGGAAGAAAAGTTGCACTGTGAAAATAGCGCGGTAAAATTACTAACTTCATACTATACTGTACAAAAAAAAATAATGATACATACATAATATTACAATTTATCTCTCAATTATAAATTCATACTACATAAATAGTATGAGTTCACATACAGCGCGACATCTACTTATCCTCCGAAGTAACTTACCAATTATTTTTGTATTAACAAGTTAAACGCTAATGTACTTTTTTTAAAACAAAAAATATACATTGCGAGCATGGGTTGCCGATAGGATAAAATTTGACAGTAATGATCGATAAAACACAGCCCGCGATATAGCTGTCGCGGCTAGATCCATGCGATAAATACAATCAGTCTATCGACGTGACAAGTTTATCGAACCGACGATCCATGCTCGCACTACAATTCCGGCCAGAAAAATCACTGGCGATAAAAATTTACATTAAAAAGTTGTGTATCTATTTTAACAACATTTTATATTAAGATTCATTATATTTCGCCCATAATATAAGCGTATTTAGTAAGTATTAAGTTGAGCACGCCACTTCAATCCAGAATACTTTTTAATCTATTGAAACCCTATACGTATTTCCAAAGCCCGAATAAAGCGGACAAAAAACCCACCGCATAAAAGTTTGTCAATAAATACGCATAAATATATCAAGTGCGTAAACACTATAGATATAAACATGCAATTTTGAAATTAACTTTATAATTCATAGTATAATAGCAGCTTAGAGCTCGCTTTATTCGGGCTTTCCTGACGTGATCACGTCAGCCCCAAAATACCTGTATTTTCATAATCTTATACTTATTCGAATAATAACTTACGTACATACAATTCAGAAATGGCGCCTCTAAGAGCTTTAAACCCTAATCACTTCGAATGAGTATTGAATCGAAACCGAAAATAATATTTCTATCCCTATCGCAGAGAACGACCCGCTTTTTCACATTCATTCCCACACTTGCAGTCTTCATTAATCGAATCCAAAGACATTAGACTTTCCTGAGAGGTACGCAAACACGAGCGACATCTGGAGTCCACTGAAGTGCCACTTTGCGAGTTGGCATCTTCTGAAACCGACTCAAGAGAACGCAAGCTTTCTACTGACGTCACGTACGACCTTCTGTATTCGGCGATCTCCTCCTCGCTCATATTCAAAGCTAGAAGTGAATCTTTCGCAATTTTGCCTAAAGAAGACACCTTTTTACGTTTCTTTAACCCTGAATCCATCTTAACCAGTGGACACGGCTTGTTCAAACTTTCCGGTAAAGATTTAGGACTGGAACCACTCATGGTCCGCAATTTAGGTCTCCTTTCAGGTATATCACGAGGTGATGTTGTATCTGGTACTTTGAATGCTATGGTCTTAGTTTTTGGGATTCCTTTCTGGCTGTCTTCACTTCTCTGACTCAAGTCTTCGAGCGAATTGGACTTTATCAATTTCGCCCGCTCCGGAATAACAGGCGAAGATTTCATGCCTATGATTTCTTTCGATGTAAACACTTCGGGAATTTCTAGCGCGTCGTCTATAACCAATTCTGGTGAGAGATCTAACATCTCTTTGATTTCGGCTTCTTTTAATTCCTGTGCTAGAGATCCCTCTTCGGCTTTTGGAGGCGCAGTCACGCTGTGTTCCGTATCCGGTTCAAAGTCTTGACTCTCGTATATGAGATACGAGAGGGCATCTTTCCCTAAATCGATATTTTCTATATCTCTTCTAACTGTAACTACTTTGACTTTCTCTGCACTCTCGAGAGTAACTCCACAATCAATCGATGCGTCATTATCGTCAGTTTTAACATCGTCGATAAATTCTAGTCGTATATTGACTGTGTTGTCGGCCGCTTCATCGCAAGTCTCTTCTATCGTCGCGATGGGTGCCATATCTTCACTTTTATCTAGCAATGAATTCGTAATCTCCCTAACAGCATTCACAACCGGCTGGTTTCTGACCTGTCTCTCAGTTAGTTCTAAAGCTAACGTTTTAGTATTGGTCATACTCGAGGTCAACGTATTCTCTGGGCTAATATTCTCTTTAATTCCTCTGATGACTTTGCTTGGCAGTTTATCTACAGGTTGGCCCGAGTCTGGGCTCGGTTGCTTGTCTAGGGAGTTTTCTGACCCGGAAGACTTTAGAACCGCCGCGAAGGAACGCGGTCTAATCGGTTCTAATTTCACCTCTTCCTTGTCAATTTTAACTTTATTTTCACTTTTGTTTTCCACGTCGCCAACGAGTTTGTTATCGCTGGTCAGTTCGTAGTTCCTATTCAAATCGTTGGGTTTATTGAGATCTGTCATATCACTGGCTCTCGGCGTGTCTCTGTTGCCATTTGAGCCTGCCGTGTCCGTTAAGCTTAAACCTAAACATTTTTGTACTAAATTTTCATCGGTGGTATTATCGGTAACGGTATCCTTACATTCGCCATCTGCGGCTTGTATGGGGAAAGACTGGAACTCGCTTAGCGTATTGTCTGTGTCAGTCGACGGGGTTTTGCTATCCAGTTTCTTAGAAAAAGATTCGTCGACAAATGATACTTGAACTCTTTCGGAAAGAGTCGAGTCAGTAGCTTCAGATGAATCATCTTTATCGTCTTTTTCCCTTTCTATTGTGCTTCCCCATGACCAAAACGAGCTGGTTAACGAGGAATCTTTTCTAGGTGGAGTGTTCGAAGCCGATTTTCTCTCCTCGTCACTTTGTGACCCTCTCGAGAAAAGGCTTGTGGGGTGTTGGAAGAGACTCAGGAGCTTCTCTAAATGTGACGGCTTCTCCATTTTTTCAATGTCTACCCTCGGTATATGAAAACTTGAAGATGGTGCCACCCATGATATCTTTCTCATTCTATCCAAGCCCTTGGTCTTCAAAGCCGGAACGTCTAATAGACTTGATGCACGTTTAGGTGATGTCAACGTTTCTTGCTCTGCTTTCTTTACTGTCTCTTTCAGACTCGAGTTGTGAGTCAACGTCCCCTCGTTAGACGAGTTATCTTCCTTATTCTCTGACGGATGCTGCAATGAGTATTCTATACCCGAGTCCGCTGACGTCACCATGAGTTTCTCTTGACGCCCCGAGTCTAAAGAGCTCATACTTGCTTCTAAGCTCGAAAGAGAATCATGTATTTTCTTTTTCTTCCCAAATATAATAGGAGAAACGCTTTCGTTGGAACTAACAGACATGTTTAGGAAATTCCCGCTATTGACTGGTGTAACGTCTGTGGTAGACTCCATACTACTTTCCGTCGATAATGGAACATCTTTTCTTCTATCTAATTCTGTATCAGATTCAACCGACTCTTGGATAACAACTGGCTTTTGAACCATATGATACATGGCATGCTGATTCTCTAGAGCATTGAGACTCTCCATTGAACTACCAGAAATCTCCAAGGAAGAACTGCTGTCGCGAAAAGGACTACCGATCATTTTTTTATTCATAAGCCTAGAAACTTCCAAATCTGGACTGTCTAGACTCGACTCGCTTTTATTTTTCTTAAGAACTAAATCTGTGTTAAAGTTACCAGGTACTTTGTTAGTGTCTACGCTAACTATATCTACTGTACAATCACTTTTGAGTTTTCGGCTTTTCGAAGACATATGTTTCATCTCTTGTATGAGATTGCCCAAATCATGGGTTATTTCTTCGATTTGCTTCATAGTCTTACCATCTTTCTTAATAATAATATCATCTATGTTAACAAAATCTTCATTTTGGTCGCTATGTACTTTGGCGGAGTCTTGCACACTTTCTTTTTTTACTGTAACCTCTATTTGAACATCAAGCTTTTCCGAATCACTCATTTCTACACTATTTTTAACTAATTTAGTTTCAGTTTTTACAACACTATCACTAATTTCCTCTTTATGAGTCAATTGTTCAGACTTATCTTTATATTTTGGATCACTTTTCACTACGTCACTGTAAGTTTTATTTTTAACACTGTCTTCACTTGTAACACACGTTTTGCCTTCACTAATGTCTTTATCATCATCAGATATTTCTGCATATGCATTATTGAGATTAGAAGCGATATTTTTATCAGATTTTGATATTGCTTCTTCTTCAATTATCGTTTCTATTGCTATATTCTTTGACAATTCCGCTGGCCTTAATTCTCCTTTTAGTTTAGTCCTTATGTCTTTTTTATTTTTAGCTTCATTGTTTTTATCAGATTCATTAATGGACATATCATGTTCCGAATCTCTTATAGGTATATCTTTTGTATCTATATATGAACATTGTGTTTCTATGTTAACTTGTTCGTGTAACGTAGTGATGATATCTTTAAAATCTATGGGCAATTTTGGCATTACAGTCTCTGTCAATGATGTATCCATGAATTTACTATCCTTCATTTCTAAGCCAATATCAATTAAATTGCTTGTCACGTCAAATTCTGGCGCATTCGTTGCTAATGTATAAGCATTAGTCACACTTGTAAGTCTGTTTATATTGGACATACTGTCTGATATTGGCTTGTTTTCGATATCATATTGGACCATTTCATCTTTTTCTGATTCTATTCTAAGTTTTGGTTCTGTTTCGACAACATTTGGTGTCATTGTTTCTGTAAATTCTGCTATTTTCATCAATATATCTGCTTCTACATTTGCGGGTTTATCCGAGGACGTCTGCATGGCCGTTGCTAAATTTTTCTGAGATCCGATAGCAACTGGCTTCGCTATATTAGGCACGTTTTCTTTAGATTTATTACCACTATCCTTATGTAAGTGAACACCAAAATTGTCAGGAATCGGCGATATAGAAAACCTTGTATTGGGTACAGTTTTAGGTGCGAATACATATTTGGGTGTTGCCGTTGGTCCAAACCTTGGCTCCAACTGAGACCTTTCCATACATATACGTGCTCCAGTTTCAATATTGGTCAAATTCTCACAACCAATGTTCCGAACTGGTTTTAAGTCACTCATGTATTGTTCCGATTCTTTACAACTTGAAGTTTGAAGAACTGCAGTTTTCAGATGTTCTGTACTGTTCATGTTCACGTTCTGATCTGCAACAGGGTCAAAAACAGGGATGCCAGTAATTGACGTCCCACTTGGTGAGACCATCTCACCTATGCCTCTTATCGTAGCATCACTAGGCGTAGTTTCAATTGTACTAACTATACTCGATTGTACTGATGCATCTTTATGTGTCCATATAGACTCTACTTCAGCGGCCATTACAGAAAAGGGACTTATTTTCGTTTCAAATAGAGATTTATTAATTTTTTCTGACGATCTATCTCTGCTAGATATATTACATTCATCGCTTACTTTATCAGCATTTATTTCAGGACCAATGGCAGTCACAATTTTCTGAGAAGTGGTGATAACATCTGTATTTTCATTTAAATCCGATTCAAAGGTATCCGATTTATATGCAGTTGGCAATTTGGAAACGCTTGGGTCAGCTCCAAGAGTTGGGTAGACAGTCGTTTTGGCGACTGACGTCACAAACGAAGGCATTACATTTGACGTTTGAGAACAACTTGACGTTAGTAAAACATTAGTCATAGTTTTCGACGTTGGTGAAACACAAGTCAATATTGTAGATGAAGCACAAGACATCTCTGGCGATATTAACGGTTGTGATTTCGGAGTCACACATCGAGTAGTTTCCGCTACAGTTACTATTGGTGTAACATTGGTCAAGATTTGTGTTAATGAAACGTTGCTCTCTTTATCGATCGATCCAATTCTTGAAATTACCGTCTCGTCAACCATAGGCGTTAGTGAAACACTAGTCTGAACTTCTGCTGCAACATTAGTGACTGCTATAGGCGGATAGCTTAACAACTCAGGCGTTGCTGTCATAACAACCGGTGTAACATTGGTAATCCGAGATTTTTGTGAAGCATTGTTCACATCTGCTGGCAAAACATCCTCTCCGGGTGTAGGTGATCTCGTGATTGGTGAAATGGACGCTTCTGGTGTTGGTGAGTTGGAAATTTCTGGTGTTGGTGAAGCGGAAACTTGTGGCGTTGGTGAAAGGGAAACTTCTGGAATAGGTGACACTGTCGGACCAGTTGTTGGTGATATAGAAGCTCCCGGCGTTGGAGATCTAGGTGTGGGCGAAGCGCTAGGGCTCCCGCTTGGAGAAGGGTTATACATTGCATCATAGTTTCTGGTAATGGAAAATCTAGAGGATCTTTTATGAGTCGCGGGATGTACTTGGATCGAAGGAGGCTCCACTACCTGTAGACAAATATCAATTCAAATGTCATTTATTGCAAAACTAGGTGTAACTACTTCACAGGAGGCTACTACTTTTAATTATTGTAGTACCAAATACTAGTTGCTAGTTTAGTATAGATATCGTAAAAAAATATATTTCCAAACATTTCCTCGCTAAATTTCATTAGGCCTACTTGCACGTTCCAGAGTTAGCTTCAATGACTCTAAGTCAATTGCTAAAACGGGGTTTTATAATTAATTTATCTTGCACCATTAATGGTCAGGAGTAAATCTAAGGTTGTTTATTGATATTTAACCCAGCAATGTGGGAGGGTTAAGGCTTTAACTAGGGTTAGTGAAGTTTTGCGTCAAAAGAAATTGAGGTTACATTCTGCTGTATAATAGACTCTTTGGCCGAAATGACACGAGACAATACGGATAGAATAAAAAGTCGTCAAATTTAATACAACAAAGGATAAACAAGAAAGTCTATATACATTGTACTGTAGTGCCAAAGGGATAGATATAAGTTGCACTTTTTTTTCGATTCATTCATTATTGGTCAGGTTACAATATAAGCGCATAGACAATTCAATGTTCCCACCTAAAAATTACAAATGTCAGTTTAGCAGAACCGGTGATATTTTTTAGTCGTGCAAGGCAAAGTGAGAGTTAAAAATTGATATGACCAACGCAAGTTTACAAACTCGTAGGTATATTTATTCAACCCGAGCAAACGTGCAAGTGGGCCTTAGTGATATAATGAAACGTATCTTATTATTTTTATTTAGTAAACGTTTTGCTCAAATATATAGCCATAACGTGCAGCGCAGCCTTCGGCCATAAGACACGTAAGTGGAAGAGAGAGCGGAATACTAGCTTAGCCACTCCTACAATTTATGGGCCAGTATGCAGCAAGTATAAAACACTACTATAGTTGGTTAAGGCGCATCCCAGAGCAAATGACCATTACAACCTGGTTCTGGGCGGTAGACGATAGTCACACTGCTGCGTGAATTCTGCATACGGGACTCTGCCCAAAATATTTGAAGATCTTTTTAATAATTGTTAAAAAACATAGAATTTGAAAAATTTAAAACATTGTACATCAATTCAAACAAAGCAGGAGTTCATGTGGAGTTGCAATCATCAGTGTTTTTCCACTTTCACTCGTGATTCTGTGTAACTGATTTCTTAGATATTCTGTAGATATAAAAATGAACACCTATTTCTCCAGGTCACGCTATAACTTGAGAACGGATGGAACAATCTCGCTAATTCTTTTTTGTTGTGTTATTTATTGTCAGGAGAAGGTTCTTATGAAAGAAAAACCACGACAAGATGGGAGGTAATGGCGAGGCCGAAGGCCAAGCCTACTACGCGAACCAAGTCGCGGGCACTACCTAGTAATAAATAATACGATCGTGGTAATATTTAGAAAAAATGTTGGAGATAGTAATGTTTTTATTTTTATTTTGGTTAATCTCCTTGAAACAACGCGATTGATAGGTTCTAATTAAAAAAAATTAAAATAAAAACAATTAAAAAAAATCTGCATGAGATTCTGCGCAGCGTTTGCTATGGGAGGCGCCTTAAGCGTGAATAAGGAGGTCCATACTTGCACGACTTTGAACCGTGACGGGCTGTAGCCGGGCCGGCTGGGTGTCGACGGACTGCTGCTATCCGACGAGGACTCCCGCTCCGGGGTCACACGAGTCACCTGTAACCAATCCACACCAGTTAACATCTGTCTGTACACACAACAAATAGTTATGTAGGTTGTTACTCGTATTCGTGATATGTATATGTTTTAATTGTATGATTTTTGCCACTTTAACCCTTTGCGTCCCAGATACGTACATATACGTCAGTTTCATTCATAAATCTTATATTTTAATTATCACGGTATGAGCTTCGGCCCGCATTGCGATAATCCGTGTCAGACGCCATGCCCACTAGGCCACTGAAGCAATCCATGCGAGCATCGAAAAACATACGAAAAAGTATATTTGATGCGTTTCGTCGGTGCGCTCCGAAGCCACATTGATCAGATTTTGATGAAAATTGGGTACGGTGTTCTGGGGACGACCGCAATGATTCCTGCTCAAAAACTGGTATTAAATTAGCAAAAAATGATATTAAAAATATTTAGTGACACTTCCGCTGTAAAAACAAAGATTTTGGCCTATTTGGGGGTGTGCAAAACTGCTTAATAGGAAGAATACAAAATAAAAAATACACAAGAAAACCCAAATAAACCAAAAACGATTCGACACGTGTTTCGCCTCTACACGAGGCATCCTCAGGGGATGTAGACTCGTCGAGCGCTAGACGACGCTAGAAATCATTGTTTTTTTCAGCGGAAGTGTCACTAAATATTTTTAATATCGTTTTTTGATAATGGATTTCCGCAAAGTAACGCCTGAATCAATAAATTATTAAATTAGCATTGAAAAAAAAACGGTTCTCTGTGAATTCGGTTAACAAACGATAATTTTACGTGATAACGTCATAAGACAAGCCGAACGCTTAGGCCGATCGTGGCTCTCTATCCGTTCCACATATCTCATGTTCCGCGCTCTCGCTTGCACGCTCGGCTCAGGTGGAACGTGACATGAGTCATGATTTTACGTGCGTGCAGCCGGTGTTCTCCGATTTATAAGACGTCACGTCAAAAATGTATCACAGAAGCAAATTCATCTATAACAATTGTATGTTGGTGTATACTCACAGAGAACCTGGAGCCATGCTGGGCATGCGGCACGGGCGAGCCGGCGGGGGAAGGCGCGGGGGACGGTGCAGGCGACCGCAGACGCGACGAGCGCAGTCGGGACGGGTCCAGTGTCGACACGGACGGGGGCGATGGACTCTGGAAGTAAACACTACGTTTAAAAACATCTTACTAGCTTTACAATTATATTTGAAAAATTACACATGCTCGGACGGAATCGAACCCGCGTCTTCTGGCACTAATTGTCTGAAGACGCGGATTCGAAACACGTCTATATATTTTTGAGGTAAATCTACATTTTTTTTCAGTATGATTTCTGGTATTAACGTCTGCTTGGTAAAACCAGGGGTGGTTTCACTTCGCAGTTCAGGTATGTTCGGGCGGGTTTTTTGGCTGCATATTGCCGTTCGGCTATCGGCTCGCACGGTTACGGTCAGGGGTGCGCAGCGGAATTTGAACGCTCATATCTCACGATAAGTTACAATTTAGCGTGTAAGCAGGAGCTGTCCTAAAGTATAAGCTAATTTTATATCTAAACTTGACTTTTGTTCGAGAGCGACGCTTCTGTACTCAGTATTACTATTTATTCTCTGTGAAAGCGAAATTAGAGAAAAATTACTTATACTCGTACGGAATTTCAATACGCGTCTTTTGGCAACTGGTTTTCGGAAAGACGCGGATTCGAATACCGAATGTGCGTAACTTTTAACAAGTAATTATAATAATATTTAATACATCCATTATTTTATTGTTTGTTTCTTTTAAACATTACCATCTGTTTAGATAAAAAAAATACGCAATTTTCTTAACACATTACACATTTACGAATCCGCGTCTTTCTTCGTCACCTGATTGTCAGCAGACGCGGGTTCGAATTTCGTTTATTTTTTTCATTATTATTTATTTTCTTACTACTCAATTTTTCCCGCTTTAGTTACCTTGACTATGCAGTGCGCAGTGCTTTGACACGTCAAGCTTATCTTGCGGTGCATCCGGCTCGGCTCGGGTTCGGACGCGGGCGGTTCGTTCCGGCGACAGAGAGCGGCGATATCGCGCGTCACTCTCGCAACACTCGCCGCCTCACCCTCTTCCGCTGTTACACTCTTTGATTCCTGTAAACGTGATAATCAGGCAAAATAAAATAAATTTATTAATTTTATTTCACTCATTACACAAAATTACATAACAACTTCTAGTACATGACTGTAGCAGTCAGTAATAGTAAAGGATCAAAAAATTTATAAAAATTATATTATTTTTTTATATTCACATTTTTATTTAGGTAATCGCAAAAATCGGTTTTTAGTTATCTACTACTGAAGAATACACAGCATATACGAGTCTATCCCCGAGTTGGCCCCGAGTTTCTTGCCGCTTCTTCTCGGTAGGCTCTATATATTTTGGAACGCGGCGGTAGTCTTTAAAGTACATTATAATGAAAAAATGACGTTCATGAGTGCGTCTTTGATGCCTCAATTGAATAAATGATTTTGACTTTGACTTTGACTATCGCTATCCTTTTTATTTTCACGAACAAATAGCATGCGCACTCTCTTTCTTGAAATGGGCGGACATTAAGGCGCGCTCGTACCCTGATTAAAGAAAGAGCAGAATTTTTAAACACCTAGTGTAACGAAACAGATCGATAGTATATTATGAAAAAAATACAAAGGTCAGAAAAGGAATAGGAAAAGAGTAATAACCGAATAGAATTCATAAATATAACTCTCTTTCACCAGAAAAAAATCCTGAATAGGTCCACAAAAATAAACTTTCACGTCCAAACTCTCAGAATTTTCAGCGATAACACTATATTTTTTTTAGGTAATACATAGCCAACGTATAGTACTAAAGTTTTTTCAATTTTTTCAATTGTGTTATTATATATCGAAAAATATTAAGAAAACGTACAAAATTAACGCATTTTCGCATTACATCGTCCAATCTAACAAGCGATTTTCAACATTACGTAAATTATTTTAAAATTGGGGTTGGACCGCGTCTTAAACAGCTGCTATGCTGTGTCCTCTTCTATAACATGGGATGGTTGGTTGGGAGCTCTCAGTCGCACACGTTCACTCGCAGCAATATACTATTTTAAATTTTACAACCGGAATTCGGGACTGATTTTTCGCAGGCAACCCTATACTATGTTCAGAATTAAATAATCTTTATTATCATATAATTTTCATTCAATAATCAGACCGATGCAAAATGCTAGTATCGATTTACCTGTTTATACCTGGCAACCCGAGGGTAGTTACCGGAAAAAAAATAGGCAACCTAACGTTTGCATATTCTATGGTCTTCATACTTTTGATTGGTATAGAATTTGTCTAATAAGCAAACCGATGAAATAAAAAAAAATTGTAATAATTAATTAATCATATCCTGGACTGAAATTTTCTACGCAACCCATATTCAACATGTTTATTGACATATTAAATGAAATATAAAATATGTTTAATCAAATAAGCATCTCGGTGAAGAATAACGGGATCTTAGACTATAAGCATATCATCAAGATAGGCGAAACACTTTTCAGTTTTTGGTGTGTAACTCAAAAACTACTTGACAGAATTTGATGAAATTCTAATAGAATCATCTCTGAAGTATTCTCTACGAACCAATAAAAGAATTATCAAAATTGGACTACTCTGTTAAAAAATATGCGTTAAAAACAATAAATACGCATCGACTTGAGAACCTTCTAATTTTATGGTGGCCGGTTAAAAAATCGTAGACTATCTCCAAAAAAAAACACCCTGTAGGTCTGCCATGAGTTTACAACATTGACATCAATCGATGATCTATATCGACTGTCGCGAAAAAATGTATGACAAAAAGAACAGTGCCACCTCGCGGTCGATTGTAGAACTAAAATTGACAGCGAGTACGCCAATCACAAGCTTAATAGGTAGGCGAGAGCGAGTATCGACTATAGATGACATTTATGTTGCCAACTCATGCTAGAGCTTCTGTGTATGTTTGATGATGTTGAATGAATGAATAGACGGCGTTCAATTTCTATGGAAGATATTTAGACAAACACAAGTGACTGTCGCTTTTTCGTTTATATTACCGATCTGGTATCTTTGAAATGATATTTTATTATGTAAAAAGTTTTTCCAGATCTTTTACAGCATCAAAAAAACAAAACATTAGCTGAAATCTTTTGTATATTTAATAGATAACATTTTTAATTGGATCCTTATTTGATTTGGCCTTGGAATACCAGTATGCCAAGGCGGCTTTACGAAAGTTTTGTTTGGCATACAGGTATGCCAAGGCGGCTTTATGGGTAACTGAAAAAAACTCACCACAGGATCGTCCAAGTCTATTTGGGTAAGAGTAGTATTCTCTTTCATAGCGCTGCATATCGCCTGCAGTCCCACAACGCCCAGTCTATTGTCTCGCAGGTCTAGCCTCTGCAATCATAACGTTGGTTGTCAATTTACTGCATTTATTTATACGTTGTGGTCTGTAAATATATACACAGTATTTTATACTTCCATGGGACCAACGATCTCATTAAAATAAATGATTTATGTATTACTTATGTGCAAACACAGCATATCATCTTAACGACCAGTTGCAGAGAGGTCTTCATTATCACATAAGAGGATTGCATAGCTAGTACTTTCCATGCTAAAATAAATAACTCTTTTCTACCACTGAACATTGTCCGATTTTGCGATTTCACAAAGCAATCAAAACCTATAGAGTAGGTACGTTCCGTTTACTTCAAATCATCATTTGTCTTACAACATATACATAGTAAAAATCTAAAAAGCATAAATATGAGGTTTAAAACAACAAGTACAATTTGAATAATTTAATACCGACTTCCATTCTATTCAGTTATTGGAGTGTAACTCAAAAACTGCTGAAGCGAATTTGATAAAATTTAAATGGGACGGGAAGCGCCAGCTTTCAAACAAAAAATAAGAATATTGAGAATCGGTTCACCCAGTCGAAAGTTATGAGGTAATAAAAAAAATACTGTCAAATTGAGTACCTGCTCCTTTTTTTGGAAGTCGGTAGAAAACCATGAACGAATATACTAATAGAAACTTATTATTTGCGGTTGGTACAGTAATTATGTCTAGGGATCAAACGACAAAGTAAAAATGGTTTTTTAGTTAGACCAATAATGTTATACGCTTTTCAAACTGAGCCAAGGACGGGCTGATCCCCTGACTATACGTGTACTTAGGATATGTTACCCACGCAGATGGGATTTGTAGTTCATATTTTAATTCATTATAATTAGAGCCTCCAAATCGGCTGGACGTATTTTTAATTTGTTTAATTTTTAGTTTTTAAAAAACCTTTTATCCTAAAAGGAAGTTTGACTACCTACTTAATCTGTCCGACTCAGCAAGACTCATTCGAGTTAAGTTTCATTCATAAATCTATTGTTATTTTTTGCGCTGATGCGGACGGGTTAATGCGAAAAGATGCTAATTATTTTTGTGTTTTGTGTATGTCTCAACATAATATCATCTATTTACGATGCCTCACCAATGCGCTTTTGGATGTAAAGAAACTGGTAAGTAACTAGAATCGAAGTGATTTTTTTCTTATGATTCGTCCGGTCTGGCTTCACTTCGTGATTCCCAAGAAGTAAAATAGTTTTTGGTAAGCGCTCTCTGTCCTGGTTCACACCATAAAAATGTGTAGCAATACTAAAACCACACACGCAGAAGCTTGCATACAATTGGGACCTAACTACTGCCTCCCAGGAACTAGTAAACATTCCGAGCTATGAGGAACCAAAGGTTTTCTAATACTCAAGCAGGTTCATCCCTGAACAACTAGGCGAAAGACGGCAATGACCTCCAGAACGTAGACAAGGTGCCTAAGTGGGACGGAGGGGAATGAATAGCAGTACGGTCCTAATTGACGGACTACTATTGTACGGGAATACGGGACAGGCCGGTTGGCGCAGTTGGTAGCACCCCTGCCTTCTGAGCCGCTGGTCCCGGGTTCGATCCCCGGACAGGTCAAACATTTGTGTGCATGAACATGTCTGTTTGAGCTGTGTCTGGGTGTGTATATGTATATAAGTATGTATATCAGTCATCAGGTTACCATAGTACAGGCTCTGCCTAATTTGGGACCTGAAGACCTTTGTGTGGATGTTGTCTTATATTATATTATATATATTAATTGAGCCATAATCACTATTAGCGCGATAACAGTCGGTCCCTTTCACCGTGAGCGTGATTACGATGGCCCACGCTACGTCATCGATGACGTCTTAACTGCCGCCATATTGACGATTACATGAATACACCATAATCGTCGTGAGCGTTCTGTCAAAAGTGACAGGTGTTTGTTTATATCTACAATGTATTTACTGGTGTCCCTTCTTTTTGATGTAAAAGTTGTAAAAGTCGGTCCATCCATTCCATTATTTCTTTTTAATCCACACGCTACATAGTTAACCTTCACACTGTGCACGATATTTTTATGAATTTGTTTTTCGCGCGCAAATGGTTCGTTATTGCTACAACTCTGGTCCGAATTAACAACACGCTTACAGTGCCACGAGCTGTCAAAATCGCGATATTTGTCTCGGACCATAGCACTGTTTGGTAGACGATAGCACTGTGAGCAAAATTATCGCAAAACGGACCACGGCATAGGTGGCATCAGGATTACAGTGCATTGACCCCAATAAACTGTAAGAATAGGCATATGTCTAATAGGGCTGTCCAAAAAACTTATATAGTTTTTTAACGTTGTGTGAATAATATTAGTAAGCAGTTTAAATGTTGATACTTTTCCATGTGAAGCCTGACTAGGTACATATGCACACCTTTCAGTATACTACACGTTTTTGTTACACGCTGTATATATACAAACAGTACACAGTACCTGTAGTTTGGTGTGTTGACGAATGAGCTGTGCCAGCGGAGGCCCGCTATCGGCTGTGAGTCTAGCCGCTTGGAGCCCTAGCGACACCAGGGCGCCCCCACATTGTAACGCGCGAACGCAGTCCGTACCTAACGCGTTGCGACCGATGTTGAGGACGCATAGCGATTGGGACGCTCGCTGGAATAATAATAAAAACATTGCAATGTAAAAAACAAAACATTGGTTTCGGATAGGTTTCGAAGCCGCGTCTTCCAACTATTCGAGTCAGACTCCAAGACCACCAGGCCACAGAGATATCCGTCCGAGCATCTAATATGTATATATTTAATTTTAACCATTGTAAGGGGACAGAGCGACATCTATCGAACAGCTGGACAAACATTGCAATTTTAGAGAGAGAAAATCACATCTTCGGACGGGATTCGAACCCGCGTCTTCCGACAATCCGTGTCAGACGCCATGACCAAACTAGGCCACATAGTCACAAGATTTGGTCATCGAATTTTAACTCGATCTGATTTCAACCGTCGTATGGGGACAGAGCGACATCTATTGAACAGCTTGACAAACTTTATCTGACCAAAAGAAGAGTTTTTTTAAACGCTTAACTTTCGTAATGATGTCGCAACCGTTGAGCCGTATTCAATGTAAACAATGCCACGGACCCATTGATGTCTACGAACAAAATCATCATAACAAAAAAAAGATAGTTTATAGTTTTTACTGAATACGTAAACGATACGATAACGTTACACTTAAACAGATTTTCGTGCTAGGCCCGCACAGTTTGGCTTTCTAGTTTCATTCCTCTTTAGTTTTTCAATAGCAGAATGAGAAAGCGTTTGTAAAAGTGCCGGCTCAAATACTATAGTAGATCCAACCGTTTATCCTCTTTTTGACAGCACCAATAGAACGTAACATGACGATGTTACGCAAAAGTTAACTTATAAATGCGAGGTTTTAAAAATATGACAACTGCTTAAATTTGCTCCTTGATCCCGTATAATAATCATCTTTCACAAAATGAGTCCATAAGTGCAGTAGTTTTTTTATAAATTCCATAAAATAACAAACGTTTTTAAAAAATTACGTTCTATGGCTATCAACATAGTGATGTTACGAAGTTACGATTGAGATATCGATATTGTTTATGAACTATTTTTACACGGGTGTTTTCCGTTCTCGGCACATAATATCGGATTTATTTTTATGTAAAACCGTTATATTGATGCGCCTCAGGAAAACATACAGCATTATTTGAAGACGTGTTTATCTCCTGGTGTATATCCAAAAAAGAACAAGGTTATGATGACTATGATGATTACAAGTACAAGTCATACTTGACGAAGCTGTTACCGGTTAAATCTGGGATGGCCAGCGAGCAACACGGAAGGGAGTAGGCATACACAGCGTTTCCCCTCTGTCAAAGTACAAGTCCGCATGGACCATGGAGTTTGATAATATACTGTGGGGTGAGGGCGGGGCTAGATTTGTGAATGGTGCTTTATTTTTTATGTGTTAGTGATTTGGTTGTGTGAGTATGATCGGCAATGGATCGGTACAGGTATGTTTTGTATGTAATAGTGCGGCTTTGCGCTAGTGTGCAACTTCCCCTCCCGCAAGAAATGACAGAAAGATTTGAACAATATTTTTTAGCTAAGGCTACTCCCTTCCGTGTTGCTCGCTGGGGATGGCAGACATTAAAGTCTGCCGTTTGGTACCAGAAAATAGTAAAGTTTGAGCAACCCCAATTCCAATTTAAGCAAACGAAATCTAATCTTTTATTTTTATTTATTTATTAATCAAAATCAGATTCATCGTTGCTGTCACTCGAGCTATTGCCGACATTTATAATTAATTGTTGACTCATATAATCTATCGCCACGTGTTTATCCCAATCTGCCATTATAGTTTCTTGTGTTTTTTGAATTACATTTTGCCAGCTTTCCGCAGTTACTTTCACACATGCATTTTTTAATAAATTTACCATTTTGTTTGCCGTGAATGGGGGTTTTGTGTTATTTCTAGCAGCGTGTCCTTTAACTTGAGCCCATATTAATTCAATGGCATTGTATTGACAATGATAGGGTGGAAGTCTAAGAACCCAATGACCATGTTCTGCAGCTATTTCGTCGATCACATATCGTTTTGGGAAGTGTTTTTTTGTTCGTAATATATTTAGTAATTGTACTTTTAGTAAGGAGTTATCAACATTTTCACCATGTCGTTGAAGCCAGTCAATGATTACTTGTTTTTTGTCGGCCTGGGTCGGCATTTTATCAATTTGGCGTGAGTGATAGGATGCGTTATCCATAATAATAACTGACGGTTCTTCCAATGATTGTACCATTTCCTTAAACCAACTTTCGTAAACCTCAGAATTCATTTCTTCGTGGTACTCAACTGTTTTTTTGGATTTAAAGGCCAACAAAGCATCTGGCATGAATCCTTTCACAGACCCTGCATGGCAAATGATTAGACGTTCTCCTTTTCCCATCGGTACTGAGGTAGTGGAAGCAGCGGTGTCATCAGTCCAGCTCTTAGACACTGTGTGGTTCGCATTCAGCCAAGTTTCGTCAGTGAAAACAACATTTGACCAATCTGTAATTTTTTTGGCTTCGCTCAAAAATTCGCAACGAGCAAAAGCTACGTCGCGACGCTCCATCAATATTTTGCGTTTGTCCGATTTTTTATAAGTAAATCCAATTTCATTCAAGACCTTTACCAATGACGATTTTTGACCTCGGAACAAATCACATTCACGCAAAGAAGCAACAAGTTTTTTAAGTGTTGGAACTTCTTTACGTAAGTAATAGTTATATATATGACGGCGTATAGCGTCTGCGTCAAAGTTGTCAACCGAAGTCACACGACGTGGTTGGCGTTTTTTCTTCGGCGTACGAAGCTTATTCTCCTGCATGCCGCTTGTTCCGTAGGCTTCGGTAGTAATTTTTGTAATCGTAGATGCACTAATACCTAACGCGGCCGCAACGCGCTCTCTCACTTGCGACAATGGTAAAAGCGGGCCGCCATTTTGATACTCTGCTTCAAAGTAATTACGAAGCTTGATCACCATTTCTCTCGTCTGTCCTTTCAGCACTGATCCTTTCGGCATTTTATAGTTCCAATATAAAACTCAGCAAATAATTACTAGCACGGGCGTCTTGTTGCGAGTGACAGTGACAAATACAAAACGGCGGTGGACCATTGAGTTTTACTACCTTGATAAAATACTACTGCTTACCCATAGACAAAAAAATTGGCAGTCATAGGAATTGCCGATAGAAGTGAAAACTTATAACTCAGAATTTGATAGCTTACCTTGGAAACTACACGGGTGTAACCGGACGGCGTGGCCTCGCCATCTGGGCATGGCCATCTAGAAATGCGTCAGCATTTCCCATTGGCTGATGCGTTTCTAGATGGCCATGCCATGACGGCCTGTCCACGCCCTTTCAACATTCCCCATTGGCTGACGTATTTCTAGATGGCCAATAGCCATGGTCATGGCGCCATTCCTAGGACTATTCTCTTTCCGCACAGACTCGATAGAAAAATGAATCGAAATCGTGTCCACTATAATCACTTGGTCACAACACTTTAACTGACAAATTAGATCTGTCAAAAAGAGGATAAACGGTTGGATCTACTATAGTCTATATTAATATTATAAAGAGGGAAGATTTGTATGTATGTTTGTAACGAATTGGCTCAAAAAGTAATGGACTGATTTCAAAAACTCTTTCACCATTGGAAAGCTACATTCACCCTGAGTAACATAGGCTATACAAGATTCATCATCATCATCCATCACCGCGCGGGTGAAACCGCGGAGAGCAGCTAGTATAGTTATGAAATAATATATTATAAATAGTAGATGATTTATATAATGTAGTTAGTGGTAGCTACCAGTAAGTTTGTGAACAACAAAACTCACCAACGCTTTGCTGAGATGCTGTGCACAGTTCCTCGTGAGCTGGTTGTTCCACAGCACCAGGAACGCGAGCCCCACCCTCGTCTCGAACCCAACTGTGGAACATAACTGAAACATTACCCAATTACACAAGATATGTAGTTATAGGAACCTTATAACTCTCGAAACCACTCATGAAGCTTTGAATATGGAGCCCCGAGCATTCTCCAATGAGTGCAGTATATGTGTTCATAAAAGTGTAGAAATACTGAACAGTGTGAGTGTGTATCCAGTCAGCAACCACGTGTCAAAATATAAGATTTTAAATCAATCATATGATTTTTCATAAAACAACTATTTTATATAATCTCATTCGGTAATATTCTAAATTTAGTAATGAAATACAGACTTTTATTGGCATATTTTATTTAAATACTTCTTTAAGAGAATTAAAAAATTAAATAAAAGCATTATTCTCCTAACAAAACAATTCTTTAAAACATTTTTTTAATTATTAAAGTACAATGTGTCCCGACCAAGGAGGTTTCAATTCAATTTAAGTACACATTATCTGTGGTGAACGCTGGTTCCGAGCCAATAGACCACAACAAGACTTTTCCACTGATATTAGCAAAATTGTGGTTACGCCGCACAAGCCATACAAACAAGAAGAAGAAGACTTTTTTTTTTAATTTTGGCGCTATTTCGTACATACGAATTTGAGTAATATTTTGTTGGATAAAACTTTAGTAGCAAAAATGTCATGAGATTAAGTAAAGTAGTGTATTCAACTACATATAATTAGGTATTAAAACACTCGTGTAATCTTATTATATATTATATCGCCTGCGGCTCGTTTCAAAAAACTACGCTCATGTTTTGATTCCCTCTATTATATGACAGTTGCATATAATACTATTATAGGCCAATTTATTGACAACCCTATAATACGCAATGCGCAAGTAATTAATGTCGCTTCACTATGCCGCCCAACCTGCTCTCCACCTCACCGCCTACCCGCGCACACCCGCCCCGCTGTAGCTGACTGCATGTTTTGTTGGTGAATCGTTACAATAGGAAGGGCCTAAGATACTTTTCATTATCATCATCATCATCATCCATCACCACACGCGGAATAAGCACAAGCTATCCGTAAATGTAACGCGTCTCCACAGAATAAGTCATTCTTTTATGGGACAATGTATACGATTCTATAATAAAGTTCCCAATGTTATCCGAGATTTGCCTATTAATAAGTTTAAAATTACTATTAAAACTAAACTCTGTCAAAAAGGTTATTACAAAATTTCAGATTACTTGGAGGATAAAACAGCTTGGGACTGATCACTCCAGGATCTATCTACTCGTGTACTAAGATGTCAAAGTGTAGCGTGTCTTGCCCTACTGATACCATTATTATGTTCTCTTTTGTAAGGCAACACACTGGAGCTAATATTTGTAGTACCTAAGTAAAAACATTGTAAAACATCTATATAAAAAGAATGGCCCCGAGTTTCTTGCCGCTTCTTCTCGGTTGGCTCTATGTATTTTGGAACGCGGCGGTAGGCTTTAAAGTACATTTTAATGAAAAATTGACGTTCATAAGTGCGTCTTTGATGCCTAAATTGAATAAATGATTTTGACTTTGACTTTGACTTCGCATAGCTAATTACTTAATAGTTTTATTATGTTTGTTTTGTTGTTGAATGTTTACAATAGAGTGTTACCCCCAGTTTCTAGAACGTTTGTCAACGCCTTGATTGGTTGACCAACTAAATACTAAACGCTCATTGGTCAACGGTATTCTATGACGCGATATGTGACCAATCAGCGGCCAGTATTCCGTCTGTTAGCTGACCAAACTTTGACAACCGTTCGAGAAAGTGGAGGTTAGCCAATGGAACTAATCTAACGACTTCCAAAAAAAGAAGGAGGTACTCAATCGACTGTATGTTTTTTTTTGTTTCCTCATAACTTTCGATAGGGTGAACCGATTCTCATAATTCTTTTTTGTTTGAAAGCTGGTGCTTCCCGTGTGGTCCCATTTAAATTTAATCAGATTCGGTCCAGTAGTTTTTGAGATACACTCCAATAACTGAATAGAATGGAAGTCGGTTTACATTTTTTCAAATTGTACATGTTTACATAATAGTGTACATATATGTTACATTATCTATATATCTACGTGTATATGTATGTATAGATTAGGGGAGTGTTCTTACTTACTAGGGAAGTGGTGTGGAGAGAGGGGAGAGGCAGCGGCCGATGGTGGTGTTTGGGAAGCTTGTTCCACCAACGCGTCTGCTATGTGACCAGTGCCCGCATCCTGCAATTAAACGTACACTTTGCTAATAAATCTAATACTGTGATACAAGCAATCCTCGTATATATATACAGTGGTGGTCATATAATTAAGAACGCTAATTTAAAGGGAAGATTTTTTCAAACTAACAAGTATAACCAATTGCATGTATTTTTTTGTATTTCTCTTGGTATCGCAAAACTTTTCCATACTAGCGGTACATTCATTGATACACATGATTGGCTAAAAAATTCATATATAAACTTTATACATTAGATCTGAGCCTAGTATTACTACTTACTGGCTGGTCACATAATTAAGAACGCTGAATAGTTTATTTTTTTATTCAAATTTAAATAGAGAACACTCTGTTGCTCTGTGGTTCTTGGGCACTATTCGTATAATTTTGGCGCCATTTAGTGCTGTAAACGTCTTAAAGGTGATTGCTTCATATAAAAACAATGGGGAAAAATAAAAGTTGTGATAAATCTAAAAGGGAAGTAATAATAAAACTTCGCGACAAGAATTGGTCATATAAAAAGATAGCCGACCATCTGCAATGCTCAAAAACTATGGTTTTCCACGCTGTGAAGCATTTTGCCATGTATCAAACTACTTCAACAGTTCCCCGTGTACCTAAACAGAGAAAGTCATCTCGTCGAGATGATCGCAATATCGTTCGTTTGGCAAAACAAAATCCTTTTAAAGGGTCTAATGAGCTGAGAAAAGAATATTTTGGTGAAAACAACCCTTCAGCAATCTCGGCACGCACTATTCGAAGGCGTTTGGTAGAAGAAAAGTTGCACGGAAGGATAGCAAGGAAGGTGCCCATGTTGAAACGGTGCCATAGGCAAGCCCGGCTTGCATTTTCAAGAAGGTATGAAAACTGGACAGTTAGTCAGTGGAAAAATGTTCTTTTTTCTGACGAAACAAAAATAAATAGGGTATGTTCTGACGGAAAACGATATGTACGACGCCCTCCGAATAAAGCATTTGACCCAAAATACACAAAAGTGACATTAAAGCATGGTGGGGGAAATGTGAAAATTTGGGGGTGCTTTTCTGGGTATGGTGTTGGACCTGTTAAGTTGATAGAAGGAAACATGGATCAATTCCAATACAAAAATATACTGGAAGAAACAATGTTACCTTATGCTGAAGACGTGCTTCCGGTTATCTGGACATTCCAGCATGACAATGATCCAAAGCATACTGCACGCACAGTTAAGGAATTTCTCACATCGCAATCAGTTTCTGTCTTAGATTGGCCAGCTAACAGCCCAGATTTAAATCCAATAGAGCATCTTTGGTGCGAAGTCAAGAAAAAGGTTTCAGATCGACAGTGTGGCAATTTAAGAGAACTGTACGACGTTTTCTTAGAAGAATGGAACTCTATATCTCTTGCGAAATGTCAAAAATTGATAGAGTCAATGCCTCGCCGGTGTAAAGCAGTAATTAAAAGCCGTGGACATGCTACTAACTATTAATTTTAGTTTAAATGTAATAAATTGTTCTTTTTTTCCTTTACGCACTTCATATTAATGTGATTTATTTAATCTAAGTTTCATATAAAACAACTCTTGAACAGTTTAATAATTCGTTCTTAATTATTTGTCCAGCTTCATTACTATATGAATTTGTTATTATAGAGTATAATTAAATAAAAAATGTTAGCAATTTTATTTTATATTTGTATTCCCCTTTGCTCTATCCATGTGGCTATTTCATAACATACCTAGTTATTTCTAAGAAGGAACACATAAATATACGTGACATGATTTATATTTTAAAAAACATGAACTTTAAATCGTTCTTAATTATATGTCCACCACTGTATATGACGGAACGCTGTCTGAACATGGAAGATAAACGAGAAAAAATATTTTTATTATTATATTATATGATAAAAAGACTTATATAAACGTAAATAGCATTAAAAAAAATAACTGTTAGAAATTTTGGCTGTCTCTCTGTTTGTCTGTGCGTTTGTGCACGCACGCAACTCAGAAGTTTAAAATAGTCATTGAATAATAAAGGATACTAACCGTTGCCAACGAATATCTCTACCGCGCGCGGTAGAGATATTCGTTGGCAACAAATTCGTTGGTTGGTTGGTAGAGATATCCGCTTTGGTGTGAACAGTGAAATTAACAGATTTCTCGGATTTCTCTATCGCTCGCGGTAGCGAATAACGCCCAGGTTTGAAATCTCAATTACAATCAAATGTTGATTGATCTCTTGAAACATGGCCGCTCTATGTCAGTTTGAAAACTCCAGTAAGCAGAAATGACTAACATTTCTGCTGTTGTTGATGACTGAGCTGACAAAAGTGACACAAAGCCGCCATTTTTTTTTAAATTGCAATCCACACTTGATTGCATCTAAGATAAATAATAGTGCGGATTGGTGGATAGGCTAGTGGCCAACCCATGTCGAAGTTTTCAGGCCGCCCGAATGCCTTCGACATAGCCTAATGACTGTTGTTCTAAGACAAACAACCGTGACCGACGGCTTAATGTGCCCTCCGAAGCACGGAAGCGCTCAGTTGAATAAAGCCACTAGCACATCCAAGTCCTGTACCTCTACGATGAGTTGGCAACACAAATGTCATCTATAGTCAATACTCGATCTCGCCTACCTATCAAGCTTGTGATTGGCGTACTCGCTGTCAATTTTAGTTCTACAATTGACCGCAAGGTGGCACTGCTCTTTTTCCCATACATTTTTTTAGCGGCAGTCGATAGCGAGCATCGTTGTATGTGCGCATGTTGTAAACTCATGGTAGGCCTACTGACCGCAGCAAGCGTTACTTAACTTGTTGATCGGTTAATATCGCTAAGTCGAGCTCGGCAACGAGCGCTTCGTGTTTTGTTATTGTTACTATGATGGCTTACTTGTATCATGTTGTTGCTCAGGTCCAAGAGTTGTATGTGCAAGTTGAGCCGCAACAGAGAGCCCAGTTGTTGCGCGTCGTTCACTGACAACTGGTTGTCGGGCAGCCGCAACTCTCGGATGCTAGAGTTCGATTTCAGCGCTATCACTGGAAACACAACAATAATATTCAAGGTTCGAGGATATATATCACTGGATATATATCCCGATATATATTCGATATATATCGGATATATATCAAGTGTTTTTTTTTTGTGATATACAACGAGTCCCAAAATTCAACGATAAGCCAACACCGGAGGATAGACCTGCCCCGGACTAATCGGGGAAAAAAAGAAAAAAATATATATCCCAATTATATTTTAAGTTATAATAAAAAAATGAAATTCTTCAGAAATTGAGACCGTTCATGATATTTTTCACTACCATGACCACATTTTTTTTAATATTTGTTTCTTTTTTTTATAGGCAACCTGAATAGCACTGCTATTTACCATAATTCTTAAAAAATCCAGAATAACTCTTGTTTTATCACGAAAATTAATGAAACTTATTTTATTCCCTAAATTTTTTGAAGTCTTTTACTTTTAACCAACTTTAACTTATCGTGGTGTAAAAAAAAAAGTATGAACACTAGTATGGCAAGTTTTTTTTTTAAATTGACGCAACTAACCAACATTCTAAAATGGTATAATACTCTAGGAAAACAAGTTATAAAAAAATATGGGCCTATTATTTCTAAACAGGGCCAAATGATGGTCGGGTGTAATAAAAGTATTAGTTCTTGAAAAATGTTTAATATTTCAAAACAAATGGTACAAACAGTTTCACGTGTAATTTATTAAGTTATTAACATTATAGCAAATGTTCGAACTGTTTGCCACCAGCATTAATACATGCACGACATCGCCTTAAAAATGATCGTTTTATTTGTCTTGCATAACTTCTGCTATTAATGTAATCAGCAGCCTGAGTGATATTTCGACGAAGCTCGTCCAATGTCGCAATGGGTTTTGAGTAAACCCTGTCTTTAAGACAACCCCAATAGAAGTCCAGGGGGTTCAAATCGGGTGAACGGGGTGGCCATAAGATAGGACCAAGTCGCCCGATCCAACGGCCTGGATACTCTTGATTTAAATATTCTCGCACACAGGACGGGCATAATGTGCTGGGCAACCATCATTTTGGAATTGTTTGGAGATCACTTAAGGGCACGTCGTCTAACAATTTTTGCAAGTCATTTTGTAAAAAGTTTAAATAACTATTGCCATCTAAGTTTCCTTGTAACTCAAAGGGCCCAATTACTTTTCCATTTAATATGCCGGTCCATAGATTAACTTTGAATTGATATTGGGATTTGTCTTGTCTCATCAAGTGCGGATTTTCATTACTCCCACTATGTAGGTTGTGAAGATTTAAATGCCCATCTTTCTTGCATGTTGTTTCATCCGACCATAGAATTTTGTCTAGGAATTGGGGATCTTCACTGTGCCTTTGCAGCATCACACGGCAAAATGTGACTCGTAGCGGATAGTCCCGCGGTAATAACGTCTGCACACGCCTGTAGTGATATGGGTGAAGCTTGTGACGTTTTAATATTCGATGTGCAGAACTTTTCGGGATTCCTGTAGCTTCTTCTATGGCACGTACCGAAGTAGTCGAATCATTTTCTATCTCATTGAGAACTTCTTCATCACGATCCAATCTAGGTCTTCCAACGATTCTCTTATTGGATGGCATACGACCCTCCGAAAACGCTTGATGCACATTAATAAACACTCGATAATCATATCTTTGAGCATTTGGGTATCTTTCTCGATACAGTCTGCTAGCAGCGTTAGCATTACATCGGCATTCTCCATAGATTAAATGCATATTATCGTATTCCTGTGGTGTGTACGGTTGCGGCATGTTAAACGCCAAACAGTCCAAAATGCGCCAGAACTCTAAATTACAAAACACACAATACAAGATAATGCCAGGTCAGTTCAGTTAGCATATCACTTCCAGTCCAAATAATGCCAGGTCAGTTAAGTTTGCAGGTCGATTCCAGTCCAAAAAGCCAAGCCAAAAGTCGATAGTATGTACGAGAGCCACGTAAGTTGAATTGGGAACGGTGCGCAGTAAACAAAGGAGCAGAGCGTACTGAACTGACTTGCTGAGAATAATAACAGCTTCTCTACCTGCGCTGTTGTTGTCTCTTTTTAACGTAAATATCTCTATCTATATATCTCTATCTATCTATCTCTCTCTAACATCCAAGGTATGTGTGCCCCATTCAAATTCCTAGAAATTGCAACAAGAACCCATTTTGGGCATGTAGTAAAAGTGATTACTGACAATTACAATTTAAGGAATTTGGCCCCTGGAATTTGTTTAGAAATAATAGGCCCATATTTTTTTATAACTTGTTTTCCTAGAGTATATACCATTTTGGAATGTTGGTTAGTTGCGTCAATTTTTAAAAAAACTTGCTATACTAGTGTTCATACTTTTTTTTACACCACGATAAGCTAAAGTTGGTTAAAAGTAAAAGTCTTCAAAAAAATTAGGGAATAAAATAAGTTTCATCAATTTTCGTGATAAAACAAGAGTTATTCTGGATTTTTTAAGAATTGTGGTAAATAGCAGTGCTATTAAGGTTGCCTATAAAAAAAAGGAACAAATATTAAAAAAATTGTGGTCATGGTAGTGAAAAATATCATAAACGGTCTCAATTTCTGAAGAATTGCATTTTTTTATTATAACTTAAAATATAATAATTGATATTTTTTTTTCTTTTTTTCCCCGATTAGTCCGGGGCAGGTCTATCCTCCGGTGTTGGCTTATCGTTGAATTTTGGGACACATTGTATATCATTACAAAAATGGTTAAAAGAATTTGATATTATTATGTAATTGTTTGCGGTTTGCTATTGTATTTCTACTTCCCAAATGTAGATGGCGTTGGAGTAGAGTTAAAAAACACTTCCTCATATTAATCATTTCTTGTGGTAGTGCCACGCTGCAACCCCACAGCCGAATGGGCCGGCACAACCGGAGAAGTACCACATAACACCGAGGTGAAGTAACATAGCTTGCTATTGCGTTTCGTCGGTTGTGGTAGGTTCCGGTGGCCCGATTCCCCCTTCGTCGTTCTCCCTCTCCTTCCCCTTCCCCCTCCACCCTCACCCCTTCTATCTCTTCCTTCCTATTATCCTATTTCCTACGATCGGCAACGCATCCTCGAGACCTCCGGTATTGCGGATGCCCGTGGGCGACGGTATCACTTACCATCAGATGAACTGCTTGCTCGTTAGCCAACCTATCCCATAAAAAATATTAATAAAGTTTTAATCCTTAAATGGGAACACACAAATTTTGTTTGGTTGTTACCGTAAACCTATACTATCGTATGCATTTACTGAAAAGCTTTTAATTTGCAATCCCATAAATTTTCTATAAATTTTTGATATTTATAATAAATATCGGATATTTTCGAACCCTGATAATATTACTATAGTCCGGTTTCACTGGATACAAGATTAATAATAGAATATTTGGTACGTAGTGAGTTCAAATAAACCCCTGTTGGGGAAAATAACGCCAAAAACGCTCACAAGGGCGTTCGAATTGTCCATCTGTGGGTGAAAATGTCGTTCATGTCTCTTTTTGTTCAGCGTCCGGAAAACTAAACAAAAGAGTTATTTTTGCCACCAAAAAGCAATGCAATTTTTGACCCACGTCCAGAGCATGTTTGTTTGTGATCGTTTTTTGACAACTATGTATTTGGCAGCATAATCATGCGATTTTAGGTCTTATGCTCAGTTGAGCGTTCGAATAGGATGTAGGCAAAAGTGGCAAAGATAACGTTTTTGAGCTTTACGAACGCTTTAACAAAAAAGCCATCAATGACAATGCCACCAATGCCCTCAGAGTAAACGAACGCACCTTGAGATATTAGTGTTCGATTTCAGCGTTATCAATGGAAACAACAATAATGTTAATATTGTGTGGTTTTTCAATGACAGATGGTGACGAGGCCAAGCAAGTTTAGTTAAGTTCCATATAGTAGCTTCTTCTTCTTCTTCTACGTCGTTGGCTCATGGCTGAGGGTCGTGGTCATCGCAAGTTGTTTTTCCCACTAAGATCTTCCAGGCTTGAAGAATGGTGGATTTACACGCCTGTTTTACAGTATCGGTCCATCGGGTCGGTGATCATCCTCTACTTCTCTTTACATCCACGTGTCCGACCACTATCAGCTTTTCTAAATTGTCCTGCTTCCGCCGTGCCACGTGACCAAAGTACTACATTCAGTCGAGAGACGAGTTCAGATCTTGAGTTCATTCAGTATCGACACGTTGTCCATACAGTATATACTAACCTAATGTGAGCAGAGACTCATGCTGTAACGCGACCCGCTGCAAGCAAAGCGAGCGCAGTCGACACGTGTGCGGCCGAAGCGAGCGAATCAACACTGGAGCGTGGGACGCGCATAGCTCGCCCTCGCACACTTCTAGCTCGCATAGCTCTGCACTCTGAAAACATATATTATTACTATTATGCACATTACTTATTTAGGCTCCTAATTTTGTTTATTTTTTTAAATATTTCTAATTAAAGTATCGCCGGCGTGTAAGCTCTGCTATGACCTAATGTTTGGGGTAGACTGTGGAACCACCTGCCGATACGTGACCTCTGCCTAGAAACTTCTGCATGTGGCCCTTGATCCAACTCTCTAGCAAGAGCCTTTCCATACCGCCAATAACATGAATTAACAAAATAATAACTTTCGGCAACAGTCGAGTAGCACGGCATACATCCTCAAACTTCTGCAGCCAACATATAGCAACAGCATGTTTTCTATATATAATCAATTTATAATACAGGCAATGTCAGATTAAAAATCAGACAAAAAAAAATTACCCAAAAGAAATATATAATTAATTATCTGTAATGGAATGAGTGAGTATACCTATCACAAGAATATATACTAATAATATTAAAAAGAGGAAAGATTTGTATGTACGTATGTTTGTAACGAATTGGCTCAAAAAGTACTGGACCGATTTCAAAAATTCTTTCACCATTGGAAAGCTACATTCACCCTGAGTAACAAGCTATATAAGATTCATCACCATCATCATCATTCATCACCGCGCGGGAGATACCGCGGAGAGCAGGTAGTGTCTAATAAAAGGACAATCTACTCTTGCTGCAGTCATAGGTAGGACAATGTTGTTGCTGGCCCACACCCTGCGCACCAGAGACGCGACACGTATGCGCATGGTCGCGTGGAAGCAGTCCACACAAGCGTGCGCAAACATGCCTGAGGCGCTGCAGTAGCGAGGCAGCCTCATCACTGCCCTAAATGCATAATTAATGGACGATACATAAGCACCTAAAAGTTCCGGCAGCTGTCATTGAAAGCCAGTCGCTAATCTTGCTTGTGATGATGTGGTCGAAGGTATCATACCTTCGACCACATCATCACTGATCATCAAGTGATATGATCAAAAACAAGCCTATCAATTGCAAAGTATTACACAATACAATATTATAAACGCGAAAGTTTGTGAGTATGGATGTGTGGATCTTTGTTATTTATTAATGCACAAACGGCTGGGACAATTTTGATGAAATTTGTTATGGAGGTAGACGAGACACTGGTTTAACATATAGGATACTTTTCATCATCATCATCATCCATCATCAAGCGGGTGAAAAAGCGTAATATGCTTGGGCACAGCATAGACAAAATAATAAGATCTCCGCCTACGTCAAGATCGTAATGATGACAGTTCTGTCAAAGTTCTGCCAGTTTCTGATAACTTAGTCAAAAGCCAAGTCAATTTGACAGCTCTATACACTAGACGTGTTCGGCGACCGTCAAGGGTGATGAAATGTAACACAAACACCGCCAAGGGTGATGAAATGTAATGAAAGTTTCTTTTTCCATGGTGATTAATTTTATTTTATTATTATTGTTTACTGATTGTTATACTAAGTATTAAAATGTACTCAAATAATACTATTATAGCAATTCCGTTTGACCATGTACATATTTTTGTACATTTTGGTATAAAGATATGCCCTTGGGGAAATAATAAGCTACTCGAAGTACTAATCCTGCGCAGACGTAGTCGCGAGCACAAGCTAGTACAAGATATCGACAGATCGCGTGTACTGTGAATACCTTGTTTTAAATGAATTTTCCCCCAGCTATCTATTACCTTTTTGATCATCCTACAAGCAGCCTGCCATCCCCTAACACCAAACTGTCTCGGCCCGCTGATGGAAACCACATTCGCACTCTCGTAGTATTCTATCATGTCGAACAACGCCTCCTGGAAATCAAACATGTACAATTAATACTTCTATTGTATGTAGTCTGCGACAATCAGGCACTCTACAAAACTGACAGCAGCTGGACTGTTACGTATCTCATCATCATAATCATCAGCCCACATTCGTCCACTGCTGGACATACGCCTCTCCTAAAGTACGCCACAGCACTCCGTCTTCAGCTCTTTGTATCCAGTTACTGCCAGCCGCCTTACGCAGGTCAACTTTCCGCCTTGCCGCAGCGCGTTCTACGTTTGCCTAAACGTGGTCTCCACTCTCCACTCATGAACTCGTCTACTTCAGCGGTTCTTCGGGAAACGTGGCCAGCCCATTGCCACTGCAACTCGCTTATTCTTTGAGCTATGTCGACTACTCTGGTTCTCTGTCGGATAACTTCATTTAGAATTTTAGCCGTCTCATTAATCGAAAAACATTCAGCCTTCCACACTCACGTACGAACTACGGTCACCATGCATCATTGTATCGTATTTGTCGTTCTTATAATGACATTTGTCATGATGTAGACATATTCAAAGTCAAAGTCAAAATCATTTATCCAATTTAGGCATCAAAGACGCACTTATGAACGTTAACTTTTTCTGTGTGTGGTGATGATGCGTGCGTTTAATAAGTTGTGAATGAGTGTGTGGGTGATAAGTACCTATTATCACTATATTGTGCGCATGGTACTGACTTCAACAAATTATTTCACACGTTATGTTGAAGTCAATTCCACGTTTTGGTAAAAAGTTGTTATTTTTTTCACCGTTTTTAGTGACCCTTGCTACTTCTTACGGAACGATTTTAATTCGCCGCCAATTACGATATCATCAAGATAGGCGAAACACTTTTCAGTTATTGGAGTGTAACTCAAAAACAGCTTGACCGAATTTGATGAAATTTAAATGGGACCACCTTGGAAGTATTCTCTACCAAACTAAAATAATTATAAAAATCGGACTGCTCTGTAAGAAGTTATGCGTGATCATACTTATTAATAATATACGCGCCGAATTGAGTACCTCATCCTTTGTTTAAATACATATCAGCCGAACTAAGAAAACGTTTCTTTGTTTTGAAATCTATATATATAAAACAATGTCGTGTTAGTTACACCATTTATAACTCAAGAAGGGCTGGACCAATTTTTATGCTTTTTATGACAAAGTCAAAATCATTTATTCAATTTAGGCATTAAAGAAGCACTTATGAACGTCAATTTTCCATTATATTGTACTTTAAAGACTCTACCGCCGCGTTCCAAAATATATAGAGCCCACCGAGAAGAAGCGGCAAGAAACTCGGGGCCATTCTTTTTATATAGATGTTTACAATGTGTCTACTTAGGTACTACAAATATTACATTTTATGGGTGGCACGTGACAGCTTGCCAGAAGTGGAGTATTCCAAGCATCTTTGTCTCCTATATTAGTCGGACTTTTTTTTATTAAAACCTTTTTTACAGTCAACCTGAATTTGCCCTCTGTGCGCTCCGTTATGTGTTTTGGAATTTATTGTAAAAACGCACACAATTTCCTAGGAATGACTTATTAGTCTTCGCAAGTCTAAAACTAGGTACAGCTATCCTATTTGTAATTCTAGTATTAAAAGGGTGGTGATCACTATTTAACTTATATGTTTTTAAATTTGTCATATCTCGGGGAAGGATATAGAGACTTAATCATTCTGCGGGGGGTAGCTAGTAGAATACAAATAAGATTTCTAGTGTAATTTTGCTGCCGAGCATGTAGTATTATCGCTACACGCAAATATTTACATAATCAGCCCGTTTGGTTCCTCCACCAATCGTCTTCTTCCTATTATCAGCATGAGAATAAAAGAATCATGTTATTATGAAGAGTTCTTAAAATAATGAAAGGTATGAAAGGTTCAAACTCACCGCGCCCTCGTCATCCGCCACAGCTTGGTCCAGCTCGACCCTGTGGAACTGCACCTTCCGCAGCAACGCCTCCAGGGCGTCCGCCGGGGCTGAGCCTTCCAGGGAACACGAGGCGAGCGTGAGCCGCGCGGCTCGCGTCCCCCCACCGATTGAGCTCTCGGGGAGTTCCTGGAATATTGAAAGCGTTGTTTTTTTATAACTTTACTACACACTACGGACACTGTGGTCCGTACCATTTTTAAACCTATGAACTAATTATAAACGCATATTTACAATGGAGATTTCGTTCTCCAAACATCACATCTTTTACAAAACAAAAATTAGTACTTTAGATATTGGTGGAATTTCTTTTGACTTATTCTAGTACATTGTTTAGTCTAGTTATACTATTTTTATTTTCCCTATTACGAGTAATATTGCACATTGATATTAGCTAAAGCATCCGGCCAGACTCCAGCCTTTGCCCTATTGTTCTCATTATATATATCATTCTTAACGAAATGCTTTCAACATGAGTTAAAAATGTGACAAGGAGACGATAACAAGGAGTACACCTCCATAAGCCAAATAATAAAAATGGCATAAGGTTTTTTGTTCACTTTTAATTAATTTGTTTAGCATATTAATGTAACGAAATGCTTTCAACATGAGTTGAAAATGTGACACGGAGACGATAACAAGGAGTATACCTCCATAAGCCAAATAATAAAAACTGCATTAGGTTTTTTGTTCCATTTTAATTAATTTGTTTAGCATATTAATGTAACGAAATGCTTTCAACATGAGTTGAAAATGTGACACGGAGACGATAACAAGGAGAACACCTCCATAAGCCAAATAATAAAATTGTCATTAGGTTATTTGTTCCCTTTTAAATAATTTGTTTAGTATGTTAATGTAACGAAATGCTTTCAACATGAGTTGAAAATGTGACACGGAGACGATAACAAGGAGTACACCTCCATAAGCCAAATAATAAAAATGGCATTAGGTTTTTTGTTCCCTTTTAAATAATTTGTTTTGCATATTAATGTAACGAAATTTTCTAATTGAGAAGTGTTATTATAAAATCAATGACTTTTTTGCTTTTGACTTTAGTTTAAGTTGACATATTATTGTTGTTATTATTTTATGACATCGCTTCAAATTTATTGTTTAATTATACATTAACATAATTGATATTCAAATTATTATTATTATACTGACACATTGTATTAAGTTTATATTTAATTTGATTATAAAAATAATGTTCCTTTTGTGCATGCCATCGCTCGACTAATTTGCACGCCTATGGGCAAAATACGATGCAAGTTCATCTATATTATATTCACCTGATCTAATACAATAAACGATATTAAAAAATATTTAGTGACACTTCCGCTGAAAAGAAAACAATGAATTTGGCCTATTTGGGGGCGTGCACCACCCTCCCTCCCGCATAAAATGCTAATAGGAAGAATACAAAATAAAAAACACAAGAAACCCCAAATCAACCAAAACCGATTCGACACGTGTTTCGCCTCTACACGAGGCATCCTCAGGAGATGTTGACTCGTCGAGCGCTAGACGGTTGATTTGGAGTTTCTTATGTTTTTTTATTTTGTATTCTTCCTATTAGCATTTTATGCGGGAGGTAGGGTGGTGCACGCCCCCAAATAGGCCAAAATCATTGTTTTCTTTTCAGCGGAAGTGTCACTAAATATTTTTTTAATATCGTTTTTTGATAATGGATTTCCGCATAGTAACGCCTGAATCAATAAATTATCTGATCTAATATAACCTGCACATATTATTGTGTTGTATGTATACTCGTATTTTGAGCAAATAAATGATTCTTATTCTTATTCCTCTCTCTGAGAGGAAGGCTCGAGTTCCAGCAGTGGGAACATGAACTGATTATGTACAAATAAAGTAGCATTTTTATTACCGTCATTATTTACGGCATACGTCATTGTTTACAAACTAAAGTATTTCGATTTACCACAATTTACCATAACAAAATAACTTGACGTGCCGTGGAGAATTGGCTCGATTTTGGACCATGGAGATTACATTAGTTTACGTTACCTATACAACCTCCTTGCTCGTAGTACTTTGTCGTACCTGAACCGCAAAACCTTGTTGTGTGTTTTCTCCATTTGTTTTGCGAATTTTTTTAATGGTTCATCAAAGTAACTGCCTGTCGCCTGATGGACAGCGGAGATGGAATCAAGAATTGACCATTAATACAGCCGTAAGCTACGGTAATCGCCACCCTTATAATGACCTGAGAGATGCGTTTTCACGCCCCGCTTGAAAGACCCATGGTCATAGCATCCATGGTCAACCTAGGAAATATGTACGCCGGCAGAGCAATCCATAATTTACTGGACCGACAGAGGTAGGAACTGCCAAAATTATTGGTTCATGGTAAGAAATTTTGAACAGTATATGGATCGCATGCTCGACCGGAATGTGTAGTTCGAGATCGTAATGGTGAGGAAGGAATAAGATTAAAGCGCTCTTTAGAACATTCGCCATGAAATAAACGGTAGAAAACGCTTAGAGAAACTATAGCTCTATACGCATTTGTAGGGGTTATAGGTGTAGTTAGTGGTAAAACATTTTGAACAGTATATGGATGGCACGCTCGGCCAGAACGAGTAGTTCGGGGTCGGAATGGTGAGGAAGGAATAAGATTAAAGAGCTCTTCAGAACATTCGCCATGAAACAAACAGTAGAAATTCTTAGAGAAGTTTTAGTTCTACGCGTTTTGTAGGAGTTCTAGGTGATGAGTGACTTCAGTGTCTCCAATAATACGGACAGCACGACGTTGCAGTCTGTCGAAAGCATCTATAATGTAATTAGACGATGTTTTTGCCGAAAACGCGCACACTTAAGTCTTCCTGGCGTTGAACTCAACCAAGTTGCCCGTACCCCAGCTAGAGATGTTCTAGGTGTCTACTATAGAGACAGCGCATACGAGAACTTACCCGAATCTGTTGCAGTACCGAGTCGATTGGCGTAGTGTTGTGGCGACGGCAGGCCTCCAGGTATTCAGCCGCCAGCTGTGCTCGTGTCGTCGTTGGCACTGGAAACAAAGGAGAAGCATGTTAACTTTGATGACCTACTTCGCTCATTCACTCACTGCTGAACATAACAATACCGCAGGCGGCTTTGTGGAGTGTCATACTGAATTTCGACAGTTCAATACTTTGAGAAAACATAGGTCGACAAATCATTGCTTCCACGGAACATATGTATTTAAAGGCGTTAGATTCTTATCGAGGTGTGGGTTAGCCTAATTATGTCTGAACTTTGCCGCGGCACGCTCGCTGCGCTCGCTTGGCTCGCGCGTTGTGTGATCATCATTCAACCTAACATCACACCTATCGTGACTATGCTTTGACAAGTTTCTCCGCTTACATTCTATGGGAGTAATTCTTGTCGAATATATCTTCTGTCGAAGCAATTACTTGTCGAACTGTTTTTTCGAACTAAGCGTGAACTGTCGGAATTCAGTATGATACTGGACTTTGTGGTGGGTGAGTGACGACACCGTGTACCACGATTCTCCTTGGGGCTAAATGATACCCCTGAAAATCCAAAGGGTGCTTTAATTAGCCGTCCCTTATGGGGGGCATGTTTAGTAGGTGGCAATTCACCACCTGCCTGATTATTTTAAGATAAGGCTAAAATTGGCATAACTATATACCTATTATACTATAACTTTTGTGGTAATGCCACGCTGCAGCCCCACAGCCGGGCCGGCACGACCGGAGGAGTACCACACTCCCACATAATACCGACGTGAAGTAACATAGCTTGCTATTGCGTTTCGTCGGTTCGTGGGAGGTTCCGGAGGCCAGATTTTCCCCTTCCCCGTTCTCCCTTTCCTTCCCCCTCCCCCTCCGCCCTCACCCCATCGATCTCTTCCTTCCTCAAAGGTCGGCGACGCATCCTCGAGACTTCTGGTATTGCGGATGTCCGTGGGTGACGGTATCACTTACCATTAGGTGAGCCGCTTGCTCGATTGCCAACCTATCCCATAAAAAAACTATAATGTCGATTAATATAATATAATCCACCCGTAGGCCTATGAGCAGAGGGATCTTTCGTGCTGCCGCCGCCGCTCCTAACACGTAATTCTATTTTAAGCAGAATGCATGACTCACGCGGGTTGGTTTGGAGTGGCCAGTGGGTCAAGTATCCCCTTTAATGCCCGACACGGAGGGGTCGCCAAGCCTGTGATTTAAATTTAGCAGAAAACTGGTGAAATGGCCTTTATTTGGCATTATTTTTAAGCATCAGTATAACTCTTTGTGAACGAGTTCGTAAAGCATTGAATCCGGTTTGAAGGGCATGTCGGCGAAATTGCAGGCACATGAGACTTAACTTAATGTCTCCGGGTTACGGGCGCAGTGCTGTTCGTCACTTGTCACGGACTTGTGTTATAGGCAAAGGTTACCACTTAAGCTTACCATCGGGTGGGCCTCGTGCTTGTGCCGTTGCCCTAATAACATATCAAGTTAAATACCAGCATAATATTTGCACTTATTTTTGGGATGGCTCATGTACAACGGAAAAATAACTCGACATCGTATGATCCAACGTGATTTTAATAAATCAGTAAGAAATGATGTTTGTATCGCAAAAGCAGCTTAGATTTTTTTTCAATAATTCCATACGATCTGTCATTATTAACCCATCGCGTGTCACGCGTACACCATGTGAACGTTTAAAAAGTGCTAAGCCATGTTGCGCGTACACAAATTGTATACACATTTTTAGACCTCGAGTTTGTAACTAATTTTATCAGATCCAATACACTCCACCGGTATAAACTTGCTTTTAGTTGCTCACAATATTCAAGAGTAGTACTTTTTATTTGAACTTTTATGCGTAGTTCGGAGATAAACCAAAAAACACTCTCCACGGGACGGGATAAATAATAAATAAATAAACTAACCATGGCGAGATGGCTGCAATGCGGAGAAGACCATATTGCTATGTTGTATTGTTTCATTTTACATTGAAATTAAAGCTATCAAAGTTAAGAGCCTTTATTCTAGCCAAACCATTTTACATGCCTTTTCTCAAGTCTGTTACGGCTCAGGTATAAACGATAAAAATAATTAACAGGTGTAGGAAGAAATTTCTATGTATTTTCAATAGAGTGTATTAGCCAAAACTGTAAATAAAACAACCGACACGTGGCAACAATTTTAACAGTGTTGAATATATCTTGAGCCACAAAACATAAATTATTAGTTATTTGTTTTGTGTAGGTAGCGACTACATATACAGGGTGACTGGTTGAACACTTTACATATTGATATATAGTGCTCAGTACTCGATTCTCGTTCTAATTAAGAAAAAAAAATAGGTGCCTAATATTTACCTAATTTAACTTTAATTGTCTACTCAAAACAATAAACATGGTCACTCGCGGCGCGCGTGTAGTAATAAAAGCGCGGCGCGGCCGGGCGGGCGGCCGACGATCGCGGCATTCGCGGCATCCTTTGGCGGCGCGGGCGGCGCGGCCCTTTGGGTCATTAACCCCGTTCGGACGCAGCTTGATTCCTTTGAACGCGGCGCGGCGCTTTGGGTCATTAACCCCGTTCGGACGGTGTCCATAATTTTCGAGTTATAGCACATTCATAGAATGAAGGTTTCCTCTGTAGTTTAACGGTATTTTTTTAATTTTATTTTTTTAAACGTTTCATGTGACCATGAATTATCATGTCCTTGTTTATGTAAAGTGTTCAACCAGTCATGCTGTATATTGAGCCAAGATAGAAGAAGGATACAATTCAAATGTAATGTACTTACACTAGAGCCATAAAGAATATACAATTATAATACAAAGTTATCCCTACGTACAGTCAGGTCTCCGTCACTCCATGTACTTGCGCGCTATAACTGCCTACCGCCCAGCCGAGCGGTCTCGGTCCGCCGGCGGTTCAAATTCAGTGCGGTTTTCGCAAGCGAAGCGCGCGCACGCCGTTCAATTTTATTAGTGCTGTTCGTTCGTACGCGTATTACGATGCCGTGTGGTGCCTTATGTGCTGTAGATGGGTGTAAACCAAGCAAAAGATATAATATTTATATATTTATATATATATATATATATATATATATATATATATATAGTACAATACACCTAGATATGTACAACTAGGAACTAGATATATTTTTTTATTTTGAAGGCCATCGACTTTTCGCGTGAAAACTTTCGAAAACTGCAGTGTTTATGTATTTTTGTGTGAGAGTGTTACACTCGTTAATAAAATAACTTACGGCTTAGTGCTTTATTTGAAGTCGGTTCTCTTTTTTAAGGCTTTTTTTTTCATTTCTAGTGAACATCTCCGAAAATCATCATCAAACTAAGAAGTATTATACTTATTTTAAAACGTTCTCCTAAATGTAACAAATCCTTTTCTGAAAACCGCATCGATATCGGTTTAGCCAAACGCGAGATTATCGCGCACAAACATACATACCTACAAACCATACAAGTCAAACATCTCAGTTTGGCCTGTATGTCTGATCACCTCCTTTTTTTAAGTTGGTTAAATATTTTATAAATGATAAAATTTTTAACTGCCACATAAAAGTCAGAACATATTCACAGTTCTCAATAACATAGATAAAAAGTTATGTTAATTTAATTTTATCGAAGAGGCAGCCCTGCGATTACTGTGGAATCGCGCGGTGCGAAGCAATCACTGCTGTACGCTTGAGCATTTAGGCGCATTTTAGCATACAGTGGTTGTTGACGCGAGGGAGTAGGCTATTATCGTAATAGGTATTGGAAATTTTCTACTGAGTGAAGTATCTGTTCTTATTCAGTAATCTGTGGTACAGTAATAGCCTAAGAAAGTACCTATTTGGCGTAGGTATGATGATGTAATTCAATAGTGACGCCAAGGTATTTAACTTTACTTTTGTGTGTAAAGATGAGAAATTAATTTTTCATGTTACATAATCCATATTATATATCAAAAATAACTAACACTGCAAAAAGGATCAAAATGTTTTATTATTGCGACATCGTAAGGGCTCTTAAGGCGCGCTCGTACCCTGATTAAAGAAAAAGCAGAATTTTTAAATGCCTAGTGTAACGAAACAGATCGATAGTATATTATGAAAAAAATACAAAGGTTAGAAAAGGAATAGGAAAAGTGTAATAACCGAATAGAATTCATAAATATAACTCTCTTTCAGCAGAAAAAAATCCTGAATAGGTCCACAAAAATAAACTTTCACGTCTAAACTCTCAGAATTTTCAGCGATAACACTATATTTTTTTTAGGTAATGCTTAGCCAACGTATAGTACTAAGGTAATAACCAGCAGTTTTTCAATTGTGTTAGTATACACCGTGACTGGTTGAACACTTTACATAAACAAGGACATGATAATTCATGGTCACATGAAACGTTTAAAAAAATAATATTAAAAAAATACCGTTAAACTACAGAGGAAACCTTCATTCTATGAATGTGCTATAACTCGAAAATTATGGACACCGTCCGAACGGGGTTAATGACCCAAAGCGCCGCGCCGCGTTCAAAGGAATCAAGCTGCGTCCGAACGGGGTTAATGACCCAAAGGGCCGCGCCGCCCGCGCCGCCAAAGGATGCCGCGATTATTACTACACGCGCGCCGCGAGTGACCATGTTTATTGTTTTGAGTAGACAATTAAAGTTAAATTAGGTAAATATTAGGCACCTATTTTTTTTTCTTAATTAGAACGAGAATCGAGTACTGAGCACTATATATCAATATGTAAAGTGTTCAACCAGTCACCCTGTATATCGAAAAATATTAAGAAAACGCAACAAAATTAACGCATTTTCGCATTACGTCGTCCAATCTAACAAGCGATTTTCAACCTTACGTAAAGCACCGTAAATTATTTTAAAATTGGGGTTGGACCGCGTCTTAAGGTTTCATTCAATAAGTATTGGTTTGAGAATATAATAAAATGTCTACAACATGAAGTCTGGTCGATTGTTCCTTCCTTCAACTGATTATAAGTTATCGTACAGTATCTACATAATTATTATGATTATTTTTTAAAAAAAACTACTTGACCCGCCAGCGGTTTCGCTCGCCCTCTGAAGGCTTTGACAAACAGCGGGCGTGGCGAGGCGGTGACGGGGCACGACGTGTTCTTAGCACGCTTATTCACTACTACTGGTGAAGGATGATGACGATGAAAAGTATCTTATGTGCTTCCTCGGGATGTAATATATCTCCTTGCCAAATTTGGTTATGATTCTTTCAGCCGTTTAAGCGTGATAAGGTAAGAAACCAATTTTTTTTTCTAAATTAACATAGTGTAGTAAATGTATGCCAAAATTTTTTTTTCTAAATTAACATAGTGTAGTAAATGTATGCCAAAAACCTTTTTCAAGATGGCGCTTAAAGCTCTACCTGCATCTGTCAGCATTTTGTGATTTTATGCTCAGTAAGTGACCCTAAACCAAATAAAACAAGTACAATTTGAAAAATTTAATACCGACTTCCATTCTATTCAGTTATTGGAGTGTAACTCAAACACTACTGGACCTCATTTGATGAAATGGGACCACGTGGGAAGCACCAGCTTACAAACAAAAAAAAGGAATTTTGAGAATCGGTTCACCCAATCGAAAGTTATTATGTAACAAACATTAAAAAAATACAGTCGCATTGAGTAACTCCTCCTTTTTGAAAGTCTGTAGAAAATGATCTGAAATTTAGTGCGACGTTATGTTATTTTTTTAATCTGTCCGCATCAGGTTTACGCTATAACAAAAGATTTATGAATGAATCGGAGGCTTGCTGATTCGGACTGCTAACAAGTAAGTATAGGCAATACAACTTTAACGGTCAAGCGTTGTGGTAGCAAAAAAGTGCAATTTGAATCACACAACAAAATTGACAGGCCGTTTGGCGCAGTCGGTAGGATCCCTGCCTTCGGAGCCGCTGGTCCATCATTCGATCATCGGACAGGTCAAACATTTGTGTGCATGAACATGTCTGTTTGAGCTGTGTGTGGGTGTGTATATGTATATAAGTATGTATATCAGTCATCAGGTTACTATAGTAAAGGCTCTGTTTAGTTTGGGACCTGAACACCGCGTGTGGATGTTGTCCCTGATATTATTATATTATTATTAGAAACCCCTGTACACCATTATTTCGAAGTAAATCAATAGCATGCGCGTATATGCGGCATTAGTACATATGCAGGCGTCCCATAAACCGCTTGTATATAAGTACTGCCAACTGACACAAGCATTTTACGATGCATCTAAATCTGACCCATATCTTCAAGTGCCCCATAAAATTGCACTTAAAGTCCACCATGTGAAATCGCCATGATGTCATTTCATGGTCTGTTTACGTATATAATACGATTCAGGGGAAATATATTACGTCACGGTTATGATGTCATTGTTTCGATCGCCTCCACCGTATCAAATATTAGATCTGCTGAATATATCCCCCTATAGTACAGTTAGCATAAAAATATATAAAACAGAATATAAAGGTCGATTAAGAACTTCCTCACTTTGTGAATTTCGTTAAGAACATAATTATTCCTAGCTGAACCGCCCGCGGTTTTGCTTGCATGGTCTACGGAATAGGAAGCCACATAAATACATTTGAGAATATCGTTAATGATAAAACGGAAAATAAAATAAAACCGGACTAGTGCGAGTTGGACTCGCACATCGAGAGTTCCGTAGATTAAGAAAGCATCTAACATTATTGCTCTAACTAAAATACAAACTACGTTAACCCGTAGACTAATTAGATATTATGACTATGTTAAACTTTCTATCCTAAAACAAAAAATGCTTCAGTTAAATCTTCCTCAACGGATGATTTATGTCATTTTTAATCTCTTGTTAGGTAGACTTATATCGGTAAGATATCAAAATTCTTTGTTATCCCCAAAAAATGGTATGGAAAGGCCTTCCTTAATTCCGCTAATCGCCATATTTGGCCAATAATACAACTGTTGTCTCAGAAATCGACTATTAAACCAAACACAAATAATAGTAAGTTCCGCCTTTTGTATTTTTTTTTTATTTTTGTTATTTTTTATTATTTTACATATTTACTGTTTTTTGTTTTTTGTCCATTATAATATGTGCTGTAAGACATTGCTTCTTAAACTGTTACTGTTAGGGATTGTTCTTACTTGGCTCTTCTTGTTAGGGGTTGACTTGATAACTTCCTGCGTTCCTGTTAAAAGAGGTCTTGACAGACAGACGGACAACAAAGTGATTATAAAAGGGTTCCTTTTTACTTTTGAGGTACGGAACCCTAACAATCATTGATAATCACAGTCATTGTTGGGTCCTTTCCAGCCCATCAATTTTAATGTTGTTTCTATATTAAGTAATTTGCATAGTAACAAAACCAAACATCAATTTAATAGAATTCCTTAGGAATATAAGATAAACAAGAACATAAATATTGTCGTTTTGGGAATAGGTAGAGAGGTATATTATGTAGTATATTACATTATCTTATAGCTGAATGGCGTAAACAAACTAAGGAGGGTGGCTCACTGAGCGATAGTCGGTAAAAAAAGTTTTGTTTTATGGGGATAAATATAATGGTGAACAAAAAATCCTTATATAGTGTGTAGTATATATAAAAATACGAGGAGTATTTTTTATTTTATACAATTGAATAGAAATATCAAATCTAAGGACCGTTATTCGCAAGAGTTAACGAATTTGCATTTTCTACCGACTTCCAAAAAACGGAGGAGGTACTAAATTAGGCTGTATGTTTTTTTTTCTACCGACTTCTAAAAAGGAGGAGGTACTCAATTCGACTGTATTTTTTTTAATGTTTGTTACCTCATATCTCTGGACTGGGTGAACAGATTTCCAAAATTTTTTGTTTGAAAGCTGGTGCTTCCCGTGTGGTCCCATTTTTTTTTATTATTTTTATTTTAAATTCTGTCCAGTAGTTTTAGAGTTGCACTCAAATAACTGATTTTTACGAGTACCAAAGTAGTAGAATGGAAGTCGGTATTAAATTGTTCAAATTGCACTTGTTTTATGTTTTTTACCTCATAACTTTCACCTGGGTGAACGGATTCTCAAAATTATTTTTTGTTTGAGAGCTGGTGCTTCCCGTGTGGTCCCATTAAATTACGGTTAAGTATTTTTTGAGATATACTCCAATAACTGAATAGAATAGAAGTTGGTATTAAATTTTTCAAATTGTACTTGTAGTACTAACAGAATAGCTGCCATAATTTAATAAAAATAGATTTAATTTTGTTAGTTTAGTTTCTTATTCTGTGTGCCTAGCACGAATAACTGCGTAAGTGTAACGTAACGTGTCGTTCACGTGAAACATCACGTGAAACTGTACAAACTGTCATGTATCTAGGGCACAGATAACAGATAGTCAGGACGAGCCATGTAGTAGGTGATATTATGTATGGATATCAGCATGCCGAGCTATAGCAAGGCTGCTGAGATCTGCTATGCGGTTATGGTAGCCTGGTACTACGCGGTGATGTTGCGAGGAAACTGTAGTCTATACTTACTAGGCTATCATAACTGGCACACAGTGTAAGTGTACCAAACAAGACGAGCAGTGTGCCTAGCACGAATAACTGCGTAAGTGTAACGTAACGTGTCGTTCACGTGAAACTGTACAAACTGTCATGTATCTAGGGCACAGATAACACATAGTCAGGACGAGCCATGTAGTAGGTGATATTATGTATGGATATCAGCATGCCGAGCGATAGCAAGGCTGCTGAGATCTGCTATGCGGTTATGGTAGCCTGGTACTATGCGGTGGAAACTGTAGTCTATACTTACTAGGCTATCATAACAGGCAGACAGTGTAAGTGTACCAACCAAGACGAGCAGTGTGCCTAGCACGAATATCTGCGTGCGTGTAACGTAACGTGTAGTTCACGTGAAACAGTACAAACTGTCATGTATCTAGTAGGTACCTAGATAGTAGGGCGAAGCGTGACGCGTTGACGCTTGCGATACGACGAACACTTTGTCGCTAATTGTTTGTACTACGGCCACAGATCTGTACCACGGTAACGTTATCTATTATAATTAGGCTTAGGTTTAAGCAATCACCAGATATAATGAAATATAACGCCCAAAAAATCGTAAGTACTTACCAGAATTTAGTCCCCATTTTAATATGAAATTATCACCAATAAACGTAAAGTCTGCTAACCTAAAAAAGGCAAGTATCTTCAGAATAATCGCTGAGCTACCCAAAAAGGCCACGCATGCGCCAAATATGTACTCGCATTTTAATTAAAAATTTCATCCAAATATGTGACTGAATCGCGAAATTTCATATCGATTTTTTTCTTTCTCTTTTATTTTATTAAACTAAACTAAACTAACCTAACCTAATACGCAACGTCAATGACACAAAACTTTGCTAGTTAAAATTTGGTGCACGCGTGGCCTTTTTGGGTTATGAAAAGTTTTTGTAGTGCAGGCATGACTCAAATAGCCCGAAAGATTTTGGTACAGGTTTCATTTATTTGGTACATTTTTTTTTTGGATGAGGCCGTTTAGGGCAACGATTGTTTTTTTGGTGGTCATTAAATTTAATCTCTTATATATATATGATAGAAAATATTATAGTGTCTGTACGCAAGCTTAGTTTATCTCACGGTTGTACTCATACGGGCCCAAAGGCTGTATTCTAGTCAAAATTGGTATTGCAGCGACGTCCATCATAGAAGCTTAACCCGTTGACTCGCGATTCGCCATATTTGGCTAATAATACAATAGATTTCACAGAAATCAAACCACTTTTCCAGAAACTGCAACGTGTGTGGTTAAGATGGCAAATATGAGCATAAGCAAGGTACGAGTATACTTGTAATGGCAAAAAATATGATTTGTTATTATTTTTACGTTTTATTTGTTTAATAGGTTATATTTTTTCGTGAGTATGCCACCAGCTTTATTACTATCAAACGCGGAAGCTCGGCCAACGTCCCATACCCAAGGTTAGTAGGTTACTACTCGGAATGGATATCACAAGCCTGGTCTAGTCTATGTAGTTTCAGTTGTACCACCACTTTTTACGTAACTATGATAAATCAGGAGCGTTTTGTAATAAGCGTAGAATAATCATACTTACTATCGTACTCCCACCGACACAAAACGGTCGAACATATTACTTCAATACTATTTACGGCGTGTTCCTTTTTAGCCGCAATCGATCCTAATGGTGCGTTCCAGGATCAATACCTATAATGCCCAACCCGAATAGAACACTAACGCAGTTGCAAAGTACGCGAATTGAGTGCACTATTTGACAATACGTCATCAATACGTCTATCGTAATTAATTACTATTTTAAGGTTGCTATATTGACGTGGTGGTACTAAATTTAATGGTAAGGTTTAAGTATGACTACTTTAAGAGTATATTTTTTTTATCTTACATATTACACTAATCTAATACCTTTAAACGAGCAATTCTTGTACCTATATATAATCTGGTGCAGAACGCTAGCGGTTGCGTCTCGCCTCGCACTGTATAGTGGGTAAGATCCGACATATTTACGTGAGTGTTTCTCGTTTCTAATATTATAAATACACTTGGCTATAAGTGCATTTTCATATAATAATGCGAAAGTAACCCGTTTTGTCCGTTCAGCCGTTTAGCCCGTCCATTGTCTACTTTTTTCGGTGTCTTTCCGAACTACGCAAAAAAGGTCAGATAAAAAATACTACACTTGAATATTTTGACCAACTAAAAGCCAGTTTATCCCGGTGGAGAGCATTTGATCTGATAAAATTAATCACAAACCAGGGATATAAAAATGTGTATACATTAGGTGTACGCGCAACATGGCTTAGCACTTTTTGTACGTGCACATGGTGTACGCGCGACACGCGACGGGTTAAGCGTGAAAAGTTATTATCACGCTTAAACGGCTGAACGGATAGTGCATTAGTGCTGAAATTTGGCAAGTACATAGATTACATCCCGCGGAAGGGCATAGGATAGTTTTCATCACCGGCATCCATCACCACGAGTGAAACAGCGGATATCTAATCATAAATGAAAATACATATCTGGATGAGTTTTCACACCAAAAACTACTGAACCTATTTCATAAAACCATTAACTTGCCTTGATAGGTGGATAAAAAAAACAGATTGTCTACTGACTTATTAATCCGGGTAAATATGTTCAGTGAGTGGAACAAGCATTCTCTTCATACGGAGCCACAGAGCGCAACTAGTGTTTTATAATAATAATTTATAGGTTAACGTAAGTACTAATACTGTCTAATGGCCGGTCACAATAATCTATCTATCGCCGGTTTACCTTACTAGAGATAGATATTTGACACTATTTGTATGGACGTTATGTCAAATTTCTATCGGTAGTTAGCGAAACTGTGGTTAGATAGATTATTGGGATCCGTCCTAAATGTCAAACTGTATGGTCAGTGATAATGTGGTCTAAGATATCTTCTACACAAGTAAACTAACGTACTTTACTATAATTAATAATTAATTATAATTAATTATAGACAGTGTATTGTATATTGAATTGTCTTAGTTCAAGTAAGTAAATTCAAATAACTCGAAAACGGTTAGATTTAGGATAGGGTGTTGCATAGTCAAGTCAGTCAGAAACGATGTAAACTACACGCCCTTAACGGGAACAGGTCGACTTACCAATAACCCCGTGTGTCAAAATAATCGCAGAAAATCTTATTTTTCGTTTAAAAAAGTCCAGACTTTGTGTAGATTTTTGGAAACCAATACATTTCTAAGAATGCTGAGATATGAACAAAAATATCAAAAAGTAAGTACCTATATACGTACCAACACTACGTAGAAAACGCAAAACAGTATGTTATGATGGAATTCACAAGTATTCCATGGTTGCTATAATTATAGGAAAAATACTTTTAAGTTATGTGCGGGTAGTTGAAAGGGTGGACACGCAAAGCAGCTGGGGTTGAAAGAAGGCAATGCTTATTAACCTAAATGGTAGTAATTTTGTAAAATGTCACTAAGAATTAATGCAAGTAGCGCTTATGTGCTTCTTTCTTCTCTCATCAACATCATCATCATCTCAGCCATAGAACGTCCACTACTGAACATACGCCTCGCCCATAATTTTCTAAAAGGACCGGTTGGAAGCGGCCTGCATCCAACGTCGTCCTGCTACCTTTATCAGGTCGTCTGTCCACCGTGTCGGTAGACGACCTACGCTGCGCTTGCCGGTCCGTGGTCTCCACTCCAGAACCTTCCAGCCCCATCAGCCATCTGTTCTGCGTACTATGTGCCTTGCCTACTGCCACTTTAACTGGATTATCTTCTTTGCTATGTCGGTGACTGTCGTTCTCTTAATTTCTGATTCGATCACGTCGAGAAACCCCGAGCATAGCCCTCTCCATAGCTCGTTGTGCGACTTTGAGGTTGCTTATGAAGCCCATAGTAAGAGACCACGTTTCAGTGCCATAAGTCATCACAGGTAACACACATTCATCGAAGACTCTTGTCTTGAGGCTTTCTTCTCTACTATTTTATTTTATTTTTATTTTATTTTATTTATATAAGAAACATTATCGCTGATGAACATGGGCTTTTACTTTTGATTCATCATTTGTTGAAGCGTTATAGGTTTACGGGCGGACTTCATTTTTTTTTCGGAAAAGGGCAATTGGCGATTATTGCATGGCCATATAACGGCTCGCGAGGTCTACTGGTCTCACAGAACTACTAGTAATGACCAAGACGGTGGAAGTGTATACAGAAGAGTTCTTATGAGGTGGAGACTTTGGTCCTATCGTGGAAACTGTTGTCAAATAGGGCTCGTGCAACTCGCGCTAATTGCTGGTAAGTAACCATCCGTCAAACGGTCCATTAAACGTTGATGGCTCCAGTATACTACAAGGTGTAATAAATAGTCGTTCACTTGTTGAGTGCTCTATAACTCACATCGTAACGCGATCTTGGACACCTTCCAAATACCCTGGCGATTGGCGAAGATTACTGAGAATAGCGGCTTTGGTTTTGTCGGCAGAATATGATTTTTTTTTAAACGGCTTTGAATAAGGTTGAGTTTATAATAAATATAATCATTTATTTCAAGTAACAAAGACTCATATCAATTAAATTATAATAGTCATATTAAATTTAAAAATTACAATCAACATAATCCATTTATATCCATATCCATTATATTAATACCAAAATTACATTAAATTATTAGATTAAATTAAAATTACCTATTAATATTAAGTTTATTTATATGCAATTCACTACAATGACATATTATAGGGACAGTCGAGCCTGTCTGCGAGCGCGGCCAGCATGCTGTTAGCGCTCCCCCGCACCCTCCGCACCAGGGAGCCGCATCTCTTGCGCATAGTAGCGTAGAAGCAGTCTACTCGCGCTTCCGCAAACATTGTAGATGCGCTGCAGTAGCGGGGGAGCGCCAGCAGCATCCGGAACGCGTTATTGTACTGGATTCGGAGGGCGCTATAATATTTTTGTGTAAAGTCACTCCAAAAGCTGCACGTGTAGAACGTAGTGCAGTAGGCTCTAAATAGAGTTAACTTAACCTCTATTGAGCACCGTGCAAACCTGCGGATCACCATGTTGGCTCTTACCGCCAGCGCCCTCCTCTCCCGCTCAATGTCAGCGTTGTCCTTTAGGGTATGTGTCACGTAGTGGCCCAGATATTTGAACTTCTCGACCAATTCTAATTGCGAACCATACAACCTTATGGGAGGAACCACCGTCACTTTTCTCGGCCCGCCCTGGAATACCATACACTTGCTTTTTTTGACATTATACCGCAGTCCGTGATCCTCGGCATATCTCTCACACGTACTCAGCAGCTTTTGAAGTCCACAGGCCGAGGCGCTCAGTAACACCATATCGTCCGCGTAGCTTATATTATTAAATGATATATTATGATGCTTGGAGTGAGCAACCATTATCACCAGCTTGCATAACCACTGATGAAACTACTTCCCCCTTTCTCTCAGAGTATGAGCCGTCTCCACCATGGCCATGGCCTAATAACCAGGTCTAAGCGCTCTCCTGTATGAGGTGATGTGTATGATGAGAGCGCTCAGTTCAAACGTCTCTAGTGGTCACTCACGCAACACCCATTCAAGTACATAGCCACCTCAATATACCTAATGTCAAAAATACCTCAGTGCCTCAAGACAAGAGTCTTCGACCAATGTGTGTTACCAGTGATGACTTATGGCACTGAAACGTGGTCTCTTACTATGGGCTTCATAACTAGGCTCAAAGTCGCACAACGAGCTATTGGAGAGGGCTATGCTCGGGGTTTCTCTACGTGATTGAATCAGAAACGAGGAGATCCGTAGAAGAACGAAAGTCACCGACATAGCCCAGAAGATTAGTCAGTTGAAGTGGCAGTGTACATAGCAGACAGAACAGATGGCGGATGGGCCCGACTCGTTCTGTAGTGGAGACCACCACCACCAATAGACAATAGGTACCTCACCAAGTTCGTTACTGTACAGTTACGAATGACTAGGGTTACTCTGGTACAAACACTTACTGAATATACTCTTCCTCTAATATACGCAACAGAGCTCGATCTTCAGCATAAGAAACGATCTAAAACCCCTACGTAAGCAGTCCTCCGCCTAGGTGGGGCGAAATGGGGTCTCGCTAGCATTCACCATCTTGCCCCAGCGGTAGAGCTGGATTAAACTTCGAGCCACCTTCTGCAAGTACCGTTTAATTTAAACGCCACTAATGGCCATGCAACACCCATCTAATTAGTGACTTCACCAAGTTTTACTAAACATAAGTGTACAGATACGAATCACGACGGTAACTGTGATATAAACACTTTCTGGACATATTCTTCCTCTAATATGCAACAGAGCTCGATCTTCAGTATGTGTGAAACCTCTTAAAACCCCTACGTGAGCAGTCCTCCGACAAGATGAGGCAAGATGGGGTTGCGGTAGCATTCACCATCTTGCCCCAGCGGAAGAGCCGGATTGATCTTCGAGCCACTTTCCGCAAGTACCTTCAAAAAAAGGATTGTCCACTTTGTTTTAACCACACACGTTGCAGTTACTGGAAAAGTAGGTTGACATCTACGAAATCTATTGTATTATTGGCCACATATGGGGAATCGTGAGTCAACGAGTTAACGAGTTTTACCTCGTCCGTCAAAAACTATGATTTTCACCTGTTTTTCTACCACATGTAACTCTTCGTCCAAGAACGGTGACATCATCAGCCACATTTAAGGCCGAGAACTTGAAATTATTGGCCCTGCGCCAAGGCACACGTGAAATCTAAATATCTCTCTGTTCCACAAAACTGGGTTAATAACTTCATTTTACTCCGTGAGGTTTTAGGGGAAGTTCATGAATGAAACCTGTCTCTGAAGGTTTCAATTGCGGCGAATAAGTTCCCGAGAACAATTCTGCAGGCGCGGGCCGATGGAAATATCTAAGGAAGTTTTATAGAAATAGTGATAGTAATTCGCTTGTTCAGAACACCAAACTAAACAAGCGAACTAAAATATATTTTTAGTAAATTATGGAAGTTCTTATTCTGTTCACGCTTAAGTCCAAATTCGTATAATGCTTGCAGGTGACAATTCTTAAATTTTCCGTTTCTATTTAGGTGTGGGCATGTTTAGTGCAAATTATATTATGCAATGCAAGTTTATATGTATAGTATTGCAAATTTTATATAGTGCAAGTTTTTTTGCAATTTGTGACTGTTTTAGTACCAACTATGGTTGGTCACATAAAATTTTTTGATCAATATTAGAAATAGGATCGATTGGCATCAAAAATGTTTTTGTGTAAAATGGCTATTTTCTTGCTAACTGTATTTTTTTTTAAATCTCTAAATGGGGATCAAAATTCCATAAAAAATTATGGATAGTCTCCCTAGACCATTTTCGAGTAGCTGCAACGGATAAGGTACTTCCCCTTACTGCCTTGCTGAAAGTTTCCACCCTGTGTACATAATAAGAACTACCATACATTAGATAATTTTAGTTTAGTGTACAGCGAATTAGTACCATTCTGTATATACACGTGTACATTCACCTGCAATCAGATGAATGATACACTTCCCGTTTTCAAAAGTGCCTCAGCGTTCAATTTCATAAAAGTTACATCAAAAATAATCTAAAATGAATTATATTTATATTATTTTACTGCTTATCTGCATTGTTATAAAATGTAGTGCTTTAATAGAATTTTGAAAATTAAGGAATGTATACTTATCGCATATATAATATCTATATAAATATATAAAAATGCACCATTTTTATTATATTAATTATTTTATTTCTCCTCACGCTATAACTTGTGAACGGATTCATCGATTTCATTCATATTTTCTACCGACTTTTAAAAAGGAGGAGGTACTCGACTCGACTGTATTTTTTTAATGTTTGTTACCTCATAACTCTCGACTGGGCGAACCGATTCTCAAAATTTTATTTGAAAGCTGGTGCTCCCCGTGTGGTCCCATTTAAATTTCATCTAATTCGGTCCGGTCTTTTTGAGACTCCAATAAATGAACAGAGTGGATGTTGGTATCAAATTTCAAATTTTCAAATTCAAATTGTACTTGTTTTATAATGTTTTCAAATATTTGGTAGAAGATTCTTACACAAAAAAAATAGGAAAAGATGGGAGGTTATGGGGAGGCCGAAGGCGGAGCCTACTACGGGAACGAAGTCGCGGGCAGTCGCTAGTATTATAATTACTTTAATTGCAGGCGACTGTACATCACACGCGTTACAAGCATATTTTTCTCTGTAATGGGATGGGTTTATCCCGTCCCCTGTCTACTTCTTTCGGTGTCTTTCCGAACTACGCATAAAATTTCAGATAAAAATACTGCACTTGCAAAGTTTGACCAACTAAAAGCAAGTTTATACCGATGGAGTGCATTTGATCTGATAAAATTGATGAAAATGTGTAAACATTAGATGTACGCGCAACATGGTATGTACCACTTTTTTGTACGTACACGTGTACGTACGACACGCGACGGGTTAAGAAATATTCCAGTCGCGACACCTAGGAGGCAAGGAAACTCGATTTCAGGTGGTAGTCCTCTTGTGCTACAGGTCGTCTTCGTCAGCTAATATACTGCTGCAAAGCAATAGTGCGCAAGCATTACTGTGTTAGGGTGTGAAGGGCACGGTAGGAAGTGGAATTACTGGACGAAAGGGACTAAAATATCCAATTAAAAAAAAACCAATATCACGTGATGACGAGCGCAATGCAAAGCTACGCAAAACTAGCTACAGCTCTATCCTTCGCGCACAGCCGTGCGATTCTCTAAGAGCAAACATCGTTGACAACATCCGTGAAACAAATGACGACATGACAAGAAACGTTGGAAAAACAACCTTGTGTACAAGGGCGATATCTCATAAAGTATTTGACATCAGTGAGCTGGTCGACGAACTCGTCGACGAATCATTGGAGTCAATCGCACGGCAGCAACTATGACAGTAGCAAGTTAAGCAAGTGTAGAGTTAAAAAATCACAAAAAAATAAAACGACTTTAACACGAAAAAGGGTGTTATAACTTGTATAAGTCCGTACCTTGCGCGCAATATTGTATATTGTGATAATAAGTAATTTTTGAGGACGTAAGATTGTCATTATTATTTCTGTATTTATTTTCTTCTCTTAAATTTACATTTCTATAATATTTTAATAAAACAATATAAAATTATTATAAAAACCTAAACCTAGCTTTCCGTCAGTGGCGGGGCAGGGCCCAAGCTACCGGTGGTCAGGGCTGCAGAGTGAGGAACCTCCTGACGATGCGTACCGTGTCAAGGAGTACTGCCTTCTGTATCTGACCCTTGACCCAACTATCAAGCAAGAGCCTCTTGAGATGTTGGTCGAGACTCTTTGCTATAAGGCCGTTTGCCGAAACAACTATCGGAACTATAATCGTTGAGTCCACATCCCACATGGCGGTAATCTCGTGAGCCAAGTTAAGGTACTTGCTGAGTTTGTCCTCGGCTTTCACGAGGTTCTCGTCATGCGGAATGGTGATGTCAATGAGCACTGCTCGGCGCTGAGATCGATCTACTATCACGATATCAGGCCTATTGGCAACAATAGTCCTATCCGTGATGATAGATCGATCCCTGACCCCCCGAACTGGTATAGATGCGTATTTATAGTACGATTATTATTAATATATTATTATTATATTTACTCATTATTACAGTTACAATACAATAACAGAAAAGTGCTTAATCGAATTTGATGAAATTTAAGTGAGACAACCTCGGAAGTATACTCTACCAAACAATAAAAGAATTGTCAAAGTCGGACTACTCTGTAAACAATTATACGTACAATACAATACGCGTTCGACTTGAGAACCACTTCCTCTTTTTTGGGAATTTGTTGTAAAACGAACATATACTTTTGTAATTTCCTAACCCGACAATTATATATCATGGAGCCATATAGTCTAATAATAATAATAATCTTTATTTCAGGCAATAGCACAGTTACACATTGTAAAAATACCGGCGGCCCATATGTAATATATAATATAATATATACCATACCCTAATGCGAGACGAACCTGTGAATGAGTCTGAGTGACCAATTCGTCACCGCAACACCTTGACTGCCGACACGGAGGTGACAGACGAGTCTATTTGCGAACCGTGAATAAACTCTATTTCTGCCACCGGCCGGAATAATTATCACTAATGACCGAGTGAGTGATGTCAGCTCTTATGTGCTCCAATCTTTCCATCAGTGCTCCGTACAGAGCAGTACTCATCAGAAAGTTTTAATTTTGATATAGTCTATTATTATTATTTTATGATTAAAACTGCTGAGTATAATATAAAACAAAACAGTCCAATATACGCGTACATCATACATGGAAGAATTATCAACTGACAAGCCGCGCTCCGCGGTTTCCTCGCGTGAATGATGATGACAATGATTATGAATCAAATACAGCGTATGCTATTTAGGCATACTGTAGCTTTTTACTGGTGAATTTTAATTTTATCTGTTCTGTAGTTATTCGGTTTATCCATTACAAACAAGAAACAATCAAATATTTCCTCCAAGGTACGAATAATGGTAATAATGCTTAGTTTGTACCGGCGTTACCAATGTGACAATGACACGAGTAATAGTTAGACATATATTGCAGACTTTTTTGTAGATATTGATGTCTTTAAAACTGTGTACTCTAATCCTGGCTTGAAAAACTGGCCTCGTGTATTCGTCACAAGTGATGAACTGTGAATGCCCGTAACCCTAAGACATAAAGTCTCATGTGCCTGTAAATCCAACCTTATTGCTTACTCCTTATTTTTTTACTAGTTTTTTTTCGTATAAAACTATCAAGTATTGTACTATTTTACAATCCTGATTAAATGCGCGAACTTTTAATGGCACTTGCCAAGGCACTTTAGTACATTTTTTAAAGGAAAAAATAATTTTGAGAATCGGTTCACCCAGTCGAAAGTTATGAGGTAACAAATATTTAAAAAAACAGTCGAATTGAGTACCTCCTCCTTTTTTGGAAGTCGGTAGATAAAAGTAAGCCACAATGGTAAAAAATATAGATAGTTCTTTAATATAACAAATTACCTTTTTTCTAATTACAAAAATTAAAGTAGTTGTCGCTCACAATATTGAGAAATGCGATCTAAAGATTTTTTTTATGTCGATTAATTTGCGATCTTTTTTCTTCAAAATACTAGTGGGCCAACCACGAAAATCTGCTTAAGTGTAACGTTATCGTATCGTTTACGTATTCAGTAAAAACTGATATGAGTGATCTGTGCCACTATTGTACTAGATAAATGACAGTTTGTACTAAATACATTAACAATGCGATTACGGTACACTTAAACATATTCTGCTCGGCCCACAGATAGACACATATAGTGCAATATTATAATAAGTCTATTTATTTTAAACTCGTAACTATGCTCTGCATACTTTTCTAGTTTGTATCATTAACTAGTACATCTTTGAGCAGCACCGTTGGTGTATAAAAGGCGTCGTGGTTCTATTTGGCTAACGGTCAAATCGTATCCTCTAACCATGTGGAAATTTGCTTTGTAATTCTGATTGATTACATACGTAATTATATGTACACCTTTGGTTTCCGGTTAATGAGGTAAAAGAAATCGAAATTAGCTATTATTATGTTCCTCATTAACATATAAATCCTGTTCGGCATGGCCTTGGTACTTGTTACATACTTAACCCATCGCGTGTCACGCGTACACCATGTGAACGTTTAAAAAGTGCTAAGCCATGTCGCGCATACACAAATTGTATACACATTTTTAGACCTCGAGTTTGTAACTAATTTTATCAGATCCAATACACTCCACCGGTATAAACTTGCTTTTAGTTGCTCACAATATTCAAGAGTAGTACTTTTTATTTGAACTTTTATGAGTAGGTCGGAAATGAACCGAAAAACACTAGACACAGGACGGGTTAACTATGTGAATATAGGCATGGCAAAGAACAAGGTAGGATCTTTTTCGACTTTTCACCTCCAAAAAAGGAAATTCTTGGTTAGTATCAATTGATAATACTTACAAGTATTAACCATTAAAGTTATTTTTCTACCGACTTCTAAAAAGGAGAAGGTACTCAATTCGAGTGTATTTTTTAAATGTTTGTTACCTCTTAACTTTCGACTGGGTGAACCGATTCTCAAAATTATTTTTTTGTTTGATAGCTGGTGCTTCCCGTGTGGACCCGTTTAATTTTCAAATACGGTCCAGTAGTTTTTGGGGTACACTCCAAGAACTGAATAGAATGGAAGTCAAGATTAAATTTTTCAAATTGTACTTGATGAAATTAGGTACCATGTAATTGTGTTTGTAAAGATTAATTATTTACCACAAATGACGCAATTCATGTAAAATTTGTATGATTTCTGAGAAAACTATTGTATTCTTGGATAAATATGTCGACTGACGAGTCTACGGATTAAATAAATTGAGCTTACCCGTTGTAATGGAATACATAGCCTGGTACTATGCGGTGATGTTGCGAGGAAACTGTAGTCTATACTTACTAGGCTATCATAACTGGCAGACAGTGTAAGTGTACCAACCAAGACGAGCAGTGTGCCTAGCACGAATAACTGCGTTAATGTAACGTAACGTGTAGTTCACGTCAAACAGTACAAACTGTCATGTATCTAGGGCACAGATAACACATAGTCAGGACGAGCCATGTAGTAGGTGATATTATGTATGGATATCAGCATGCCGAGCGATAGCAAGGCTGCTGAGATCTGCTATGCGGTTATGGTAGCCTGGTACTATGCGGTGATGTTGCGAGGAAACTGTAGTCTATACTTACTAGGCTATCATAACTGGCAGACAGTGTAAGTGTACCAACCAAGACGAGCAGTGTGCCTAGCACGAATAACTGCGCAAGTGTAACGTAACGTGTTGTTCACGTCAAACAGTACAAACTGTCATGTATCTAGGGCAACTGTGACACAGATAACTCATACTTTGTACGGCGAAACGTGACGCGTTCTCGTTGGCGATACTTTTTCGCAAATTGTTTGTGCTACAGCCTCTGGGTGCCGATTGAACTGTAGCCGAACGGTGACTTTAATACGTTTTCTTATTCTGCTATTGAACAGCAGTCCAGCTGCAGTTACGTATCTGTTGACGTCAGCGAAAGATCAAGTCTCGGTACATAATGAACGCGACTCTAACTCATACTCTTATTAGTAGCGTTTAATGTATTATACTAGTGTTTAAGGCGCGCTCGTACCCTGATAATAGTAAAAAGCAGATTTTTTAAACACCTAGTGTAACGAAACAGATCGATAGTATATTATGAAAAAAATACAAAGGTTAGAAAAAGAATAGGCAAAAAGTAATAACCGAATAGAATTCATAAATATAACTCTCTTTCAGCAGAAAAAAAATCCAGAATGGGTCCACAAAAATAAACTTCACGTCCAAACTCTCAGAATTTTCAGCGATAACACTATATTTTTTTAGGTAGTACATAGCCATATACGTACTCGTATAGTACTAAAGTAATAACCAGATGTTTTTTCGATTGTGTTAGTATATATCGAAAAATATAAAGAAAACGTACAAAATCAACGCATTTCGCATTACGTCGTCCAATCTAACAAGCGATTTTAACCTTACGTAAAGCATCGTAAATTATTTTAAAATTGGGGTTGGACCGTGTCTTAAGTTTACTATTTGTCTCTACAGATAGTAGAATAGCTTTTTGTGTAATGTACGAACTACAACCAGAGTCGAACTGCAGTTACAGCGAGATAGATTGTTGAACGTTGTCAAATATTAGAACTAGAATTCTATTAATATTATTAAATATTATATTATTATTATGCTTATTTAATATCTCGAAAGTCAAGTTTATTTTTCGATTTTCCGAAACGCATCGCAGTGTTTTTTCATCGGTACGTTTAAGGCGAGCCCAATTTAAAAACAATTTACGATGCTTTACATAAGGTTGAGAATTGGATCAGATTGGACGATGTAATGCGAAGATGCAAATGAATGTGTGCTAATACTTTTTATATTTATTTCGTACAATCAAATGATTACATTTTAATGGTAAAGGAGTCCATAGTTCACTAGTAAATTTCATTGGGAATTCGAATATGATACATAAATTGAAATATATTTGCCCAAAATTGAATAAAAATGCTTTTTCCCACGAAGCACGAAGAAAAGTTGCAAAATTTAGCAAATGGTGCCGATTTTTTTTATGGAGGCTAGTTTGCTCGATCGTGTATTGGCTCCCATACTTCATAAGAACGTAAATTCAATTTATACTACGTTTTTTTTCGAACTTCGGTTATTAGGTTTAAGCGTCGAAAAACTAACTTTTCGCGAAGTCGAATAATGAAATTTGGTCGTAATCTACACTCATATAATCATAATCACAATCAGCCCATTTTGTTCCCACTGCTGGGACTCGAGCCTTCCTCTCAGAGAGATGAGTTGGGCCATAATCCACCACGCGGATCCAGTGCGGCTTGGTGGATAGGCTAGTGGCCAATCCATGTCGAAATTTTCAGGCCATCCGAAAGCCTTCGACATAGTCTAACGACTGTTCTAAGACAAACAATTAGGAACGACGGCTTAACGTGCCCTCCGAAGCACGGAAGCGCTAAGTTGAATGCCACTAGCACACACCCATCCAACTCCTGACCGCAGCAAGCGTTGCTTAACTTGTTGATCGGTTAAGATCGCCAAGTCAAGCTCCTCTGCGAGCGCTTCGGTCCGCTACGAGCGCTTCTACACTCATTACGCCTTAACCCTTTGCGTCCCAGAGACATGCATACAGGGTGTTTGGTAGAGGGACCGACAAACCAAATGAGCGTGTTCGGGGGGCCACTTGGAGAATACAAGTTGGCCAAAAAAAATCCCCGACACCCCAATTTTTTTTAACTAAATCAGTTAGTTAGCTCTGTTTTGTATCCAATTTTGCTTTGCGTGTCCTGAAGGTTTATTAGAGACCAAATTCAACTAAAAACATCCGGTCTAAAACAGATTTTACAAATGTTATGGTGGTAAATAGGTACAATTTCGGAGAAAAAGTAAAAAATCACAAAAAAAAGTTAAACATATTGGGGATTTTTTTTGGCCAACTTGTATTCTCCAAGTGGTCCCCCGAACACGCTCATTTGGTTTGTCGGTCCCTCTACCAAACACCCTATATACTTCAGTTTCATTCATAAATCTTTTGTTTTAGTTATCACGGTATAGGAAGGGTTCAATGCGCTTTAGTGTTTACCGTAAGGCATCTAACCTCACTCGTGGCTGGAGACATAAATTGGTGTCCAATTAATATAATGAGACGAAGTAGCAAGAGATTCATGACTGCCAAGTGAGTGACCTCCAGGTGTGCAGTCTGCCGTCACGTATCACGTGTCTTCTCGTCTGTCCCTCACCTACGCACTGCTGCTATAACATACGACCGTGTTTAGAGTTCCTTACGACATTAAAGGAACCTTATGACCAAGCCTGCTAAGAAAGAAAAGGCATTTATTTGAACAGATACTGAACACAACGGCATAAAAAATGACCATCAAGTATAACAAATTAAGTTACATTGAGAGTACATATCCTTATCAAGTACAATACGAAAAATTTAATACCGACTTCCATTCTATTCAGTGATTGGAGTTTCATTTCAAGCAAAAATTTTGAAAATCGGTTCACCCAGTCGAAAGTTATGAGGTAACAAACATAAAAAAAATACAGTCTCATTGAGCACCTCCTCCTTTTTTTGGCATTCGGTAGAAAATAATTTTAGTTTAAGATATATCTCAGAAATGGCATTTATATGAATTGATAGTGACTTGTTTTGGCTTAGTAGCCGTATATGCGAGTATACAACACTTGAATTGTTAGAACAATGTACAGAACCTTGGCGTGAGTACAACTCGCACGCAGCCTGTTTAGTACGCCAATACAAAGACACCCTATCTAACGTATATAGTACCTACCAACTATATAAGCGAAACCTTACAAGCAATTGCCTAGCCTGACGACAGAATGTCTGCCATTGCAACGGTTTGTAATATTTCTACGGTATATACGGTCTTCTAGTGCTAACTTAACCAGTCGGGGCGGCTTGCACCGAAATTCCTTAATTCTCGATTATATTGATTCGAGATTAAGGTGCTGTCAGTTCATGAAGACGATAGAGCGAGGGTTTTTGAAGCAGTTTAAATAAGCAGTGATTTACTTAAAATTGCAAAAAATAATATGACATTTCTAATGCCCGTTTTCACCAACATTCTAGGTAACACCTAAGCCAAGTTGGGTGACATTTTTGTACTACTAAGTGTTACCTAACTTGCTTAGGTGTCACCTAAAATGTTGGTTAAAACGGGCATTAGACTTCTAAGCATACATTGACGGACTAAAGCGCCATTTAGATGGAGAGAGGAATTATCGAAAGGAACATAAAAAAGTTGCTTCGTGTAAAAAATGTTAAAATTCACGATTTTCGCCCTATCCTTGGGCGATAATTGCCTCGCATAGAATATAATCTGTCTCCGTGTAAACAGATCTACAAAGCGAGAATTGCATTGCGAGATTTTGTGCCAGCCGCTACCATGAGTGCAGTGCGCGAGGGTGTATCATTTATATCTGCTCTTTTAAGACAAGAGTTAACAAAACTAACAGAACATACTTCACATATTTAATTTTGCTGTAATTTATTTAGGTTATATTCTTCAACTCCCAATTCTCTAGCAAATGCATTAAGAACTGCGAATCACGATTTTTATAATGCATATGCCGTATTCTACAAACACTCGTTCATAATAATACTAATTACTATAATAATAATAATACTGTATAATATTAACAATACTAGTAATTAATATTACTACTAATAATATTAATAATACTAATACCGTAAGGTACCGCAGGGGCGGCTTTGTGGCGAGCCGTCGGTGAGTGGCGACACCGTGGACCCTGATTCTCCCTGGGGCTAAATGAGACCCCTGACTCCCGGCTTGCCTTAATTGGCCGTCTGGGGGTGGAGACGCAAGAGCAAGACACAAAAAGCTCCAAGGGTGGAAGTAAAGGGCATAACGCCGGTAGTAGCGCTCTAGTGAAACCGCTGCACACCTCTCGACACCCTTTACACCAACGTTGCCCCTTTTGTCACCATTGATGGTGGCTCTTATGGGGCCCGTTTAGTGGGTGGCAAGTCACCAGCTGCCTAAATATTTTAAATGAGACTGTAATTGACAGGTGCCGTAGTCTCGTCCATAGCCCACTATCTCCCGTACCACTAATAAGTACATATCAATAGCCATGCCATTTTACCCATTTTTGTAATAGATATACCATGTTACCCTTCATCCAAAATGTCTGTTTTTATACTACATTGTATTTTTATACCAAACGGGCCTCTAAGTGTTGGCTACAACCCCACTTATGCCGGACCGGGTGAAACCCGTGAAATTGTTTAAATAAAAATAATATTCAAATTCAAATACTAATACTAATTACCTACTATACCAGCAATACCAAATTTTGTATAATTTTGAGAACAATTCCGTAGTAATCTCTAAACTCGAAAGGCAAATCTCGCACTCAAAACGGTTCAAACCTATTTGTATGATACTCGTATGAACATGAAAAAATCTCATACGAGATCGTGTTTACACAAGTCGAGAACTTGTAAGCTAGAATCTTCTTATAATACATTTCAAACATACCACTCAGTTTCGCCTTTAACACCTCAAACCCTCTAGACACAGCTCTCAGTACAGCTCTATCTATTATCATGATTGGTTACCGCACCAATTATTATCTTCTCAGAAACGCGCTACATCAAGGAAAACAATGAATGTTAAACGAGTTTAATTTATACGTGGTGGCCGCGCCGCGCCGTCTGCCTAGACCCGTCACGTTGAGAGACATACGTCATCTATGCTATGCTACTAGTAGTGGCGTCCGAATCACGCCAAAAGCACTATAAGCGCGCTCAAGTGTATCGATACCGCGTGAACGGGCAAATGATAGGCGACAGTGAAGTCGTAAGTGACGCCATTTCCAGACTTCCAGGGGCAGGAGCACACATAATTTGCGAAAATATATTCGTATAGCAAACATCAACGCGTCACGCGTGTCTGCAGCACTGTGTCACAGTTGCCTTTGGATGACCTCTCGCTTCCGTCTGGTAAAGAGTGACAGGTCGTGGAACGCGGGGCTAGAGATCTGCGAACGGGTCGTGTCGCAGAAGGAGGCTGCAGAGAGAGATTACCTCTACTTTCCCAATCCGCAGCCCCCATAACAGAGGTCCCGGTGATGGACAAGAGGGGTCCGACATCTTTTTAGAACCTCGAGATGGCTCCACCTCCAGCTGTATCCCCGACACTAGGGCACCCCGAGAAACACCATATGGTGGTTTAGTCGGTATGGTCTACTTGCTGCTATGGGGAATGCTAAGAAAGAGACATTATGTTTCTATTTCAGCGCTCTCATTGGCTGATCAACCATTGTTTACTACTTATTGTAGCAACTAGTTGTATTGCCTACTTGAGTTATATATAGAGCCGTCTTGGACTCAATTATATTCAGTTTTTTTTATTCTTAATTAAAGGGCTTTGTCGCTGATGCGATTATGCCGCCCTGGTTATTCCAACAAAGTAATGATAAACTAATAACTAATTGTTCTCTTACTTACTAACAAATAAAGTTTTCTGGCATCTTCAGATAATGGGTCTGATAGTATACTATTACAGCTGCCAACTAACGATGAATTCAAACTAGAATTAGTCCTTTCTGCTGAGTTCTGGACACATTCCATCAAAATATGATACACGTCATCGATAACATCACAAGTCATACCGTTAGGGGAAGTAGTTTTTCGCATCAAATATGAAAATTTATTGCATGGAATGTGTCCAGATCTGAGTCTTAACGCGGTTACAATATCGCGTCTACACAATAGACTGTTATCTATCCAAGTGAATGGCATTGGGTGAGGTTGGATCGTACGGTACCATATGCCTTTCTCTTTCGATCTTTCATCAAAATATTCCTTCCAGAGATCATAACAATTTTTTTTCAATAAGGGTATGTAATTTTGGAAAGAGGGGGTATATGCACAATCAGTACCATCAGAAATTGCTTTCAGTATTATTGTATCGTGAGCGTTACAATAAACTTTAAAACTGCACGTTGCGCCCTTTCAATCTCCATCATGGAGGTTTTACATGCCCGCCCCACGCAAGAATGCAATATCTTAAAATCTTAACCTAATTTGAGATAAATGGCAGCTCGATCGCAGAAGCGTCGCAGTAGTATGGCGATTGCTCAATAGCTAAGAGACTTTAAGCCCTGTATGTTAGTTCCCCGTAACTCCAGACTGCAGTGCAAGTACCGAACGTGCCGATCGATAAAGAAGAATGGCAAACCTCTTTGTGTTTTGGGTACCCTACATAGACGGACCTACGAAAAAGGAAACCATGCAAAACCAGTCCTAAGTAAGACTAAGATATTATAAAATTGTACCATATTTTTTTAAGTTGGGGTTTAAATGTTATTAGCATTGATATTTTTTCTAGGTTAGGTTAGATAGGCAGAATTCGTTAGCTTAAAATACTCGTATCTGACTGGGTTTTTCAAAAGAAATCTATCGTAATAGAGAAACGGGTGCTTGGCATTAGGTATCGTTATCGTAGATATGGATGCAACTACTTATATTTCACATGATAACACCTACATGAGAAATGGCAAATGTACAACACATACGAATCCAACAACAAAGGAAAAACTATTGGTGTCACTTTGTCATGTCATTTCCACTCTTTTGGCAGAATATACGTAGTATCATTAAAGTTGTATGGTATCCTATAGTCTATGAACTGAATAGCGTTTCGTTATAGCCACCAAGCGCATCTTGTGCGTATAAATTTTATTGTTTTAAATTTAGGTTTTCCCATTTTTCCCAACTGCTAATTAAATATAAATATGTTGATGAATGAATTATTTGCATCTACTAATAATACATAAATTAATTTCTCCGTAGTTTTCATTCTCAGTGGGTACCCAGATGACCATTCTCCTTTGAGTCTTGAATTCGTCATACTTCGAAAAATCTGGCTATATCGATCTTGTGTCGATAATTGCAAGTATTACGTTTAATATTATAAACGCGATAGTTTGTGTTTATGGATGAATGGATGTTTGTTATTCTCTTACGCTCAAACGGCTGGCCCAATTTTGAAGAAATTTGGCATTGAAGTGCGCTGAATTAACACATAGGATAATTTTCATCAACATTGTCATCATCCATCACCATGCGGGTGTAAGCACGGGGCGCAGCTAGTATTCAATAAAAAAAATAGACTTCGACCTTCTTTTGATCGTAGAAGAGCGAAATGCTCGTAGAAATCTTCAAATTATAGAAGGACGCATTGTGGAATGCAAACAATTCGTAATAGTCGATATACTGTCGACAATTTGACGATTGAATAAATCGTCGATATGACTTCCATACTTGCTAGGGGCGAAACGATTATCGATCTTAGCGACTAGACAAATTTAACGACTATTACGGTACTTGCACTGCTGTATCAATATGGTACTCGTAAGACACATATTCCCTTTTGTCAATCAGCATTGTGTACAAGTACATCGCGGATACGTCAGCACATACATTATTATTGGCTTCGTTAGACGGCTTCAATTCCAACTAATTACTAGCGGTCATTACGTACGACCGCATACGATGATCTAATCTGATAGTTTTCAACTTCAATAGAGTTAGTTAGGGCACAACAACAGCATAATATAATCTATCACGACATATAATAAAATTGTAGAGGTCGAATTTCTGTACAATGAAAAACAAATGCTAAAAACCGAGTCAGGGCGTCAATTTAATTTTATTCAAATTTTTTGTTTGTCTGTCTGTTTATACGGCTCCGATAGGACTGGACAGATTTAAATGAAATTGTGTATGGTGGTAGCTTATATCCCTGGTCAACATGTAGGATGATTTTGATCTCGGTAAATTAAAGAGTTCCCGTGGGATAGTTAAAAACGTAATTAAATTAAATTGTAATTAACCGTGAGGCCACGCGAGCGAAGCCGCTGGCGGGTAGTAGCTAGTACATATATTATAAAAATGAACCCCTATTTCTCCTGTTCACTCTATAACTTGAGAACGGATGGAACAATCTCGCGAATTCTTTTCTACCGACTTCCAAAAAGGAGGAGCTACTCAATTCGACTGTATTTTTTTAGGTTTGTTACCTCATAACTTATGAATGAGAACCGATTCTAAAATTATTTTTTATTTTGAGCTGGTGCTTCTCGTGCGGTCCCATTTAAAGTTCATCAAATTCGGTCCAGTAGTTTTTGAGTTACTCTCCAATAACTGAATAGAATGCAGATCGGTTTTAAATTTTTCAAATTGTACTTGTTTGTTGTGTTAATTATTGTCAGAAGGTTCTTATGAGAGAAACCCCAAGAAAAGAGGGGAGGTTATGGCGAGCCTACTGTCGCGCCCTCTGTCTTTCCTCAATTACCGTAGTTATGCTAAGAGTAGACAGTAACTGATTCGCAACAAAGTAATTTAGATAGAGGTAGAACAATGAGTCAACCGTTCCCCCGCATGCCCAATCTCGCTTATATCAGTTAGGCTAAGCCTAGTCCAGCAGATGCCTGAGCTATCAGACCCCCCGATCGACTATGCGGCTCCAGTCTGGGCGCTGCGACAGTGCCCGGGTGCTCTCCTTTATGCATGCCGATCATCGACATTCCTGGATGTCTGCCCAGTGCAGTTTATCCTTTATGAGCACACAGCGCCCGGGTGCTCTCCTTTATACATGCCGATCATCGACATTCCAGGATGCCTGCTCGGTGCAGTTTATCCTTTACGAGCACACAGCGCCCGGGTGCTCTTCTTTATTCATGCCGATCATCGACATTCCTGGATACCTGCCCGGTGCAGTTTATCCTTTATGAGCACCCGCTGGACGTGGGGGCTTTGCCCCACGAGGACCTCCTCCTTCCCCATAGTCCTGCCCATTCTCCAACTACATAGCCAATCGTTGCTACCCAGTTCGAGTGTACACCCGGGTACCTATCTGGGGTGAGCCAGCGCAAATGCTAGCTCCATGCTTGTCCGATGTACCAAACAATCGGACAGCGTCGACCGTGATGCATGCAGTGACACGGTCCCCTCACTATTCCATCCCATGTTACAAAGAATAATGAGTTCTAAGCACTTACCAGGGTTTACACTGCTGGTTGATTTTATTAGGGTACCGCCGGTACCACTGCATGTGCCTTTTTTACCTTTTCCTGAGCTGTGCTCTTGCCACGCGTCGTTCTATGTCGCCCCACCGACATAAAACTTTTTTATATCTCTCGTCATACCGTCAAACCCACACTCAGCAGAGTTGCCATAGTGCTAAAATAAATTGACTTATACAATGACAGTGACACTTACCAACTGTTTATGGCGACTCGCGTCTCACGCGACACCTACAACGCGAATGAAGTCGCGGGCAGTCGCTAGTAATCCATATAATTATAATTATTTTATTATGAAAACTAACTGTGGGTTATAAACATTATTAATCCTTCCAATACGTGATAATTAAAACAAAATATTTATGAATGACGTATATTTAAGTCTCTGGGACGCAAAAGGTTAATGTGTGCAACGGGAATCATGCCCGTTTTCACCAACATTTTAGGTAACACCTAAACCTATTTAGGTGACATTTTTGTACTACTAAGAGTTACCTAACTGGCTTAGGTGTTACCTAAAATGTTGGTGAAAACGGGCATTACTCACGTACTATGGCGAGACGCGACCGCGAGCGTTCTGCACTCTCCTTGAAAAATACCACCGGATGTGGTTGAAACTATATAGTTGGAAACTTCTGACTTATTTACGAGAGTGACTCATAGTTCTCATATTAAACATAAGTATTATCATATTTAATTAAAACTCTCGGATCTACGCCCGGTCCTTTTCTAGGTACTACGAAGAAATAATGTCAGTAAGCATAACTCGGAACAAATTCCACACAAAAAGTGGTCCTTCAAACCAAAACGACGTATGATTCCAAATACGAATTACTTCCGAGGTTACAAATAGATATCTTCGGTGATTGGTTTAAATTTCAGAAGGATAGCAGGGATTGGTCCACGCGCGTGCTGCAACGTATATGACAGCTGAGTCATAGCGCCGGGAACGATGTTACAGATTTAGCACGACTTTTATTGGGTCATTTTTTTAAGGCAGTTACTCTTCCTGATATTATTTCTTCGTAGGCTAGGTATTAGCAGAAACTAAAACTAAGAGGCCCTTTTTGGTTTTCTAGGCCTAATCGTTGACACTGATGTAGAATACGTAACGGAGGTAGGTATATTCCTATATCTACACTAAGTAAGTATATATCAGTAGTGAACTATAATTATTGTACCCGTTGTTTAAATTGATGTAGTCGAAATTGTCGGAAGACGCTGGTTCGAATCCCGTCCGAGGATGGAATTTTTCTCTCTAAATTGCAATGTTTGGTATCGCTAAGCAAAGCAGGCGTTAGTGCTTTAAAAATCATATAATTAACCGACTTCAACCAACAACAGCATGTTTTATTTATGTTTATGTCCTGAGAACTTTCGACTGGGTGAACCAAGCGCGGATCCACCGTTGTGGGCATGCCCACAACCCTAAGACTTGTGACATCAGACGTCACACTGTCATATTCGGCAGGCCGATGATATGACGTTTTGTAGAATATACAAAACCTGGATACCATTGACTTTCTATACACAGGTCATTCCAGGATACCGATGAAATTATTAACGTTTTCGCGAAAAAGAAACGTAAACTTCTTTTAAATTTTATTTGACATCATTTGATATCCTTTGTAGTTGTTTCCAGCGAAGTGACAGAGCAAGTAGTAAAAAGTGCAGTGCTTTGCCATGTACGGTTTTGAAGTGTTGTACCTAGTTCAAAAAAGCACTGGACTGTTATGGGCAAGCGTGACGTTTAACATCAGGCGAGCGACTTGATTCTATATATATCATGAGAGAGTTCATGCTCCGACTCGTACTTTGCTGATTTCGGGTGGCTGTGACCACAACCTTTTTTGTGGGCTGGATCCGCGCCTGGGGTAAACCGATTTGTATGATTCTTTATTTATTTGAAAGCTGGTGCTTCCCGTGTAGTCCAATTTAAACATCAAATTCGGTCAGCTGTTTTTGAGTTACATTACAATCCAATAACTGAAATGTGTTCCGCCTATATTGACGATATCATAATTGAGGGAGAATGACAATCGATCATGTATGTAGCAAGGATCACTAAAAGTACAAATATGTATTTTTTAAGTAAAACTCCTATTTGACCCGTCAGCGGCTATACGGTCTATGGAATACAAAGCCATAGGAATTAGATAATTTGATTTCACCCAATTATCTGAAATTTCCAAAACAACTTCCTTAGTAGATGCTTTTAAAAAATTAAGTTTGTACCGCCAACTGAATTTCTGCTTTTATGAATTTACATTTGAAAAGTTAGTCAGGAAAGCAGTCGATGTCATTATAACAATGAAATTTCTATTGTGTCTGGCCGTGTGACATTTGATGGAATATTATACATATACATATTTACAGGTAAAATCAGAGAGATCTAGCTAGAGAGATGCCAATCCGTGCGTTGAGTGCAAAACCCGTGTGGGCCGAGCACAAAAATCTGTTTATGTGTAACGTAATCACATTGTTAACGTATTTAGTACAAACTGTCATTTATCTAGTACAATAGTGTCACAGATAGCTCATAGTTTGTACTGAATACGTAAACGATACCATAACGTTACACTTAAGCCGATTTTCGTGCTCGGCCCACTGGTGTAGCAAGCAGCGGTCGTAACGTTGACGTTGAATAGCAGAATACGACCGTTAGCTTCAATAAGTTCATTATCCACTGCGGTATTAAAACTTAACGTTTCAATATTTGTAAGTACAGAGAAAACATCGTAAACTGTTTAAATGCAATATCGCGACCGGCGTTCAGTCGCATAATAGAAAAGTTGCGAACCGCCGCGAGCAATGTGTTCTGTTTTTGGGCATATTGCTGCGACACCGGCCCCGTCCGCGCCCCCTTTTCATATCTCCCTTGTTTCTGTGTTGTCAAACACCCTCTGTTTAACGTCGACGCAGTTAGGTAATAAAGAGTTCCTGTGAAAAAAAACCCAATACAAACCCTAAAGATATTACGGGTCGTCAAGGCCACAAACACGATTGTGTTGTTTTGACCTGGGCCAAAGCATCTAATCTAAATATACCTATTATCAATGTACAACAGCACGCGACTGATAAATATTGTTACATTATTCTCATGTACACAAAATCAACAGTATGGACGTTCAGCAAAACGCCCTGAGAATCTTTTTCAACCGATTTCCAAAATAGGTTCTCAATTCGACTAAAATTTTGCTATGTTTGTTACCTCAGAACTTTCGCCTGGGTGAACCAATTTTAATGATTCTTCTTTGATTTGAAAGCAGGTGTATCGCATTTGAATTTCATCAAATTCGGTCCAGCAGTTTTTGAGTTACACTCCAATAACTGATAAGTATTACGACTATTTTGATGATATCATCACTGACAGTGAATGGCAATCGATCCCGTAATTGCTAATTACGGGTTATACGGTATATGAATAAAGTTATTTCACACTTTTTACTGTTGAATTCAACATTTATTTAACGAGACCATTTATTTGGTTTATTTTGTAATTTAAAATCAAATTCAGTCAAATATGATTGGTGTGTTATTTTATCTAAACTAATACATATTACAAAGAGGAAAGATTTGTATGTAAGTATGTTTGTAACTAATTGGCTCAAAAACTGTACTGGACCGATTGCAAAATTCTCCAAAATTCACCATTATAAAGCTACATTCACCCTGAGTAACATAGGCTATATAAGATTCATCATCATCATCATCCATCACCGCGCGGGTGAAACCGCGAAGGGCAGCTAGTTGACAATAAAGTAATTTATTATTGTTATTATTGATTGATTCATCAGCGCAGAGCCTAAGCAGGGCTACAAACTTGAAATTTAGGCAGTTGATGCATTTTATATTGTAAGCAACCCACTAAGGGAAGGACGTTTGGATTTTATACCCCTAAGAGGGAACTTAATTTTAGACCAAGCGAGTGAAACCGCTGACGGGTTATCTACTTTATTTCGAATGATAGCATGCTATGTACACGTCTGATGCGATGGGATATAATTTGCAAAATATGTATTTGTCATAAAAGTAAACAATTGAAAAACGCGCCTTGCTTTTTCGGTCAAATCATTTATTGGCCCTTTTTAGTGACTCTGCTACGTACGGGATCGATTATTCATAGTCAATTACGATATAACCGACATAGGCGAAACACTTTTCAGTTATAGGATTGTAACTCAAAAACTGCTTTAGCAACGATGAGAGTAATTTGCCTTAACTTATGTTTCAACATAGCCTCTGATTCTAGGCATAATTGTCAAGAGAGTGCTCCAATTAAGAACAACGTAAAAAGACCGGTTAAACATTTTATTGCTTAACTCACACCTAGAGTGCCTACAAGGCCCACAACTGTCCAAGTGCAAGAGATGCGCTACTGCTTGTGATTTATAGCGTATGGTTTCGAAGGGCATGCTACGCGAAGACAACGTCTACAAACTACTATACAATTTCGGCCTTATCGATACGTGATAGGCATTAGAATCTTATCTACTACAACTGATATGTCAAAAAGCGTACATATTTGGCCCCATGCGATTTTGACACAAGAATATATCTATTAGAAACGTTCATATTATTTACGGAAATAGTTACCATGGTATTTTTTGTACACCCACACAAGGTCTTGAGGTCCCAAGCTAGGCAAAACCTGTATTATGATAATAATAATAATCTTGAATGCAGGCTTGAAACCCATAATTTAAAAAAATACGGCAAAACAAAAGACAAAATAATCAAATTATAAACTAACACTAAAACTTTTAAATATAAAATATCTGAAGTAGGTACATACTTCGGTCAGGTCAGCTTATTACTCGTAAATAACATAATACTGTTACAAGTCATTAATTATTTTTTATAGTTTCCGTCCAGGTGAACAGAAATCCAGTGCCTAAATATTGCACTGTCAACATTGTCAGAGACAGCCATCAGTATCATTCTTTTATGCGACAATGTATACGATTCTATAATAAAGTTCCCAATGTTAACCGAGATTTGCCTATTAATAAGTTTAAAATTACTATTAATACTAAACTCTGTTAAAAAGGTTATTACAAAATTTCGGATTACTTGGAGGATAAAACAGCTTGGGACTGATCACTCCAGGATCTATCTACTCGTGTACTAAGATGTCAAAGTGTAGCGTGTCTTGCCCTACTGATACCCTGTATACACTGGAGCTAAAAATAAGCGAACATTTGTTATATCTTTTAAGAAATTGGCTATACAGTCTGACATTATGTAGAAGACAAAGATGCTTGGAAATACTTGGAATACTCCACTTCTGGCAAGCTGTCACTATGCCACCCATAAATGTAATATTTGTAGTACCTAAGTAGAAACATTGTAAACATCTATATAAAAAGAATGGCCCCGAGTTTCTTGCCGCTTCTTCTCGGTAGGCTCTATATATTTTGGAACGCGGCGTAAGTTGTTAAAGTACATCATAATGAAAAATTGACGTTCATAAGTGCGTCTTTGAATATACTCGTAGAAATTGAATAAATGATTTTGACTTTGACTGTGCTGTTACTAGAACGTCTTAAGCGATATCATAACGAAGGGATTCTTGTCTTGACCGGATGATTGCGAAGAAGTCCGGTACCCTCGCTTCTGCAAACATGTTCGACGCACTAAAGTATCTCAGCAGCTTCATGAGAGACCGGTAAGCTTCGTTATACTGGACTCTCATGGAGCTAAGAGTCTTTTTTGTGAAGTTGCACCAAAGCTGGCAGGTGTACATGGACAAACAGTAGGCTCGAAATAGACTGCTCTTGACATCCACACATTATGGTAACCTGATGAGGGATATACATACTTATATACATATACACACCCAGTCACAGGCAAAGAGACACCCAGACACAGGCAAAGAGACAGCTCAAACAGGCATGCACACAAATGTTTGGTATGCCCGGGACCAGCGGCTTAGAAGGGAAGGTAACTACCGACTGCGCCAACCAGCCAGTCTATTTGAGTTTCTAATATTTCAGCACTATTGCACGCGCAATAATCACGGATGAATTGAGGATGAACGGGGGAATAAACGCTTACGAGCAAACGAAGCGGTCTAGCCTCTTCCGTACTCATTTTCACACGACGCACTATTACTATTGTTCGCAATGTACGAGTATTTGTTTCTCCTATTACGACATTCATAGAAACCTAACTAACTATCTAAACTAAACTAAATATCTAACCAAACAAGTAACATGCAAACCTATATGTAGGTGTGTATATTAATAAACAGCATTATACAAGGCTACAATTGACTATACTGATAAAGGCTGCAGTAGGCCGAGCACGAAAATCTTTTAAGTGTAACGTAATCGCATCGTTAACGTATTTAGTACAAACTATCATTTATCTAGTACAATAGTGGCATAGATAACTCATAGTTTGTACTGAATACGTGAACGATACGATAACGTTACACTTAAGCAGATATTCGTGCTCGGCCCACTGTACACCAAACGCGGAACGTGCGCGGTGCGTGCACGCTTTTCACCAGCTTGGTGATGGATGATGATAGTATCCAAGTGCCTCATCTACCTCCATACCAAATTTCACCAAAATTGCCCCAGCCGTTTGTGCGTTAATAATGAATAACAAAGATCCATACATCCATACTACATCATCACGAACCGTCTCGCACGCAGGTTTGATGAGTTCCAGCCTCCTGAACAAGCCGGTTTCCGAAGAGGCTTTAGCACCGTAGACCACATTCATACACTACGGCAGATTATACAGAAGACCGAAGAGTATAATCAGCCACTGTGTCTAGCGTTTGTGGATTACGAGAAAGCCTTTGATTCTATCGAGAAGTGGGCCATACTGCAGTCCTTGCAGCGATGCCAAATTGACTATAGGTATATCGAAGCGTTGAAGTGTTTATACAGCAAGGCCACTATGTCAGTCCGATTACAGGACCAGAGTACGGAACAAATTCCATTGCAGAGAGGTGTGAGACAGGGAGACGTCATCTCTCCGAAACTGTTCACTAACGCATTGGAGGATGTTTTCAAACTTTTGGACTGGAAAGGATGTGGCATCAACATTAATGGCGAATACATCACTAACCTTCGTTTTGCCGATGATATAGTTATAATGGCGGAGTCGCTCGAGGATATCGGCACCATGCTCAACGACCTCAGTAGAGTTTCCCAACAGGTTGGTCTTAAGATGAACATGGATAAGACGAAAATCATGTCCAATGTCCATGTTCCACCTATACCGGTAATTGTTGGAAACGATACACTCGAAGTTGTAGACGAGTACGTCTACCTGGGACAGACTGTCCAATTAGGTAGGTCCAACTTCGACAAGGAGGTCGCACGAAGAATCCAGCTCGGATGGGCAGCGTTCGGGAAGCTTCGATCCATCTTTTCGTCCCCAATACCTCAGAGCCTGAAAACCAAGGTTTTCAACCAGTGTGTGTTGCCAGTGATGACTTATGGCACTGAGACGTGGTCCCTTACTGTGGGCCTCATTAACAAGCTTGAAGTCGCTCAACGAGCAATGGAGAGGGCTATGCTTGGGGTTTCCCTGCGTGATAAGATCCGAAATGAGGAGATCCGTAGGAGAACTAAGGTCACCGACATAGCTCTCAAAATTAGCAAGTTGAAGTGGCAATGGGCAGGCCACATCGCTCGCAGAACTGATAACCGATGGGGAAGAAAGGTTCTCGAGTGGCGACCACGCACCGGAAGGCGTAGTGTAGGCCGGCCCCCCGCTAGATGGACCGACGACCTCATAAAAACCGCGGGGAATCGCTGGATGCAGGAAGCGAGTAGCCGGTCCAAGTGGCGTTCTATGGGGGAGGCCTATGTTCAGCAGTGGACGTCTTCCGGCTGATAATGATGATGATGATGATGATGATACATCCATACTCACAAACTTTCACGTTTACAATATCAGTAGGAAGTAGGATATAATAGTTTATTGTTACCTAGACGAACGTTTATCACACGCGTGTTTGGTTATTCTGTCTGGTAGTTTTCCATTCAAATACCTGTAAGACAGCGTTGTAAACAAAATCGTATTCGGCGTTTGGCTCAATGGGAAGTGCCCTATATACAAGTAAGTTTTGAATTAATTGCGACTGTCAAAACGTACGGCTTAAAGCCACAAAATAATACATAGATGCATAAATGAACCCCTATTTCTCCTGGTCACGCTATAACTTGAGAACGGCCTTACCGATTTCATTCATCTTTTCTACAGTCTTCCAAGAAGGAGGAGGAGCTCAATTCGTCTGTATTTTTTTGTTTGTTACCTCATAACTTTTGACTGGGTGAACCGATTCTCAAAATTCTTTTTTGTTTGAAAGCTGGTGCTTTCCGTGTTATCCCATTTAAATTTCATCAAATTAGGTCCAGTTATTTTTGCTCAGTTACACTCCAATAACTGAATAGAATGGAAGTCGGTATTACATTTTTCAAATTGTTAGAAAACGTCGTCTTATCCGTGTGAAAAGCTGGCTACCACATTAAAGTTACTTGACAATAGATGGCGTTGTTAAGCAACACTAAGCCAATGAGTGTTTGATTTGAGGTTAGATTGGTCTAATCTCAAATCAAATGTTTACTTACGAACAAAGCTCGCTAGGGAAGCACCAACTTTCAAACAAAAAAATAAACTTTGAGAATCGGTTCACCTTATCAAAAGTTATGTGGTAACAAACATAAAAAAAACAGTCGAATTGAGTACCTACCTCCTCCTTTTTGGAAGTCGGTAGAAAATGAAACCTAGCTAGATCGATTTATCGCCCCCGAAACCCCCTGCATACTAAATGTCAAATCGCTGGTGCCGTTTCCGAGATTCAGATTATATAATACACATATGTAAGAATTGCTCGTTAGGTCAACATAGTTGTCAACCACTAGCCTGTAAAGTGTAACAAGTACATTTTCTTAACCTTTTGTATCTCAGTTGCTAACAAATATTGAATGAAATCCTGTAAATGACGGCTCTATGTCAGTTTTGACAACTTCAGTAAGCAACCGATTTGTTAGGAACAGCAGGGTTATTCTGTACATCTTAGTTGCTCACAAATGTTGATAAAATCTTGAAAAATGGCGGATCTATGTCACTTTTGTCAGCTGCAGTCATCAACTTACTAACATTTTTGCATACTTAAGTTGTCAAAAGTGACCTAAAGCTGCCATTTTTCAAGATTTTAATCAACATTTGTTAGCAACTGAGATACATAATAGCCCTACTGATATACATAATACGCCTGCTGATATTCCGTTCATATCTTGCATCCACACATACACTGCAGTCTGGCCATAGTAAAACGTTTTGACTCACACAATCACGTGATCAAGTCGCGTGCCCGCGTTTAAAAATATAATAAGCGAGCTTGTTTACACCGCTATTAGCTATTTACGATCGTGGAAAACCACTGGCCGGTAGTCTGCGCATTATAATACATAAATAAAGATACGAGCAGAATGAAAACTGCCATGTGAACGAGTGATAACACAGTGTGATATGATAGATCTGGGGCCTTACTATGAGCTCTTAAAGCAGGACTTCTAGACAACTGCCCGGTTTATTCGTACCATGACAACTTTAAAAGCAGGCCTGCCCAGGCCTACTATTCAATAACCGCAGAAAAACCGTTCGCCTGTTTTTTTGTATGGACTCTCGTTAACATGTCGCTCTAAATCCACTCAATTTATTAGATTACAAACGTCTAGGCGTCTGCAATGTTGGTAATAGTAAATTAAGTATTAGAATGCCAGAGACAAAACTATCCGTTCACCTTTGAGAAATGTTATGATTGATGGTATGATTTCATTCAAAACTGTTTATGACAGGTTTAAGAACTGCACGGAACTTGCATGGTTATTACGAAGCTGATAGTAAGGCCCCAGAGCCTTTTTTACTCTTTACAGGCTAGTGGTTGACAACTATGTTGACCTAATGAGCAATTTTTACATATGTGTATTATATAATCTGGATCTTGGAAACGGCTTCAACTATTTTCATGAAGATTAGTATGGAGGGCGTGTACTCGTGTACTAAGATGTCAAAGTGTAGCGTGTCTTGCCCTACTGATACCATTATTATGGTTTCTTTTGTAAGGCAACACACTGGAGCTAATATTTTTAGCATTTGCGTCCCATATATTTATAAATATATCGATAAATGTTAATTATTTGGTCAGACTTCTTACCCCGTTGACTCGCGATTCGATGCCAAATATGGGCCAATAATACAATAGATGTCGCGTGTCGCGCGTACACCATGTGTACGTACAAAAAGTGCTAAGCCAAGTCGCGCGCTAAAGTATATACATTTGTATACCTCTGGTTTGTAACTAATTTTCTACCGATTTCCAAAATACGAAGGAGGTACTCAATTCGACTGTATTTTAGATTTTTTATTTTATGTTTGTTACCTCATAACTTTCGACTGGGAGAACCGATTCTCAAAACACTTTTTTTGTTTGAAAGCTGGTGCTTCCCGCGTGGTCCCATCTAAATTTCATTAAATTCGGTCCAGTAGTTCTAGAGATACACTCCGATAACTGAATAGAATGGAAATCGGTATAATTTTTTTTTCGAATTTTACCTGTATCAGATTAAATGCACTGCACCGGTATAAACTTGCTTTGAGTTGGTCAAACTATTCAAGAGTAGTATTTTTTATCTGAACTTTTATCTTTTATGCGTTGTTCGAAAAGACACCCAAAGAAGTAGACACTGAACGGGTTAAGTCACTTGGAAGTGTAAAAGAAAACAATGTTTCTAATGTCCGCCATACACCATCCTTCCTTCGGCAGAGTCATGACGATTTGACGATAGAAATGATAGTGTATGGCGGCCGTAAGTCGACGCAATCCTTCATCGATCGACGGACCTTCGTCTATTAATTATTCTGTGCCCATAAAACGTCGCAATTAAATCAAACCTATATCTATAGGGTATCGATGATTGAACAACGATTTTGTTTACGCTGTCGATGTCTTATAAATTGTATAGGTTAAATGTGGATGGAAAACAATCGAACAAAATGTTTCCAAAAAATACCGACATCAAAAAAGCAGGAGGTTATATATTTTTTTTTATGTGTATGTTAGCCGGTTTATCCATTTGTGGACCGATTCTCAAAATTATTTGTTTGGTAGACAATATTTCCGAGGTGGTCCCATTTAAATTTGATCGAATTCGGTCAAGCTGTTTTTGAGTTACTGTCCAAAAACTGAAGTGTTGATTTATCTTGATGATAAATCATCATTGACAATGGACCCCGTAAGTAGCGGTCCTAAAAATGTTGAATTTTTTTTTACCAACAAAATGAACCGACTTCAACCCCAAAAAGTGTGAAATAACTTGTCGAAGTCGGTACCATGCGCACAATATTGTGATAATAGGTACCTACTTTTAAACAAATTTTTTTAATTTCACATTTTTGGTGTTGAAGTCGGTTCCATTTTTCTTTTTTAATAATACCTGATTTGTTTCTTTAACCCTTCGAGTATCATTTCCGTAAATGTACGTGCGTTTCATTCATAAGTCTTTTGTTTTAATTATCCCGGTATATGAAGGATTAAATCAATTTATTTGCAAAAACAAATCATATATATATATATATATATATATATATGTCATACATTTTCCAACACAAGCCTTCCTTTTGCACTATGCGCAGTAGGGCAAAAACATGAGGTGTTTCACACATACCACTATAGTTTATTTTAAGACTATTTCCTATATTAATTAGTGACTACGAAGAAAACTTAATGAGATTTGTGTATTTTCTGCGAAACTCTCCGCAGGGCCGTGCTCTTGGCATTGAGAATGGCTTGTTGCCAATCATATTCGCTATATTTTTGGAACTGTCTCTGAGGCCTTTGACCTGTGGTTTATCATCGGTGGAAGAAAAGAATGTATTCAAATGATTTATTTGTGATACACAGGTAAGACAGGATCTTAAAATATTTTATTGAACATGCTGTGATCTGCTTTAAGTGTACAAATGTTAAGTAAACTGGCCTAGAAGTATATAATTATATAGATTAGTAAAATTTAAACATTATAGAAATTGTGAATAATAGATTGAATTGGTAAATTGTCATTAAATTAAACGATGTCAATAATATATGGTTAATTTGTCAATAATTACATCACAGTTAAAAAAAACTTGTTGTTCTCATTATTTTTAGAGAGGCACAGTAGGTACACATAATTCCATTCAACCCGACATTGACGGTCAAAATAAATAAGTCATAGTAATTGAAAATAATTTTTAATTAAAATCGTAAATCTGGACTTGAGTGTACATTTGACAGTGAATCCCTTATGTTTCCTCAGATCTGGGTCCTTATTCGCGATAACCATTCAAACACAACGCGCTGCGTTACGACATCTTCAAGGAATGATCGTGAAGTCAACGCAATTTTACTATCATTCGTCGGGTTACGTCCATGAATGGTCATAGCGAAAAGCGAATAGAGCGCCTAGATAAGTATTGACTATGACTCAGTAAAAAAAAAATACTACCATCTCTTTCTAAAATATTACTGAATACGTGAACAATTTTTGAGATGTAAAATACACTCGAGAGCAATGAATCCGGGTCACTTAAAGAATGTTAAAAATCTCGGAAACTAAAAATTTTAGGTTAATGCAATAAATTGTATTTAATAGACAATGTAATACTCCTTAAATGAAAGTAAAAAAATATGAGTCACCATACATTTTATTAACACAAAATTACATAAAGAAAAAAACTGCTGATCTCTCCTTAAAACAAAAATAGGAAACATGAAATTTTTGAACTTTATTACGATTTTCTTGAATTTTAATACTTCGTATTGCCTCCTCGTGCTTCCATTACTGCGTTTACGCGGTTTGGCATGCTGTACACCAAGTTCCTTATACGATTTTGATGTGATTGGGGGAGGGTTTCGTTGTTTTACGCATCTGCCTAGCTCGTCCCAAGCATGCTCGATCGGGTTGATATCCGGGCTGCGCGCTGGCCACTCCATACGAGTAATGTTCATCTCTTGAAGGTAGTCAGTCATTCACAATCCTACCTGTATGAGGTCGGGCATTGTCATGCATAAATATAGCATCCTCAGCTAAATTGACCATAAATGGGCCAACGTGATCATTGAGGATTTCTTCCACATATCTTTCGCTAGTTAAAGAGCCGTTTTCTATGATCACCAGCTCTGTGCGACTTTCAGAAGAAATTCCGGCCCACACAAGTACAGACCCACCACCGTAGGCTACTTTTTCTTCGATGCATGCTTGCTTGAATCTTTCCCCTGGTCTTCGATACACTCTGTGTCTTCCATCGTGCTTGTAGAGCATAAATTTTGATTCGTCGGAGAACATAACTTTTGACCAATCTTCAATACTCCAATTTACGTGGCTCTGGGCATATCTTAGTCTTGAAATACGATGCCCACGCTCCAGTTTAGGGCCGTTTGCAGGTCTAAGGGGTTTTAAGTTAGATTCAGCAAGCCGACGTCTTACTGTCCATGCACTTGGGTTACTTCCTCCGAGGCGTCGAAACTGATTTGTGAGTTCAGTTCCTGTGAGAAAGCGATTTCGAAGCATGGTGTTCACCAAGTATCGGTCTTCTCGTGCTGTGGTACACCTGGTTCTGCCCGTTCCTGGTCTGCGTAGGTTAGAACCAGTTTCTTCGTAACGTCGGAGAACTCTTTGTACTGTTGACAGCGACACACCGACAGTCCTGGGTGTATCGCGCTGACTCCGGCCGGTTTCCAGCATTGTAAATATTCTGGTGCATTCTTCAGGCGTAAGCGACATAATTACAGCTTGAATAATGAATATAGAGCACTATCAACATGGTTTATGTACCCACATAAATGACAGATTACAAACCAAATGCTGTAATTTCGTAGTTCCATCTTCGAAAGTGGCCCTTTTTCAAATTTGATTTTTTTATGATATAACTTTACAATAACTAAGAAGTTTTAATACCTTCATTTAAGGAGTATTACATTGTCTATTAAATACAATTTATTGCATTAACCTAGCATTTTTAGTTTCCGAGATTTTTAGGATTCTTTAAGTGACCCGGATTCATTGCTCTCGAGTGTATATCACCTACATCCTTTTCAAATCTATCTCTGCATCTTCAATATAAAGCGCGAGACACACGGAAAAAAAGAAAATTCCTTCCGAGGCGAAAAAACCCAACTTTCTAGATGGTAGGGTACGGATTGATCCAGCGGCTGGAAGACTGGGCTATAACCGCTTCAAACAAGTCTTAAAAAAACTAAATTCGTTACGTCTAGGATACGCGTGGGCCTACAACTGTCTTCGTAGTCGTCGAAAGGATCAAGGGTCAAAACCTTGTGGGCCAAGTAAATCAGAGAAAACACCTTAAAAACTCACACTCGAAAATATCCGATATTTATGATATATATCAACAATTTGATATATATAAACAATTTGATATATATCAGATATTGTCTATGACAGTCGTATTATTAGTTTATTGTATTATTTATTCATACTTTACTGTTTGCATATCTGTTTTATTTATTTAGGTAGTTATACACAATCAGAAAAACATCTCAAAATATACAATCTTCTTATAAATCGGGAAAAATCAAGGTAAACATTTAGAATCGTGGCGCCTGAATTCGGGGGGAGGGGGGAGGGGGAGGGGGGGTTCGGGTAGTTTTTAATGTAGTCCACTGACGAGACTGACACCTTCAATACCGCTAGAATTGTCAATCACCACTGAGATGCTGCTATTCAGTGTTTTACTTATAATTATTATGGTTGAAACATCGGCCATCCGCAATACCAGAGGTCTCGATGATGCGTTGCCAACCTTTGCGGAAGGATCAAGCTCTCTTCTTGAACGCTCCTAAGTCGCATTCCTACGGAAATACCTCAAATGGCCGTTCCGGTAAGCGCCGAAATCACTCGCGGCTTTCGCATACTTATTCCCTTATAATCCCACGATCATCGTGAGCGAGCTCGTACGTCATCGATGACGTCACCGAAAACGCTCACGTCGCGACCACAACGCTCGCGGATCGAAGGTGGGTTTTCGCGGTCGGTGCGAGTTGTCACTGCCAAAGCATCAAATAAGCATTGAATTCCTTCGATTTTTGACAGAAAATTTGGTGCGCATTTCGCGACTGCGTAACCGTTCCGTTTGGGTTGAACATTGCAAGCATTGATCCATAGCGGAACGCTAAACCGGGTCGCAACAGTTGTAAGCGTTGACGCCGCTTGCCGGAACGGGTACGTCCGTTCTTATCTCACTTTGTTATCTCACGCACAATAAATAATAATAATTAATCCGTTTTTATCTCGCTAAATTACAAGAGTGCGTTTTTATCTCACCGCACTCCTACGCCCCAGAATAAATAATAGTACTCCGTAACTGCACCTACCATAAAATATAATACCAATTATATGTTACTAGTACTTTTGATTATAACTCTGGTACAGAAGAAAAGTAACTAGCCAAAATATTCATGTCACAAATAAGAATGTTTGTGGGTGCGAAAAAAAATATAAATTATCTCAAACATTTTTAATTAACAAAAATAGTAGAAAAATAATCAAAGTATATAGTAAAAAAAAAGCTAAAAAAAACTTTTCATATTAGGTTAATATTTACTTTATTCAAATAATCACAGATTTACTAGAACTAATATCAGTTTAATTTGTCTTGGACTGACTACGTAAGAAAAGTATGTAATGCTAAAAAAATATCACATGTATTCAGGCACCAATAAAAGGTATGCACTAAAATTATAGTTATACATACATGACAGCAAATTTTCAAAATTACTAATGGGTTATCTAAATCTAAATAACTATAGACTTTCAACCAATATCTAATAATCAGTGAAATTGTTAACCAATAATAATTAATGAAATTGTACGGTTAAACATAACTTACACTAATCGAAAGTAATCACAGATTTACAGGAACTAAGATCAGGCCCCGATTTTACTAAACAAATTGTTTTTAAATTGTAATTGTTTCAATTTTCAATTTTTAAATAATTGCATCAAAATTGAGTTTTTAATATTTTTTTTATACTAGAAATATTCCACCATCTAATATTATAACTTAGTATAAAAAAACTGACAATTATGAGGCCATAATTAAAAATAAAATTGAAACAATTACAATTTTGAATTGAATTTTTTCTTTGAATTAACATTTGAATGTGCCATCTCCAAAATATGTCGTAACTTCATTCATCCGCAGTCTAGCCTCTTCACTGCTGAATTCTATTATTCGGTTATTTCCATCTTGATAATCGAATAATAGAAACTTTTTGGAAATTCCAAAAAAAACTTTTTTTGGAATTTCCACTTCAGCTATATTTTGGGAGACAGTTTTTGATACATTTTGGCTCTTGTTACGAATATCGTAGAGCGCTGTCTTGACGCTGGTATATCGCGGAATATTTTCAATCAAATTGATTCCTTGATCGTTAATTTTTGCAACTTCTTCGTAAAGTTGCTGTACGGTCGTCCATCTGACAATTTAACTTTTTCTTTCAACGCCGCCATGGACTTATTTATAACTAGTTTTGCATGATTCGGTTTGCAAATACATTTGTGGTCGCTTTGATCTATAATTTTATTGTCTTTTGTTTTCACCGACCCGTAACATGATGCAGTTTTGCACCGCCATTTTGTTGAATTGTCTTTATTTATTCTATATTGGGTAAATTCTCTACCACCATACACTAATAAAGGTTTATTTTTATGGATTTACTTAGTTCAAAGTTTGCACTGTCAGAAATATCTAGCTCTTCCATTTTCAGTAATTGATTAATTTCCACAAACACACACTATCACAGAATTCACCCTTATACTTGCACTCACTAATGTCTCTATGCACTACTTTCCCTTGCTATGACGTAGGACTGACTAGTTTGAGATAAGTTTTTACAATCAAATTGCTTGGGCTATTTGCACACATTGTTTCTATCTCTTTCTGTCTTGTTCCTTAAAACAATGCCTGGTTCCCAGATGTTATTTTTTTACCTGGAAGCTAAACAATAGACATTGGTGCTGTGACACAGAATATTCATAGTACTCTCTTGTGAGATAACGCCGGACGATCTTGTGAGTAAAAAGCGAACTAAATAATTATTTTATTTTTAATGAGATAAAAACGGTCTTCGTTTTTAATTTGAGTGAGAGGAAAACGGAAAATAATGCTCGTGAGATAAAAATGTGAGATAACAACGGACGTACCCGCCGGAACGTACTCATAGTGACAGTGTGAGGCAGAAATATTTCACACTATTTGCACAGTCTATGCCTAATGGTTCCGTGAGTTCCGTCAAAGATTAATGGGGGATGCCAATAATCTATCTATCCACAGTTTACCTTACTACCGATAGAAATTTGACATAACGTCCATACAAATAGCACATCATAAAAATCGTATTTTATGTAAGACTCATTGTATGCACGACATATGTGTGTGATAGGTGAATTCAAGCTAAGATTAGTTTTCGCAGTTGGTATAGCATTTGAGATTCGACGTCTTATTATTATTATAGTGCGTTCGAATAGACCACTGTTGGCAACAATAACGCTAAAAACGCTCACAAGGGGTGTTCGAATTGGGAATCCGTGGGTGAAAATGTCGTTTGTCTCTTTTTGTTCAGCGTTCGGAAAGCTAAACAAGTGCAATTTGAAAAATTTAATACCGACTTTCATTCCATTACTTTGGTAAAAATCAGTTATTGTAGTGTTTAACTCAAAAACTAGTACACGGGAAGCACCAGTTTTCAAACAAAAAGAATTTTGTGAATCGGTCTACCCAATCGAAAGTTATGAGCTAACAAACATAAAAAATACAGTCGAATTCAGTACCTGGTCTCCTCCTTTTTTTAGAAGTCGGTAGAAAAAAGTATTTTTGCCACCAAAAATAATAGAATAGAATAGAATATAGATTTATTCCAGATCATCACACAACATAACAATAAATTACATGGTAAAGATAACAAAGTTATTAACTAAACCTGAAAACAAAACACTTTTTGTAATGTTGTGTGATGTCGGGAATGAGCCCCGCCTCAGCATATGCTAGGGTTGAAAACCTTAGCGCTAGTTTTCAGTAGGAACTCTTGACCGACTTCACGAACGCCAGTGTAACAATGAGTATAAAATACAACAATTAATAAAGAAGCATACAGAGTGTGTACAAAACCAAAGGTATAAAAAACATTACAAATAACATATCAGGAGCAAGAACCAACAATATAACTAGTTCTATATTTATTAAAACGATTGTAAAATGCTGAATATTGTCAGTGCCCAGTGAGTTGTGCCAAATACCATAACCTACGAATAATAATAATTCAGGAACAGTAACTGCGTTAAAAAAATGACCCAACAAAAGTCGTGTTCAAGTAGGCGGGGCTTAAAAGTCGTGTTCAGTACGTCATCAGTCGGACATTTTTCTTGCAAGCGAGCACACGTGAAATCTTCGCATACATTTTAATTTTTATCATTGTGAACTACAGCTGTGAATCATCATGCCAGCTTGTGTTGAGAAGTGGTGCAGAATCCATACAAGATTAAAATGTCCAGGAATCATTTTTATTAGTACGTAGTAGCAAAATTATATTTATATTCAAAGATGTTCAAATACGTATACAAACCGAGATGGTCAATACTATGCAAAATAAAGTCGGTCTATTTTTGTTTAATGTATATTTTTTTACAGAACTGAATATTGAAATGTAACAGCAATGTATTTTGCTTATTTTGTTTTAATTCCATTTCCTTGCCGATCCAATGCAGTAAAATAAATGCCTCTCTGCACTTAAGCTAGAAAGACAAGATTATGACTAGATGCCTGTGAAAACCAGCATTATATACTTACTCCGTTCATTTTGAAGAAAAATAAATAAAAAAGACGTGTGGCACTCGGAGACTGCCGCGGTAAAGCTATTGCATAGCTGTTTTTATCAACTTATGCAATTATAATTATTTAACCAATGCCATCTAGAGGTAGTCTTGAGTGAATCGCCCGCAATACTTACATGTTATTTTTAAACACAACATAACAAATGGTTTCGCCTATATATCCTCGAAGGGGTAAGCAGCGGTGTTTTCAACGCCTACATTTAAGTTAAGTTTTATTTTTGTTTGTGCCTTAAGTTTGTGTCGCTTGTATTTTGACAGCTCGATACACTAGACTCAAGGGGGATGAAATGTAACACAAATGCCGTCAAGGGTGATGAAATGTAATGACAGTTTTTTTAATGGTGATTATTTTTATATTTGTATGTACTCGTAATTCCTGTCTTTTATTATTAGTGTTTACTGATTGATACATATTTTTTTTCTTGGATTTCTATTATAACAATGGCGTTTGACCATGTACATATTTTATGATATTTTGGTATTTTTAGATGGATGTCTGGTCGGGGTGAGCCCTTGGAGAAGATAATAAGCTACTCGAAGTACTAACCCTGCGCAGACGTAGTCGCGGACACCAGCTAGTTAAATATATTTTTGGTTATTTAATCTCACTTTACTACATTGCGGAAAAAGAGTCTCTTCTAATTACTTCTAGACGAAAACTTAATATTTTGCGGGACATACATTTTACTGAATTTTAAATGAAATTTAAAAAGTAACCGATATAAAAAAAAACAAATAAAAAACATTGTGTATATTATTGACTTGGTCCAATCCACTTGTTGCATTACATCGTCCACGCCGCTACGACTCAGTTGTCATAGTAGACGTTGCAGTACGCGCGTGAGCCAATCCCTGCTTTCCTTCTGAATTTAAACCAATCACCGGACATGTCTATTTGTAATCTCGGAAGTAATTTGTATTTGGAATCATACGTCGTTTTGGTTTGAAGGGCCACTTTTTGTGTGGAATTTGTTCTGAATTATGCTTCCTGACTTATTATTATTCGTAGACCATAACCATCAAAATCCGCATGCCAAACTTAAAACTTAACTAATAAATATGGTAAATGTATGTAAACTCCTAACGCCAATGTTCCATTAGGTCAAATATAATTTGATTAAGGAATAAATAGTAAATAAAGAAGTATTAAATTGCATTCAACGAATAATTCACATTATAAAAATGATAGTGTAGACATATCAAAATTATGTATCACAAAATATAAACTATAGTACCTACTTGATATGTAATTCAAAGCATAAATTAATGTTAACCACATATTATAATTTCATTATGCCTTCGGGAAAGTTTTTACTTATTTATATTTTTTGTAAATATATCAAGTAATTTTTTAGATGCTTGCTAAATGTTTGTAACGTTTTCTGTGCTCTTATTGGGGGAGGGAGATCGTTCCAACACCGAGTTGCAGCAAATCTGAAACTGCCACGAAAAGCTTGTGTTTTGTGTCGTGGTGTCACCAGCCTGTAAGCTGACGCTCGAGTATTGTATGAGCGTTTCTCCTGAGCCCAAATCAGTTTCTGCCACAGATATTCTGCTTTTTTAGAATTAACTATACCAAATAACAGTGTGGCAAGATGGAGCTGCTGTCGTGCCTTCATTTTCATGAGGTTTGCGTCATTGAGAAAGGGCGTTACATGGGAACGAAAAGGGATATGAAAACAGAAGCGAGCGCAGGCATTCTGTACTCTTTGTACAAGGCGCGCTGTTCTAGATAATAGACACGGACCATAAACAATGTCAGCATAATTAAGCTTAGATAAAACTAGGGACTCGCATAATAATATTCTGAGATCGAAACTAAGGTACGGCATTGTATAGTACCTTCAACCTATAAAAACAATTGCGTACCGCTTCCTGCACATGTTTTTCAAAGCGCAGGCGGCTATCCATAATTAAACCACAATTTCTAGCTTCAGAAACACATTCAATTGGATCATTATGTATAAAAACCTGAGGGTTATGATTAACGATGTCTGACAACTGCTTCTTAGATCCCATAAGTAAATATTTCGACTTAGAAGGATTCAAAATCATGCAATTACATGTAGCCCATAGCGACAATCGTTTTAAATCTTCATTAATTTTGGTAACCGCGAGATCTGTATTCTGAGGGTGCTATTTTTGACCCACGTCAGGAGCATGGTTGTTTGTGATCGTTTTTTGACAGCTATATATTTGACAGCATAATCATGCGATTTTAGGTCTTATGCTCGAATGAGCGTTCGAGTAGGGTGTAGGCAAAAGTGGCGAAAGTAGCAAAAATAATGTTTTTAAACTTTACGAACGCTTTAACAAAAGAGTCATCAATGACAACACAACCAATGCCCTCAAAGCTAAACGACACACCAGTAAATAGAGCGAAATAGGAATTGCATCAGCGATTCGATCCTGTGTCTATTAAATTATAATAATAAGTAGGTAGTTTTTATAAAGAATACAGTAAGTGTGACTAACATATGAGATCACGCTAGTCTAGAGTTAGTTCAAATATGTTTATTTTGACCAAAACCATGTTATGAGTCAAGCGAGGACAGATTGCATCAAGATTTTGAGAAATTATCTCATCTATACATATAACTTGTCTTGAACTGAATCATCAATCAACCTGGGTTAAGGAGAACATAGCATCGTCTTACAAACATAAGAAAAGTTGATTTTTAGACACTGAAGAAAAAAATACCGAAAAATGGAACCGACTTCAACAATAAAAAGAGTGAAATAACTTATTGAAGTCGGTACCATGATAGTTCAAAAGTATCTAACAAAACTGTGTGCATGGTACCGACTTCGATAAGTTATAAATTTCACACTTTTTAGGGTTGAAGTTGGTTTTTTAGTTTTAACTATCTGGTGCCTGCGATGTCGTTTGCGCAGGATTAGTACCTACTTCGAGTAGCTTATTATCTTCTCCAAAGTTATATCCCTTCAAGAGTCGATGTCATTATAACAATGAAATTCCTATTGTGTCTGGTCGTGTGACCTTTGATGGATTATCTATCTTTATACCAAAATGTCATAAAATAGTTACATGGTTACATGAGTAAATTTAAATACTTAGTAAACACTAATAAAATATAGTACCTATGTACATACAAATTTAAAATTAATCACCATGGTAAAACTGTCATTACATTTCATCACCCTCGACGGTCGCCGAGCACGTCTAGTGTATCATGCTTTTAATATGATAGCGTGCTTTTGACTAAGCTATCAGAAACTGACATAAACTTTGACAGAACTGTCATCATTACGATCTTAACGTAGGCCGAGAACTTGTTATTTTGTCTATGCTGTGCCCAACATTATTACGCTTTTTCACCCGCTTGGTGATGGATGATGATGATGAAATGTATCCTATGTGTAATTCCAGCGCTTCATCTACCTCCATGCCAAATTTCAGCAAAATTGTCCCCGCCGTTTGAGCGTGAAAGAGTAACAAAGATCCACACATCCATACTCACAAAATTTCGCGTTTTGTAATATTATTAGTAGGATTTGTAGGATTGCCAGTTGCCACAGTTGCTATAAAAATTAATTTTTCATTTAAATATTTGTAAACTCGAGATCAAGGTTTACTCAATATTTCTTTACGTACGTTGAAACTTATTTCTCTATGTGCATCGGCCCATAAACCTTAGGTGGCGATCTCGTAGGGGTGGAATCTGCTTCCATGGTTAAAAATACTGATTTTACTGACTACAAACATCTAAAATACTGACCATTTACTGGCTAATCCTAATTCCTTTTTCGGATTTTGATTTAAATCGGTGATTTTTATTTAGAAAAAGAAATTTCATTAAAAATCGTGTAAAAATCATGTAAATTTTAGTTTAACTTGATTTAAATCAACCAACCCCGGCTCTACCCTCATACCCCCGCACTAGAATGCGCTATGGGCACGCAAGCCATGATATACACACCTACATTAACACATGTAATACCGGCACTTCTTCTTTCTTCTAGTATTTGGCATATTTGGCAAAAAATTACCATGTGTGGATAGTTTATTTAACAGTGTTGGCCTTACTTGCATATTTAATGAGGCAAATACCAAACACGCGTTGCCGCACGTTTATCGGTTTTTGGAGACACATCAAATGGATCAAATAAGCAAATACGCAAACATTAATGTCATTTGTCTACCGCCTCTATTTGCATGTTCGCATGAACGTCATATATTTTGCCAAATACAACAAATACCCAATAGCGAACACAGTCATGTGAATTGCCGGCATATCACAAACATGCAAAACCTATTCCACAAACATTACTTTATTAATATTTGCCCAAGTCGGAGATCGGTACTGGATTATTCGAAGGTAGAGTCACCGACTAGGCTACCACGGTCATCATGCAACTTTCCTGTATCAAGAAGCGATGGCCATTAATGCAGCTGTAAACTGCACTAATCGCCACATCTATGAGAGAGAGATGCTTTCCACGCCCCGCTTGAAAGACCCGGGGTCATAGCTGCAAGGAAATACGTACGCCGGCAAACCACTCCACAATTTACTTATACAGAGGTAGGAACTGCCAAACTTTTTGGTTCGTGGAAAATTTGAACAGTATATGGGTGCAATGTATGGGCAGCGTTCCGGAAATTTCGCGAAGTCTTCTCGTCTAAAATACCTCAGTGCCTCAAGACAAGAGTCTTCGACCAATGTGTGTTACCAGTGATGACTTATGGCACTGAAACGTGGTCTCTTAGTATGGGCCTCATATATACGCTCAAAGTCGCACAACGAGCTGAGTAGGCTATGCTCAGGGTTTCTCTACGTGATCGAATCAGAAATGAGGAGATCCGTAGAAGAACTAAAGTCACCGACATAGCCCAGAAGATTAGCCAGTTAAGGTGGCAGTGGGTAGGGCACATAGCACGCAGAACAGATGGCCGATGGGGCCTGAAGGTTCTGGAACGGAGACCACGGACCGGCAAGCGCAGCGTAGGTACAGACGACCTGATAAAGATAGCAGGACGACGTTGGATGGGAGGCAGCTTCCAACAGGTCCTTTTGGAAAATTATAGGGGAGGCATATGTTCAGCAGTGGACGTCCTACGGCCGAGATGATGATGATGATGGATGGAATGCTAGGCCGGAACGAGTAATTCGGGATCGGAGTGGTGAGGAAGGAATAGGATTAGCCCGTAGACTTGCCATTCACCATATTCGGCCAATAATACGAATGTTTTTTCAGAAATCATACTACTTTCCTCGGAATTGCGACAAGTGTGGTTAAAGAACTCTTCAGAACATTCGCCATGAAAGAAACGGTAAAAACGCTTAGATAAGCTATAGTTCTACGCATTTGTAGGGGTTCTAGGTGTTGAGTGACTTCAGTGTTTCCAATAATACGGACAGCGCGACGTTGCAGTCTGTCGAGAGCGCGCAGCCCCAGGCGCAGATCTAGCCCACAAATAGGGTTGTGGTCACTCGAAAAGCAGCCAAGCGCGAGTCGGAGCATGAACTCTCTCATAATCGATATAGATCAAGTCGCTCGCTTGATGTTAAACGTCACGCTTGCCCATAACAGTCCAGTGCCATACAGAATTTTAAACAGGGTAAAGCACTGCGCTTTTTACTCGAAGATATAAGATGTTCCTGCTATGTAATGTCGCTGGAAACAACTAAGTACAAAGGATATCAAAATATGATGTCAAATTAAATTTAAAAGAAGATTTATTTTTCGCTATTACTATTTCTACAATGGATATCCAAGTTTTGTATATATTTTATTAAGACGCGGTCCAACCCCGATTTTAAAATAATTTACGATGCTTTACGTAAGGTTGAAAATCGCTTGTTAGATTGGACGATGTAATGCGAAAATGCGTTAATTTTGTACGTTTTCTTTATATTTTTCGATATATACTAACACAATTGAAAAAACTGCTGGTTATTACTTTCGTACTATACGTTGGCTATGTATTACCTAAAAAAATATAGTGTTATCGCTGAAAATTCTGAGAGTTTAGACGTGAAAGTTTATTTTTGTGGACCTATTCAGGATTTTTTTCTGCTAAAAGAGAGTTATATTAATGAATTCTATTCGGTTATTACTCTTTTCCTATTCCTTTTCTAAGCCATGTATTTTTTTCATAATATATTATCGATCTGTTTCGTTACACTAGGTGTTTAAAAATTCTGCTTTTTACTATTATCAGGGTACGAGCGCGCCTTAAGGCATTGAATATAAAACATCATGACATCGGCCTGTCTAAAATGAAAGTGACGTTTAGGGTTGTGGGCATTCCCATCGTGCCCACAAAGGTGGATCCGCGCTTGAGAGCACCTGAGTTTTATAAAAGAGACAACGCTGATCAGGACTAACTAACGTCTCGCTCTCTTCAGGAGTTTGCGGGAAGCTTACTTGATAATACTCTCGATGTAGTCACGCTGGTTCAGGTCACTACGGACGTATGTTTATGCCCTGTATCCGAGTACATCGAAGGTCAGCCATGTCATCATGCCTTTATGGCTTCGCATCTTATCTAAGATCTATGACTGAGCACACAACATGTGCTCTCACTGTCTTTCAACATTGTACTAGGTATTACTTTGTTTGTATGTACTGTTTACTGATGATCTTCAGCAGTAAATAGGTACTAGGCGAGTTCACTACATTATCTACCGCATCGTTACTTAAGGTTTTGACAAAGAGCAGGCGTGGCTGGGCGCAAGGTGTTCTTGGCGCGCTTACCTACATTTGAAAGCATAATGTATCGTCATACAGAACAGAACACGTCACGCTATCACCAGCTGTTTGCCAAAACCTTTACGGACGTAGTCCTAAAGCACGCTTTGTGGGCCTAGCCTACATGTGTGTAAGTTTAATGACTTTAATTTAAATCTAGTACAACTAGTAGTTCTGTGAACAGTAAACCTCGTGAGCGCAGTCTTATCAGCGGCAATTTTTCACAGTACTTCACATCCTATTATCTCGGCAACCACTTGACTAATTATGCTCATATTCGAAATTCCTCTTTACAGTCAAGTACCTAAAGTGTGTACCAAATTTCACTAAAATCAGTCAAATACCGCCGCAGCAAACTTCCCCCCTTATTAGGAAAAGAACCTCCCCCCTCAAAATCACCGAAGAAGAAAATATTATATTGAATACTAGACCATGCATACCAAGTTTCGTCATTCGTCATTTCGTCAAGATTGGTAGAAAAACGCGACCTGTACAGGAGGACTAAACATGCAAAATTTGGAACACATCAACAATTATTAAGTCTACTATTCTATATAAACTTACTATCCTATATAATAAGGAGGGTATGAGTATGGAAACATTATTATTAGAAAAATTTGGTGATACAACACACTTATACCTACTCCCAACGAAGAAGTTGAAAAAACAACAGATAGTAGGAATTTGGCATGATCAGCATTGTAATTAGAAAAATCATATACATGACTTTCTTAAACTCAATGTCAACAATAATATTATGAAATTTGTTTTTGTTTCAATCGAATAGGCTCCCAAACTACTGGATCGAATATGAAAAATTATTTCATCTTTAGAATCCTGCATTTTCCCTGATGAACAGTCTATCTATAATATCTATATTATATTTTAATTCATCATCATCATTATCATCCATCACCACATGGGAGAAACACCTGTGTCAGAGAGAACAAAACAAATCATTATTGACATCTGTCCAGCTGTTTTCTAGTTTTCTGTTTTACCGAGACTAATGGACAGCGATTGATGTTTATATATTATTAAAGAAACTAAATTTAAAAATGTTTTGAGCAAGTTTACCTAATTTCTAAGTTTAAATAGTAAAATATTAGCTTTAGACTTCTGTATTCTGTACCTAATAATTAATATATTTCTGAGTAATCTACTTTCATATTGGATTTTATAGCTACTTATTTTAATATATATAATACTTAATTCTAATCATAATTAATTCTTTGCTAGAAATGTAGATAGGTATTAGTCATTACTCAAAATATAAATGACCTATTGAATTGTAAATCAATATCACTAGTGTATTAACCCTTTGCGTCCTAACAATATATAGGTCAGTTTCATTCATAAATCTTTTGTTTTAATTATCACGGTATATGAAGGATTAAGAAGTGCCAAAAATTTAAAACAAATTTCTTATTAAATATGCAGGTACCTATAAAATATTATTAACAATGTCTATAGAGTAGCTAATTTAATTTTATATATATATATATTGTAGGTCTCTACTGCAAGATTATGTCATGACGTGCATTCATTTAGCTTTTAGGTCAGGGCATTGGTGGCATTGTCATTGATGGCTCTTTTGTTAAAAAGCTTTGGTTCTAAAGCTTAAAAACATTATTTTTGCAACTTTTACCCACACCTTATTCGAACACTCCATTGAGCATAAGACCTAAAATCACATGATTATGCTGTCAAAAAGCTCCGGACGTAGGTAAAAAATACCTCTTTTTTAGCTTTCGGAACGCTGAACAAAAAGAGACATGAACAACATTTTCACCCACAGATTCCCAATTTGAACACCCCGTTGTGAGCGTTTTTAGCATTATTTTCACTATTACGTCTATTTGAATGCACAATGGTAGGTTAAAAGTAGGTAAAAATGTGTATGTATGTAACTGTATCTATGCCCATTCCTATGTCCGCTCGTAAATACTCAGTGGTTCAACATATTATATATTTTGTTGATTAATGATATATCACTGGGTTGGGTACATAACTAGTATACGTAACTAGTAGTTCTGCGAATAGTAGACCTCGTGAGCACAGTCGTTATCAGTGGCAATTTTTCACAGATTGCAGAGCATTGAAATTCATAATAATTTAATGAGTTTATTTCCAATACCGTTCGACCAATTTTGCTATTATTTTACATTTATAATGTTGGTATCAAATATTCTTGCCGAATATTACCAGTTATCCATTTTTTAAACTTCACAACCTATTATCTCAGCAACCAAATCAATCAAATGAATCAAATGATAATCATGCTCAAATGAGCATGATTATCAGTTGATTTTACTTTGATTATTCTCATGTTCCATATTCCTTTTTTAAGTCAGTCACTTAGTACACTTTTAACTCACAGTCCGATTTTGATAAAAATTGGTACACACATTAGTGTGTACCAAATGTTATCAAAATCGGAATAGCTCTGCAGTAAACTTCACCCTTTTTAGGAAAAGTACTTCTATGCATTTGCCACTTAAGTAGATGTTGACAACAATAACATTTTCAAAACTTCCTTGCTGTATTAGATCTTACATTTTTTATTAAACTACTTTGAAAATCAGTACTGTTCTATAATATAAACAAACTTGCATTATACTTGATAGGTCGTCGCAATTTTCACTATTTGTACTACTACAAGGGCACTCTTACACTAAGAGTGTTTATCAAAATATTGTTAAGCAGGAACATGTAGGTAACAGAAGAATCTTGACTTTTTGCCAAATCATTTTACCTGGCTGACTATCAGAATTTGACAATGATGTACAGGTATTTCTACGGAGTATATTGACTTACCATCGCGCCAAGGGTTAGCAGGCTCGAAGTACTGGGTAACTAGCTGGTCCTCATCAGGAAATGTCACTGAACGAGGAGGTTTTTTACGTTTTGTCTCGGTGTCTTTGTGATAGATATCGCCTTCAGCGAGTCCAGTCCCAGCGACCACTATGTCAGGTGTCGGACATGCCGTAGCTTTATCAGGATCGGCAGACATATCTATCGAGTAAACTACAGTCACATATTACCACTAAAGACCACATTAGCAGTTGCAAAAACACATTCATAAAAAAACACTCCACCTTTTCACAATTACTGACACAACACCACTGCTGAGATCGATTTTTAAGTATTACAAACACGTTGCTGCCGTTACCGCGCCGGCCATTGCGTAGTTTTTTCGGATTATGTCGAGTTTTTTTTACAATTTTTTTGTTCTTCGATTCGGATCAAAACATTCCGCACCTTTCATACACCGATTGCCGCCATATTGGATTGAAAAAGACAATAGAAAATCATTGGATTGCCGACAGGGGGCGCTGATCAATAAGTTGCCATAACTAAAAATGTGTCTAGTGCCATCTAGTCAAACAGTATCGCCAAATTATATAATCACACAAATACCAAAACTAAATACAGATGGCGCTGAATCAGATTTCCTTCTATATGCCGGCCGATGTTGGCAAAAACACAAACTATAGAAAATAGCAAGATTTTTATTTGCTCTATTAGCTTGGAATCGGAATCTTGGACTAAGTTGGGCAAAGCTACTGCAGTAAAAAAAACAGTAAACTTTAAACAGATTTTTGATGTAAAATGTTAAAGGACAATCATTTGTATCAAATTAACAAAAAAAATAGTTATGAGAACTTATAATGCAAAGGTTGCGCTTGTTTTTCATTAACCAATTTCGCCCATCGTGGATTCGTTTTTGTTACATTGAGAATTAAAACGTTTTCCAAATTTAAGCCATATCTTTCCTTACGTTTTATTTGGGCCGTTGATGAAAATGTCACCTCGCACAAATACGAGGAGGCAAATGGAATCAAACACATCAAAGCTTCTAGTATTATTTCTGGGTATTCTGATTTCCTTTTTAACCAAAAGGTATCTAAATTGACAGACTTAAATGACAATTGTAGCATTCTATCGGCAGATAAATTCAGCAGATTTTCTTTGAGCTTGATTGCCAAACTTGGCTCATTTATAGCTGCATTTAATACCAAAACGTATAATAATTTAAGATCCACCTTTGCCCAGTATTATTCGATATTTCTTGCATTGAGAAGTAATGACACAGTCCTTGTTTCAACTATTCTAACAATATTTTCATACCAGTATATAAATTCCTTGACGTTCTCACTCTTCTCGTTCTCAACTCAGACAAAATAAAAAGTCAAGACAGAATGTTGTGAACAGAGCAGTGAGGCCGGTTTTCTATGCATGTAGTGCGTGAATCGGTGCTGCCATGATAATTTAAATTACCCCATAAAAATAACGTTATCAATTTAATAAAGTTATAACGTTATTAGTTTTAATATAATAATAGGGTTCCTACATTAGGTGTCGGTAAAAAGTAGTGGCATTGGGTGGTGAAAGAGAAAAGATAAAGAGTTTCAGAAATAAAATTACTCGGTGTAGCTGCTAGTTTTATTTAAAAACCTTTATGCTGAAACAATTTTTTTGTACGCTTGCCGTTTACTTTGCACTGATTTAGAAATACGTTCGAATTTGGCAATATGGTGGAATCTAATGTTTAAGTATTTATCAATTACACACCGTATTAAATTAAGTTTATGTTCCTGCTCAGCATATTCATGTTTTGACTCTAATTTGATAAAAATCTGGTTGTTTCCAATGAATTTCTTTAATATGTTCAAGACAATAGTTTGGTGTTTATTTTCTGCGGTTATTGCAATACTTTCATTCAATAATTTTCTAACTGCTTCACAAGTGACACAAATGTCAAAAAGATCCTTAGATGGGAAGCGAAGACCGCCTTTGTTTGTTAAACTAATGAGCTTGTGAAAATAAAGTTTCTCATCAGTCTACAAGGCATCTAAACATTTAGAGCATTTTATGGTTTTAACCAGATAGTGCACTGTACTTCCAGATATGTAACCAATTATAATTTTTCTGTAGTCACCATAATATGAATTGTCATGTAAACAACTGGCCCAATCAAATGATTCATTAACAATTTCATAATGAAGTTGCATCGAAGAATTTTCAATGGTATCTTCTTCTTCTTCGTGTCTATACGACGATGAAGTGATATTTATAATTTTAGTTGTTGAAGTGCAATTAAGTATTGCTATGTGTTCTAAAGGAACACAATTACCTTTTGTAAGACATTTTAATTCTAAATGACATAGTATTTTTTTGTAGCTTGCTTTAAACTGTCTTACGTTAGGGTTATCGTTGAACCCTCCATGCATCCTAATAGACGTAAATAGAATCTCCAAATAGTCCTGGCTTAATTTATAAGTAGGTAAAAATCAGCCTTTATTCATTTATAAAAAAATATTTAAACACAATAAAGCATGAACAGACAACAAACGACTGAAGTTTGCTTTTATAATATGGTTATAATTCCACTCTACACACAATAACATTCAATATAGATACACTCTAAAAACAAAAGACTTCAATAGAAATATGGTTTATTTTTACAAAAAAAACATAACCGCCTTTAATATGTACGAAATTGAAAATCCAGTATGAAATTAATTTGAGTCCATATTAAATGGTACAGGTTTCCAAAAAAAAATTTCTTCAATACGGTTTAAAAATAACGGACTTATGAGGTCACAAATATTTAAAACAATAGAACCTAATTACAAACCTACTCCTTTTAGATGTCGGTTAAAAATAAACTAAAAATAAAAAAAAGAATTGGCTATTTTTTTTTATTTGCTTTTTATTTCAAACGACGGAACCGGTTTTGTATAAAGATATTGCGTCGCGTGTCATACAATATTATATTTAAAGAAAAGAACTAATTGAGAACCTACTTCTTTTTTTGAAGTCGGTTAAAACACGTTGATAAACTATTATAAAACGTATTAATGTAACGTATATACTGAATATTAAGATTACCCAATAATAGAGTAAACCTTATAGGCTTTACCATGGCAACACTTTCTATGTTCCAAAAACCTTTATTTTTATTTTTATTTATTTAAAATATTGGTTTCCAAGTTACTTACGTGTGAAATGTGATTCCATCCTGCTTTTTATGTTTTGTAGTTTGTTTTATACACCCTTTCACGACACAATTCGGCATTTTGGGTGTAATTTATCTATAATATGTATGTATTTAGAAATATATAAGTATGTTTATCAGTTGTCTAGTACCCATAACACAAGCTCTGCTTAGCTTGGGACTAGATGGCGTTGTGTGATAGTTGTGGAATATTTATTTATTTATTATTTTATTTTGACTGGTAAATTTGTCGATTTACTTTACGTGTTGCTTCCACGCGCAGCGATAGTTCAACTGACGAGTCAAGGCGTAGTTTCGTTGTACGTGTGTGTGTGTAATTGTGTATGTACACGGCGAGGCGTAGTTTTACCGGCCTCACTTTTCTGTTCACAACATTCTGTCTTGACTTTTTTATTTTGTCTGAGGTTCTCAACGTTCTCAATCTCGCTTCTTCAAGAATGTGTCGAACAAAATGAATCGAAGTGGCTTTGATTTTGAGACGATGACCTCAAGTTAAGTTTGTTTGTAAAGCCAAGGATTTTGTCTTTAGTGATGACACTTTTTGGCACTAATTATGAAAATGAGTAACTATGTTGGAATAAGTAAATATTTGTCACAAAAAATACATACATGAAAGTAGTACAAAAAACTAATGGGTAAGGGGGTCTCGAAATATTTCTTCATAGTAAAGGGGCCGTGTCATGAAAAGGTTGGAAAACACTGGTTTATTCGATATAAAATTTGATAAAGCTGTTGTTGTTTCAGGTTTTCCAAAACAGATATTTTGCGAACCTGTAATTATTGATTAAAAATATTGAATACCTAATTGAACATCAGCATAATTTTCTATTGTCTAATCTGTGTCTGCAATTAATAACGTTTGCTCGCACACTCATGTCCCTGCACATAGATCATCTGTGGCGCGAGAAGTATGAACACCTTAGATGAACACCCACAATCATAGACTAATGCCGACACCACGTTTAAGATATTATTTTATTAAACTTATACTTCCTAATCTGTGGTCCAAATATATTATTCTACTCTTTGGATCCAGGACTATACAACAAACATTTCTACTCATTACACAGATATTTGCCCTTGCCAGGGATCGAACTTGGGGACTTACTATGAGCTTCTTAATGCAGGACTTCTAGAAAACTGCCCGGCTTATTCGTACCATGACAACGTTAAAGCAGGCCTGCCCAGGACCTACTATTCAAGAACCGCAGAAAAACAGTTCACCTGTTTTTTTGTGTGGACTCTCGTTAACATGTCACTCGAAATCCACTCAGTTAGCTTACTCATTTAGAGACGTCTGCAATATTGGTTATAGTAAATTGTTAGAATGTCAGAGAAAACATTATCCGTTCACCTTTGCGAAAACAATGTTCAAACAGTTCACCTACATGACCGCCATGGTATGATTTCATTCAAAATTGCATAAGCCAAGTTTAAGAACTGCACGGAACTAGCATGGTTTTTATGAAGCTGATAGTAAGGCCCCTGGGACGCTGCACTTCGAAGTCAGGATTTATTGTCTAATATACGTGCCTACAATTAATGTTACGTACCTAGGTAGTTGTATAAGGACGATGTAAGGAAACAGCTCACTGTTTAATTATGCTTTATTACGTAGGTACTGTAAGGTTAACAAAAACTTAGGTAGATTACAAAACTAATAGAACACACTGATCCCCCAGCATCTCTATTATATTCTCTTTCCCCCAGCATTCCTTCTTCTTCTTCTTCTTCTGTGGCTTTTTAACGACAGTAGCATTCAATAATTGACATCATATCATTATTCTAAGGCTACGTTCCGGGAAGCGCCGAAATCACTCGCGGCGTTCGCACACCCATTCCATTAGAAGCCCGCGATCATCGTGAGCGAGCTCGATACGTCATCGATGACGTTACCGAAAACGCTCACAACGCTCGCAGATCCACCACGAAAAACCACCTACCCTCACCCGTCCATTTGGTCATAACAATGAGTTTCTATTGTGTCCGGTAGGTTTGACAGTTGGATTAATGAAATAAAAAGAATGTCTCGCGCTGATGAGTGTGGTACAGTGCCGTACAAAACCTGACTTCTAAGCTTTGGTTGGTACTGCGACTATCAAGGGTGTTACCATTGTTACCATGTGCCTAGCGCTTACCATCAGGTGCATACCTACCTTGCGCATCTCGTCATTATTAGCATTGATAATATATTTAGAATTATTTTAATATTTTAAGCTTTGGCTTTACTTTGCCACATACTTAAATTTTATTCATTTATTTTTTCTTTAGAATTCCAAATTGTAGCCTGCTATTTCGCATAACTTTTGGTGTCATTAATATGGGAGAGGCCATTGGTTTCCGAAACACAGTGAAAACTAGTTCGGAATCAATGGATTCATATTTATTTTGTACAAAAATCTATGTGAAATAAACTTATTTGCATTTGTATTTGTATAATAGTATGAAAAATGTGATTTTGTGACCCGGTCAAACTGGTGCGGAAACGATGCCAGACTTACTCCATTCTAATAAACTAATATTTAATACATATACCTCATGTTTCTTTTTCGTCGTTCAAGCTCTATGCAAAGGCTTATGGTATTAGGGTATTTACATAAGAGCTAAAATTCCCGGTACTTTAGTAGTTCGGTACTTTAGTACTTTGGGCCAGAATTTCCATCAATGGTACAAATTCCCGAATTTTGGTACTTTAGTACTTTTCAGGGTCAGAATTTTCGTGAGTGACACAAATCTAGTAGCACTGATACCAATACTGTTTCAATACTTACTACTTTTCGTACGATACTAAAATTCATAGTGTTCATGACACTTTAAGATCTCAGTGAAAAAAGTATTGCGTAGAAAATGTATGCACTATTCTAGCTAAGCATACCTTTTGTACATGTTGTATAATCCTTAAAAGACCGTAGAAGAAATGAAAACTATCGAATATGGTTAGATAATTAGGTATTATTAGATTCATAATCAGTCAAATATGTTCCCACTGCTGGGACTCTAGCCTTCCTCTCAGAGAGAGGAGCTAGGCCATAAACCACCAAGCGAGCCAAGTCAGGCACCACGAAAACCCACCTACGGGTTTTCGTGGTCGTTTGCGAGCTGTCACTGTCAAACATCAAATGTATAGGATTCTATCGATTTTTGACAGAAAAGTTGGCGCGCTTTTCGCGACCGCGTAACTGTTCCACTTGGGTTGAACATTGCATGCATTGATTCCAACCGGAACGCTAAACCGGGGCGCGACAGTTGTGAGCGTTGACGGTGCTTCCCGGAACGTAGCCTAAGTATAATGTCTTTGCATCATAGAGAGCGAACCACAGACCCACCATCAATAGGGATGGGACAATAGTATAGTGATGAGACGACTCTTACAACAGTACTTACTCTAATCTGTTTAAACTACAAAAAGTCATACTAAATTCCACTAATCAAAGAGAACCCTGTGTGAACTCGCTCGTTCATGTAGTTCCTGCTAACCGCATAGGAAATTATACCTACACAGTTATCATATTACTCGATACCTACAACCAGGGGCCTTACTATCAGCTTTTAAAGCAGGACTTCTAAATAACTGCCCGGCTTAATCGTAAAAAAGAATACTTCTGAAATTGGTTGGATGCGCTGCGTTTCTTTCTGCCTCTTACTGCCAGTATACACTAATGACAAATCTATTTGTTGATACTTACTCTGAGCTTACACCACTTCGTCGTCTTGATTGGTACCATCGCAGCGCCAGATATTCTGCCGCGAAACAACAATGCGCAAGCATACTGCGTTAGGGTGTGTAGAGCACTGTAGTAAGGGAAATTATTTGGCGAAAGAACTCAAAACCAAGATAAACATTTCACATGCCTGGCCCCATTCGTCACTTAATATCGATACCTATTGATTCGCATACATTTCGAGCCATAATTTTGAAAATCATACTGTTTCACTTCTGTTAGTTTACACTAATGATCATTAAGCCCATCACACACGACTAAGATAATATATATTATAGCGTCGAATGTATAAGTTATGTTATCTTAATCCACCACAGACGGCGCAGATACTATAATATATCGCAAGCGTACATTATATCGGAATCCATCTCGGGCGCCGCACGTCTCGATCGTTCACACTTTAATATACAGAGTGTTCATATTTTTGATTTTGCTATGAAGCGTATATTTTTGTTGCTACTAGCAGGTCTGAGGAACTGTGAATATGATATAACCGTCATACTAGCCAAAACTAAAAAACGCACGCACATAAAACACAGGAAACACCGTGGTTAATTTATACTTTACAAAGATCTTTCAGAAAAAAAAACTGCTTTTTCTTACATTCATGTGGTTATTTGCATGATACCGAGCAGTTTATTAAATGTTTGTCTGTCTGTCTCTATAATCCGGGTAATCTCTGAAAAGGCTGGACCAATTTTGAGGGGGGTTCATACTCAAAGCATTAATTGAAGGGCCACGCGAACGAAGTCTCGGCTGCAGCTAGTCTAATAATATAACATGGCCTAATTTCATCAAGCATACTCAAATCGATTTAGTAGTTACCTAGTTTGATTGATCTATAATTCTATACCTACTACCTAAACTCTAGAAAAACCTATGAGGTTAAGCCCTTAGAATAATTTTAAAAGTTCTAATAAGATGACTGTCATACCGCTAGTTCGGTTAGTAGATAGAAAGTCTCACTTTTTCGATGATTTCCTTTGTTTGATTAAGTTGTTACGTAAGTCAGACGTTAGTTTCTTTTTAATTTACCAAGAATATGTCTACTGGTTCGAAACAAAATAGGTACCAAAGATAATGTGAAGCTTTATTAGTTTTTGTTGTGAAAATATAAATTTGTTTGACAACTGAAGACACTGCAACGATTTTGTCAACATTCTGTATTTGATCTTAAGATCAGTACCGCACGCTATCTTAAGATGTCTTTACTATCTGCAGTAGTCTTAGCGTATCTTAACATGCCTTTCGAATATCGGTGGCATCTTAAGCTACTCTAAGGTATGATATTATCGTAATATATTCACCGTGTGTGGTTGCTCATTGAATTATATGGTGAGCTATATGTCCGCTCTAAGATAATATATATATTTTATAGTATCTTCATCGTGTGTGATGGACTTTATCCATTACACCACTATAGTATGTTCCAAACTCCGGCGATATTTCTAAGAGCAAGCTGTAGGTAGGTATAACCAACATTTTTTAGAATGGTTTGAAACATGTTAAGGAATTTGTAATAGAGTTTTATATATAAAAATTATATTAAAATTGAAATTATAATAAAATTTCAATGTTATGGAGTACTAATCAACTTACAAATTTCTTGTATGCTATATAATATTGTTTACCTATAAGTCATGATAAGTATGTTACTGGTGGGGCACACCATACATCGGTAGGGAATATTAAAAGGAGGGAATAGGTGGGTTTATGTAAGAATGTGGGGTACTTACGGGATGTCGGGTGACTTTAGGAATAAACCAGTTCTATGTGTGTAATGCATACTAAATTTATTATATTGGTGTTGTTCACCACACTATGATTCTACTTCTGTGTCCGTTTCATCATCATCCGACGACGCAGTTGACTCTGCCACATTAATAATAAAACTGTCAACAGTTTTGTCGATACTGTGATCAATATACATATATCAATAGAAAACGTAACCACAAAACAACTCAATAACAAATTAAATCAAACGTAATTGCAAAAATCCACATTCTTTTGCATTCTACATCGGAACGGACGGTCAATGTCCGAATTTCGCCGGATGTTTGGAACGTACTTTACCTCGAAAATCACTTGTCCTAATTTTATTCATAATAAGAAATATGTACCATACCAATATAAATTCATAATAAGATATAAATATAAAATAAAATTTATTAAATTAAATTAAATAAAATTGCTATGGTTAGAGGATATTATGACTAAGTAGGTAGCAGTATTGTTAAAAATAATTATGTGTCGAATAACCATAGCAATTTTCGTCGTATCATGATATTTTTATAATCGGCAAAAAGTTAGTTTTGGAAAGCAATACTTAGACAAGTCGCTTACGTCGAAATAACTTAGTTCGACAAGTTATTGCTTCGACAGGACATATATTCCACAAGAATTACTCGCTAGAAATTCAGAGGTAGTAATAGTTATTACTATTATTTAGTTAGTACTTATTAATAAATTTATGACAATTAAAATCAGGAACAATGACAATAAACTATAGGATTCCTAATCATTATGCAAAATAACTTTCTGTCTGACAAATAATAATAATAGCGATGTTTTACCTGCAATTAAAACATTTATTAAACATACTTACCTAATTCGAAACCTAATTATACATGAGAGTAGCGTACTCGACTTCCGTTCCGAACAAGTCATGCTGTGATTGGTCCGCCCGATCTCCTCGCCCAATCAGCGTCGACTCCGCCCCTTCCGCTCCCCTCAAATGTCAACCATCACCCCAGGTAGTGCGCCTAGCGCAACTTGGCTTCATTGGTTTTCTCGTGTTATGCCACCAGGCAGGTATAGAAAGTGTTAGGTTTCGAATTAGGTAAGTATGTTTAATAAATGTTTTAATTGCAGGTAAAACATCGCTATTAAACAACTGTACCGTAATTCGAAACCTAATTATACATGAGAGATGTGTTTGTTATCGCCTGGTGGTGATGGTGACGCCAATGTGATAAATCTTTAATAGGTATTGAATGTTCTGACGCCCAGCGGTCCAGGTTTCATTCACAAAACTTTTGTTGTCTGCGTAAGCATGAATTCTAGGTGTAGGAAAATTAGACTACTCATTTTAGTACATGATACGTCCATTATTTGATGTGTCTGCCAAATCAGTGCGAACAAAGAGTAAATAAGGAAGGTACGCCCAATTTCTCAATGGAACTGCTTGCAGACTTGAGGCAAGGTCAATTCATCAATACGTTCCACTAATTATGAGTTTTACCAAATTAGTAACCTTGGCACGTGTTGCTGTTCAAGGTTTATTTATGTTCTGATTGCAACCCATCTTTTAACTCTCGTAATCACTCATGATGTTTTGAATGTGGGGCTGAGCCCCGAGCATTCTTGAACGAGTGTAGTATATATATATTTTTAAATGCCGAGTGCAGTCAGTGTGCTGGACACATTACAACTGTCTGTTTCGTGAGAGTATCTGTTTTAAGACCATAGCAGTGCTAAAGTAGTTTGCAGTTCCGTAATTTAATTCTGGAAAAAAGCTTATAAACTATTGTGACATAGAAATAACGATGGCTACTATGTCCCTTGAATTAGGTAGATAAAACCTATTTTCTTCACAAATGTTTTAAATAAAATTATTGATTTATTAAGGTATCGACTTCCAGGTTGGGGGTCGCGGTCGCCTTGGCCAAAATAGTGATTTTAGCTTTAAATATTTATGTATTTTTGTAATTTCGACTTAAAAATGCATCAGGTAAGTATTCCAGATTTGTGAATTAAGAATATACTAAAGGTCGTTTTAATAAGATTGGTTAAGAATCTTGCAAGATTAGACCACTTGGGTTTTTGTTGGTTTCCTGGGTAATTATCTCACGAAGAGTGCTATTTTTTCCAAGCTAAACTTTCTCCAAGGAGCAGATAAGCCTAAACATTTTCTTGTATTATAGTCGGTTAGATTTTGATACATTCGTATATCTACGAGTACAAACTTTTTGTATCATTTCTATCGCACGCGACAATGGTTAGTCACCCATACAGGAAGCCGACCAGTCGGTCGGCATTGTTGGGACTCTAGATAGATTTGTAATCGTGAACGGGTAATCCAACGATCTATTTAACAGCGCCTTCATAAAAAAAAAAACGATAACTAGCGGTACCAATGTTTGAAAAACATTGAATCGTTTAGAATAAAACATACCTAATAGCATCGGTAACTGAGTATTCGTGAGTTCTAAATCGGGTTGCTAATGCGACGACTGTTTCTCACTGTATTTCAGCGATCAGGAAAATTCCTGTTGATTTGTTTTAATTCGGCTAGTATTTCTTATGGTATGCCGGGGGATAAACCCAACCCTACTCTGAAGTTCCAAGTCAGCCGGTGGGGCGTAACAGTGACCTTGGGAATCTAATCTGTCGATTGTGCAGAAATTGTGGGCACTCGTAAGCTTGGCGAAAGGCAAAAAAGATACAAAAACTGTCTGTTAGTTTTGTAGTACCTAGATGTGTTTGGCAATACCACTCAGAACAGAGCTTCCAAAATAAATAGCTTTTCCATGAGCTGTGAGCTTTGATCTTACTCTAGTTCGTAGTAGGTTTTTAAGAATAACTAATCATTTCTGTGTATATTTTGCAACGAATACGAGGATGCGTAAACGAGGTACTCGCATATATTCACGGTTAATACAATAAGGTTTTGCAGTATTAGTAGTATCTGATGCGTCAGAAGGAATTCAAATTATTATTACAATTATCCCCAGCCTTGCTCAGTGTCAGGATTTTTGTGATGCTCGCAAGCGCACATGTTTTTGGGGCACTGAGCTAAAGACAGATTGCAAGCAGATATTTTTGAGTCATTCGTATATAAACTAAAATAGTCTAGAAATAGTCATTGTAAATGAACTGAAGGAAACGGTGATTGTTTGAATCGACCGACAAGTGGTCCAGAGGAAGATCGACCTTGGCCATCCAGTCTACTCTTAGAGAAAGTAGCACGCAATGCTCGATCCAGTCTTCTCTTGGAGAAACTAGCACGCAATTATGGTTAATCAATCTGAATTTTAAGAGAGCACCGTAGGTACTTGTTCAAGTTTTTCTGATCCCAAAAACGGTCTTGGTGTGCAGTTGCCTTTAAGTCTGAGAATATTGCTAACAGCTTGAAAAAGACTGGCTTCCCATTTTTACGACACCTCGAGTGTGCATTTCGTCAACCACTTTCATTTCAATTTAGTTAGATATTTTGCTGTAACGGTCGCTCGACAAAAGCAATGACAATTTCGTGTATAATGGTAAATAGTAGTTACTTATTATGTTTAGAATGTCGAGCGGAGCTCCGAGCATTCTTTGATGCATTCGGTAGCTCGACAAAAGCAATGACCGTTTCTTTTTGCACGGTATACAGTCACTTATTATGCTTAGAATGCAGAGCGGAGCTCCGAGCATTCGTCGATGCGTTCGGTAGCTCGACAAAAGCAATGACCGTTTCTTTTTGCACGGTATACAGTCACTTATTATGCTTAGAATGCAGAGCGGAGCTCCGAGCATTCGTCGATGCGTTCGGTAGCTCGACAAAAGCAATGACCGTTTCTTTTTGCACGGTATACAGTCACTTATTATGCTTAGAATGCAGAGCGGAGCTCCGAGCATTCGTCGATGCGTTCGGGAGCTCGACAAAAGCAATGACCGTTTCTTTTTGCACGGTATACAGTCACTTATTATGCTTAGAATGCAGAGCGGAGCTCCGAGCATTCGTCGATGCGTTCGGTAGCTCGACAAAAGCAATGACAGTTTCTTTTTGCACGGTATACAGTCACTTATTATGCTTAGAATGCAGAGCGGAGCTCCGAGCATTCGTCGATGCGTTCGGTAGCTCGACAAAAGCAATGACCGTTTCTTTGTGAACGGTATACAGTCACTTATTATGCTTAGAATGCAGAGCGGAGCTCTTAGCATTCTTCGATGCCTTTAGCTTTGTTACGGTAGCTCGACAAAAGCAATGACGTTTTCTTTTTGAACGGTACACAGTAGTCACTTATGCTTAGAATGTAGAGCGGAGCTCCAAGCATTCTTCGATGAGTTTAACTTTGCTTAATGACCCTCACGAAGGGCTGCTTGTATGCATATTTTATTATTATCACCTATCTCGATGCAAACTAAGCCTCTTGAGCTTTTTGAATGGTGTACGGAAGCCATTTATTACGTTTAGAATATAGAGCGGAGCCCCAAGACTTTTTCAACGAGTATTTTTTTTTTTTTATTTTTTTTTTTTTTTTCTTGAGAACCAGTGATTGCAACCTTTTTTGGTAGCTGCCTGGCACGGAAGGGTTTCTAGTCAGAATCTTTTCGTTTTATTTCGTTGCTTCCATATTATGATTTCCTGTCCTATCCCGATGGGATGAGGAGGAATTATGCCTCTTGTCGGGCTGTAAAATTTGTTAGTTATACCGGCAACGCCCTCATGTTAGGGATCGAATATGTCGACCCGGGTTTCAAGCAAAACAAACTCATCTTTGGGTGTGCAGCAGCGACTGCGAACTACAGTTGGCCACTGCAGACATTGGCGTGTGCTGTGTCACTTTCTAGACTGACCTACTTTGACGTAGCAATGTGGTATCTAAGGTAGTGGCAGTTAGCCGGTGGTGCTCAGAAACTTATCTTGTGATGCATAGGTTTTAGATGTGTTTCATTGCATATCGTTTCACCAGAGGTCCAGGCCATATTTCGTATGTAGGTTGTTTAACAATTACATATAGTCCAGGGACTAAAAAGACTAAGATATATTCGAAGATAAGCCAAAACGCGACCTGAGAATATATGTTATTCTACCAGCTCTGTCTAAATAACATCGAATTTTTCAGTTTTGCTACTTTACCTGGTGTGAAAGTGCATGAATATATGTAGAAGTTTTCTTTCTACATTTTCGTATTAGAATGTGATTTAACAGATTTTAGCCAATCTGGTACATTAATCAGTCGATTGCATGTCATCTAAGAAACCATTTAAACTGTTTTAAGTCTGGTTTTGTGGAACTCGTTCCCTAACGAGTGAACGACTTCGACTGGTTAAGCAAAGCGTAAAGTAAGCGTAGCGTTTGATTTCATTATGGGGATCACACCCTAGCTACTGAACTCATAACATTGGAGATAGAAGTGTTTGAGTTTTATAGTATTGGACATTATTACAATATTGTTCAAAAGGTTGTGGTTCTATGAGCTGTAACTTTTATTTTTCCGAAGCGTAAACTAAGATTATTACACGCTTTAACCATTTGAAAGTTCAGTGGTTTTAATTTGAGGTGCTCAGTAGGGCTTATCCTCGTTTGATTACCCACACATGTTTGGGTCTGCTCAAATCGCAGTACAAGTCAGAATGACTGTAGCTTGGATTGTAATTTACCATGATTATATTATAGTTGATGAAAAATAGTAAGTGTTACTTACGGTTTGGTGATGAGCCGGAGCCAAACTACGAACCAACACATGAATCCGATACCGTTGGTAGGTTATCATCTTCTTTTTCCTGTTTTTATTCTGTTTCTTCCATCGTTGGGGCTGGACCAGTATAACTATCAATTTGAAGAATCTAAAATTCAACTGAAACAGTTAATATATTTCATTTATATCTAGAACCAGCGGTAGCACTGGCTATAAACAAAAAATAATTAGTATTGAAGCGAACGGTAACACCGTTAAAATATTTTTAGTATGTATATATAATTGCACATGAACTTACTAGTTGGTTCAGGACTTTACCTGAACTTTCACCAGCATGACGCAGTCAGTAAAGTAAATATTTCGTACTTACGACCGCTCCGGATGAAAATCCAAACGCCAATGAAGCCAAGTTGCGCTAGGCGCACTACCTGGGGTGATGGTTGACATTTGAGGGGAGCGGAAGGGGCGGAGTCGACGCTGATTGGGCGAGGAGATCGGGCGGACCAATCACAGCATGACTTGTTCGGAACGGAAGTCGAGTACGCTACTCTCATGTATAATTAGGTTTCGAATTACGGTACAGTTGTTTAATAAATCTTTATTCAAACATATGTACAATGTTATTTCATACAATATATTGGGGCTAGAAAACTTGAGCAAAGTGCAAGAGTATCTGCTTCTGAACTGGATTCATCACCCGTGTTTCAGTATACAGCGCTCTTTATCCAGCTTTCGACTACTGATAGCCATTTCGTTACAATGCAAATCTTAAGGATTTTCTAAAGAAATATTATTTATACAATGAAATATTTTTACAATGGTTCATTTACTGTCCAAGCCACCCTCCTGTGGAATTCCTTACCTATTTCAATCAGACGTGCAACATCTATAAACATTTTTAAGGATCAAATTAAAAAATTATATCTAAACATATAATACTGCACTGCACTTTTTTATTGTCCCTTAATTGCTTTAGGTTTATGTATTTATGTTATTATATTGGTATTTATACCTATTGGTTACATATTTTTATTGTTGGTTATGACACTTTGCTAGTACATGGTAATAATATGATATTACAAGAGTACGTATTGTTATATGCTTTTTGTATTATCTCGCTATGTTATTGTTATTTTTCCATTGCTTTTTATATCCATGTTTACTTATGTTTTAAAAACGCGCCCATGTCGATGAATTTTAAATATATACATTCCATCCTAAGGTTGCCTGGAAGAGATTGCTTTTAGCAATAAGGCCGCCCATTGTGACACAACTTTTGTAATCATCACATTTAAGTTTTCATATTGTTAAGTTTTTGTGAACAATAAAGTATTATCTATCTATCTATCTATTATATAAAATATTTATGGTTAACAAAAAATATCACCATCTTCATCATCATCTCAGCCATAGGACGTGCCCTGCCCCCTGTCACTTTAACTGGCTAATCTTCAAAAAATATGCGAATCTAATATTATGACGTATGACGTATCAATTTATGAAGTTTAATAGGGAATCAATATCTAACCCTTAATATTACAAAAAAAAAACGAAACATTGGGTAACTAAAATTATTTATTAAAACTCAACATCACATAGTCTTACTATACATAAACACATTTCACTTAAACATACTTACATACTATTGTATAATTCTAATTTAAAACATGTATATATTTGTATGTACCTAACTATGTCATGAATATACCTCATGCATTGTATATATATTTCAATTTTATATTCGTGGACAAACACATACACATATGTAGTTAGATCGTTATCACATTATTATAATTCTAAATTAACAATTCAAAGGTCCATTTATATAGTACAGAAAATAAAGTGATGTTATAGTAGAATAAAACATTTAAAGCGGCGGTGTCAACTTCTCAAATAGTACAATTTACGTCATGACTACTTCTCAACGTGACTACATTGAACTCTCAAATAGCACAATTGACGTCATGACTAATTCTCAACGTGACCACATTGAACTCTCAAATAGCACAATGACGTCATGACTACTTCTCAACGTGACTACATTGAATTGTCAAATAGCACAATTGACGTCATGACTACTTCGCAACGTGACTACATTGACATCTCAAATAGCATATTTGACGCTATGAATACCTCCCAACGTGACTACATTGATTTCTCAAATAGCACATTTGACGCCATGACCACTTCCCAACGTAACTACATTAAACTCTTAAATAGAACATTTGACGTCATGACTACCTCCCAACGTGACTACATTGACTTCCTAAATAGAACACATGACGTTAAGGCATTTCTTAATTAGACTACATTGACTTCTCTAACGGACTACTTACTATTGTATTATTGTTACTAAACACGGACTATAGTGCAACCAACTTATCTGTTCAGGTGGTCAAAATTGGAAATACAGTATATACATCCATACATACCTACTAACTTTCGCGTTTATAGTATTTGCAAAATTTCTAAATTAAAGAGTGGCTTGAAAGACTGTCCTATGTTTTGAGTCTCTTTTTTCTTGGTGAGTTTCTTAGGTTGTAATAACAAATTCTCCACTAGCGACGCTGTCATCTGAACAGATAAGATTGTGGGACTGTACTTAGCTCCAGTCTAAAATGAATGATTAGTTGACAGATGTCAATCGAATAAAAATCATTTAATCATAAAACTTTTTCGGCATCAAACACGCACTACAAACATCAATTATTCATAAATGTACCTTTAACTTTACTGCAGAGTTTCAAAATAAATGTCTATCATCTAGTCGTTACAAGACCGATCGATGAAGAGCGTGGTGCTAGACCACGCTCTCCATGAGGATGAGCATCAGTAAGCAGTACTGCCCGAACACCGGTCGGAATAATAACATCTAGATGATAGACGTGAGTGTTTGCCGGTTTAATTCTCACGGAAGTTTTTCTGACAATATAAATGAAATCACTACCGCGAAAACCTTAAAAGAAGTCTTAATCTTTTTTTTTTGTATTGACTCTCGTTAACATGTCGCTCTAAATCCACTCAGTTTAGTAGCTTACAAACGTCTAGGCGTCTGCAATGTTGGTTATAGTAAATTGTTAGAATGCCAGAGACAACATTATTCGTTCACCTTCGAGAATATCATGGTATGATTTTATTCAAAACTGTTTATACCAGGTTTAGGACCTGCACGGAACTTGCATGGTTTTGTTAAAGGCTCCTGTAATCGACCCTAGATTATCCCCTGATCGAACTTCTGAGATACGGGCCTAGGACTGGCTTATTTTCCAAACTGGACTGGGTATACTACTCTCGAAGAGGATGTCTTTTGTCCCAGCAGAGATAGCGTAGGTTGATTGTGTTCAAAACGTCCTCAACAAATTGTCAGGGTCAAGCAAAGTAGTGTTCTGAGTCATCAGAGTAGTTCTTTTGCCAAATCAAAGTAGGTCTTTTGAGAAATCAGTCAAAGAATGCCTTTGAGAAACCAAAGTAGTCCTATTGAGAAATCATAGTAGTCCTTTTGAGAAACAAATGTAGTCCTTTTGAGAAACCAATGCAGGCCTTTTGAGAAATCAATGTAGGTTTATTGAGAAACCAATGCAGGCCTTTTGAGAAATCAATGCAGATCTATTGAGAATTCAAAGTAGTCTTTTTAAGAAATCAAAGTAGTGCTTTTGAGTAACCAATGTAGGCCTTTTGAGAAATCAAAAGTAAATAAAGCCACATTGAGAAACGTCACAACGGTAAATCGGCGATTCGAGAAGTTGACATCGCACGCCTTAAAGAAAGCAAACTATAAATAAACATACTCACGTAGATATAATATAGTAATTAAGTGCAAACAATAATCTTGTTGACTTCCATATGTTTGTATATTTTTAATGTTAACAGAATAAAGAAATGACGGGAGAATTCTAAGGGTATTCGATGTTCTTCATTTACAAAATACGTAATTATTCAGCAATTATACCGCTGAAACATCAAGAAGCTAGAACGCTATTTGCCGCATTAAAATCTGGCCAATTGAACTCCAACTATAAGCAAATATAGGGGATTTTATTATGAAAACTAACGTGGTTTGTATACAATTTCTTATGAAAAACGGGATTGTCTCTTTAGATCTTTCCAACAGTTTAAACCATATTCGGTGAACTCATTCTGCCGGAGTGTTGCCGTCAGCATGGCATGCGACACCAGCGATGAAGAGGACTCCCGTTTCGAAGCTCAACCGACATGCCCCCGCCCCCCGCACTACATTATGTCATCGCGCGCGCTACAAGCTGCTGCGCGCAGTGCGAGGCATTCTGGGGCCTTACTATGAGCTCTTAAAGCATTACTTCTAGACAACTGCACGGTTTATTCGTACCATGACAACTTTAAAGCAGGCCTGCACAGGCCTACTATTCAAGAACCGCAGAAAAACCGTTCACCTGTTTTTTGTGCATGGACTCTCGTTTACATGTCGCTCTAAATCCACTCAGTTTGTCTGCAATGTTGGTTAAAGTAAAATGTTAGATGCCAGAGACAAAATTATCCGTTCACCTATGAGAAAACAATATTGAAATAGTTCAACTCAATGAGCGTCATGGTATGATTTCATTCAAAACTGTTTATGACAGGTTTAAGAACTGCACGGAACTTGCATGGTTTTTACGAAGCTGATATTAAGGCCCCAGATTAGAGTAAGTTGTCAGTGGTAAGGTTGTCTCCTCACTATACTATTGTCCCATCCCTATTGATGGTGGGTCTGTGGTTCGCTCTCTATGATGCAAAGACAATATACTTAAGTATAATGATATTATGTTAATAATTGAATGCTGCACTCTCCTTGAAAGAGACCACCGGATGTGGTTGAAACTATAGTTGGAAACATCTGACTTATTTACGCGAGTGATTCCCGTTTTTCATATTAAAAATATAGGGGACATTTTGTCATAATAATTTCGTTATACATCTAGAAGGAAAATTTGATTTTCGTAACCAATTTGGATATTAACAACAATGGATAACATTTGCTTAATAAGACTACACGGCAAATAACATAGCACAAAAATATCAGGTCGTGGCTTGTTTATTCTAAAGATTTGGTCCAACTTTGTTGTCAGCAAAAAAATCTGTGCGAGTCAGAACCTAACAGTTTCCGTCTAGCACATTGAATTGTTAAAAAATGGCGGCTCTATGTCACTTTTGTCAGCTCCAGTCATCAACTTACTAACATTTCTGCTTACCGGAGTTGTCAAACGAACATAGAGCCGCCATTTTTTAAGATATCAATTAACATTTGTTAGCAACCGCGTGCGAAATTTTCATAATCTTGATCCTTGCACGGGTCTTAAATTTTTTGTGTCAGGTTATTTGACGTCCAATTATACATATAATTTGTACAACATTAACGTACATAACATACAAAAATATTCGATCACGATTTAAAATTTACATAACATGGACGAGTAGACGATCTAAGGCGATAATTACATGATCAATCTTGCATCAAGATGTCAAATAACTTTGCCGTCAACCTGTCATGCACGGTGCATGACGAGCTGACATCGCATTTTAGATTCCGAATTAAGTAACAAAGTAAATTGGTTCAAGAATTTTTTAGTTTTTTTATCATGTAGTCAAAATTAGACTCTTATATAACGTCCGACTTAAATGTTACTATTAAACATCCTCCCACAAAGATGGCGGAGAATCACAGGGATAATAAAGTGCAGTAAAGAACAGTAAAAAGTTCGTGATGTAACAATGAGGTGCTGAAAAGGAAAGCATCTTGTGTCCCTGTCAGATGACTGAAAATTGTCAGTCAGCTGACAGGGACACAAGATGAACTAAAATACCCCGTCAGAACATCTCATACTGACCTCACATAGCTAGGATAAGGGTGTAGAGAGGTATACTATTTCTCTCGACATTGGTTGATGTCAGATTGACAGTATCTTATTGATGAGACGACTCTCATAATATCTACACAAATTCACATCAACTTTGATTGATGGAACTGCAGGGCTATTATAAGTATATAAGTTGCAATTAAATACTGATTGAAGTCTTAAAAATGGCGCTTTTATGTCACTTTTGTCGGATCCAGTCGTAAACTAATATTTCTGCTTACTGAAGCTGTCAAAACTGACATAGAGCCGCCATTTTTAAAGATTTCAATCAACATTTGATTGTAACTGAGATATTGACCATCAGACCGCAGCGTAAAACTGGTGATATATTGGATCTTTGGAAATTACATACAGTTCTTAATTACAAAGACAATATATGGTTCGAATTGAGGACTTCTTTGTTAACCGACTCCAAAAAGGAACACGAAGGGACTTCACCACCAAGGATTCGGGATCATCAAGTTTTATAAATGGAACAGCCTTACTCCAATCTCAGACAAAATAAAAAAGTCAAGACGGAATGTTGTAAACAGAGAAGTGAGGCCGGTATAACGCCTCGCCGTCTACATACATAATTACATATAACACGTACAACGAAACTACGCCTTGACTCGTCAGTCGAACTATTGCGGTGCGTGGAAGCAATAAATTTATTTATTATTTTTTTAGTGATTTTAATTATGATGGCAGTACCGATGCACGCACATGTAGTTTAGAAAATCAGCCTCAATTCTCTGTTCACAACATTCTTGTATTCTTTATTTTCTCTGAGACTGTAATATATAAATAATCTGAATTGAAGGTAATTGGCGTAAAAAAACAGAAAAAACGGAAAGTCAGTCCAGGATTTATAACTTTCAGACCGATATAGAAGAAAATATGCTTTTCTTCCAAGAGTTTAAGCTACCATGTATATTTTCTACGAGTTTCCGATATTTCGTCACTGTTGCAAGCGCCATGATCAAAGATGAACTGAGGAATTGTGGGGGAATGTTTACGAGCAGACGAAACGATCTACCCTCTTCCGTACTCGTTTAAATACACAGTAACCATCCAATAAATATTAGAATATTAATCAAACAAAGTTTTTACGTGTACTTCTGTCCTCTATTTGGAAATCGGTTATAAAAAGAAACTCCTAACTTCGGTAACTGGCGTGCGAACAAGAAAAACTTGTCGAGTCGATAAACTGACTTTGATCAGCTATCTTACCTTGTCTCTCACATGGATCTAGCCGCGATAGCTGTATCGCAGCTGTCTTTTACCGATAATTTTATCCTATCGATAAACCATGCTTGCACCGCTGATTCTTTAAGCGTACACAAGAAGTTTCAGATTGATATTAGATTTATGACAAGTTAAAAAGTCAGTAGGATGATGTGATGGCTTGTACCCGGGTCTATTTTTATGCCTTTTTACAAAAAGCGTGTACTAAATAGAGGCCCGAGTTTATATCATGGTTTTAGGGGATTGTATTTAACCAGGCAATGCACATGTAGCAAAAATATATTGACTTCGTTTAGTTTATAAATTTCTTGCGTGGTTTTATAGAATCAGCCTGCGGACTATAGTAGACTTATATTTAACATATATCTTTAGATTAGGGCTATAGGATAAGGCATTAGTGTAAAAGAAACATCAACATTGAGTAAATGTGTTCAGTTTAAATAGTTAATAACTTTTTGAAACTGTTTGCCTGTAACCTGCAGGTTTTTTTGGTAGGAGTTTGGGATCAGCAGGGCAATTACGTGATTCAGTTGCAATACATTTCAATTAAATTTTGACTGGGGCTTACAACTGATAGAAATATATAATAGGTATACTAGCAACTGCCAACGATTTCATTGGCATAGTAGGCTCGGCCTTCCGCCTCGCCGTAACCTCCCATCTTTTATAGTACTCAAGTACTTCCACCTTTTTTTGGAAGTCGGTAGATAATCATTAAAAAAAACAGTCGAATTGATTCGACTGTTTTTTTTATGTTTGTTACCTCGTAACTTTCGACTGGTTGAACCGATACTCAAATTTCTTTTTTGTTTGAAAGCTGGTGCTTCCCGTGTGGTCTATTTAAATTTCATCAAATTCGGTCCAGTAGTTTTAGAGATACACTCCGATAACTGAATAGAATGGAAGTCGGTATTAAAATTTTCAAATTGTGCTTGTCTTGGTTTTCCTTCTCGTGCCAATAATTAACACAACAAAAAATAATTAGCGAGATTGTTCCGTCCGTTCTCAAGTTATAGCGTGACCAGGAGAATTAGGGGTTTATTTTCATATACTTATACAGGGTGTTTGGTAGAGGGACCGACAAATCAAATGAGCGTGTTCGGGGGGCCACTTGGAGAATACTAGTTGGCCAAAAAAAACCCCCGACCCTCCAATATGTTTAACTTTTTTTTGTGATTTTTCCCTTTTTCTCCGAAATTGTACCTATTTACCACCATAACATTTGTAAAATCTGTTTTAGACCGGATGTTTTTAGTTGAATTTGGTCTCTAATACACCTTCAGGCCACGCAAAGAAAAATTGGTACAATATTGGAGAAAACGAGAAAATGAACACACAAAAAAGTTTAAAAAAATTGGGGTGTCGGGGATATTTTTTTGGCCAACTTGTATTCTCCAAGTGGGCCCCCGAACACGCTCATTTGGTTTGTCGGTCCCTCTACCAAACACCCTGTATAGATTCATTTTATATAAACAGTACTTGGGATCAGCAGGGCAATTTACAGTTGACTCAGTGTTATCAATTTCAAGCAAACTTTGACTGAAGCTTACAATTGATATGAATATTATAAACAGAGTTTGAGACCACCAGTGCAAGTATGTAACAAAGTTGCAATCAATTGCAATGAAATTACTGAAGTGTCAGTTTTTCCAAGATCTTAATAGAAATCGATTGCAACCTACTTACAGGTGACGATTAACCGGTCCGAACGCGTTTCCACCTAACTAAATAGAAAAATAATCTAAAAAATCGAAAACCAAATTATCACTCCTTAATACTGAACACATTTTGATGTTACTCTTACGTTCACTTAAAAACTATTTTATGTTCCCATATTTATAACTATTATGTATTGTAATGTAGTAGTATTTGGTCTAATTAAATGTATAATGGTGGTTAAATAAGATATTCCGATGGTAAAATGTATAATAAAACAATAATTTTTGTATAGAACTAAAACTCATTTTTAGGCACTATCCACATGCAAGAAGCCATGTAAGAGTACCTTCAACCCTGTTGAAGTCAAAATATATGCTGTGACTACCACACATTAAAAAAAATGCGTTCAAAACCAGTGTCAGTTCTATACATACGTAATTATTTTGCTATGATAAATGAAAATGTAGTTTACTTCTTTTTGAAATTGCTTATATATGACCCAGTAGGGCTATTATGTATCTCAGTTGCTAACAAATGTTGATTGAAATCGAAAAAAAATGGCGGCGCTATGTCACTTTTGTCAGCTCCAGTCATCAACTTACTAACATTTTTGCTTACTGGAGTTGTCAAAACTGACGTAGAGCCGCCATTTTTCAAGATTTCCATCAATATTTGTTAGCAACTGAAATACATAATAGTCCTGCAGGTACAATAATTTATATACAGGCTGAAATGTTATTTAACGAAAAGCTCTGGGGAAATAAATCGCAACATTAAAACGAACTATTATACGCAATTATTTTTTTTTTATACCTGCGTTGTCTCGTAATTTTTATTACTCTGCACGTGGCAGTGAAGACTCACAAGAGAAATCTTGGCGTTTCATCTATACAAACGTATTCAGCGAATCGTTCTCTGCATTTTGACATTTGTGACAATATTTTGTACAGTTTCTTAAAACCTTCGAGTACTATGAGTTTGTGTCATTCTAGAACTTGACACTTACAGACAATGTCTTCCAACTTTAAAAAGGTGAAAAAGAGGAAGAAATATAACAATTGTTTTATTCGTAATATAGATATTGACCAAATATTTGTAGAAACATGCATGTATGTTTCTACGTATAGCCATTTCTATTCACCATCTTTTAGGTTTTAAAAAGAGTTGTTTTGTTTATACTTATACTTTTTAAAACTCCGAAAAATGCTTACATACGTCTGGATTGAATACTATCAGAAAAATTGCATGGAAATTCGGCCCAAATTATTAAAAAAACGCCATACAAACACAAATAATTTTCTTTAAAATAATGCCAAACTTGTTAGATGATAGAAAATGTATACAACTAACAGTGCTATGAATGCTATTAATTATTTTCCGAGAACTTTCCGATGCATAAAATGTCGCCTTGTATATTATTTGAGTATATAAAATAGTAAACAATCGTCGAAGTTTAGACTTTATATCGCCAAAAATATAGCATAAATTCGTGTGCAACTTACGTTGATGTGCCGCATACCTTTTGTGATTATTGCATACAATTCATCACTATTACTAGAGTTTACGTAGATATTATTGATTCTTAGGTCGAATAAACGCGATCAATTCAATCTAAACGCAATTATGGTTGGTTTAACGTCAGTTAAGGTGGCATACAATTCTAGCCAATGACATACGAGGGCCTGATATTGGACCAATCACAAGGCTCCTTGTCATGAGAACACAATCTCGTTTACTATGAACTCCGATTTATGGAACTCGATTAACTATAAAGTTAGACCTTAACGTAAAGGCATTTAGCTCTTTTTCGTTTGTAGTTGTATACGATTAAGTGACGATGACTCGCTATGAAAAATAATATATATAATAAAATAATATATAAAAACAGCTATATTACAATTTTAGAGAGAGGCATTATACAGTATCGAACTTGCGTCTTCAGACAACGCGTGTCAGACGCCATGACTACTAAGCCAACGCGGCAATCCGCCCGAGCTTCGAATTTAGGTCCAGTTGATTTGAACCGTCGTATGGGGGACGGAGCGACATCTATTGGAGCTTGACAGCAATATCCAAACGAAAGAAGAGGTTTTACAAACACTTGGTTATCATATTGGACGATGTAATGCGAAGATATGCATTGAATATGTGCTAATACATTTTATATTTATTTCGTACAATCAAATGATTAAATTTTAATGATAAAGGAGTCCATAGTTCACTAATAAATTTCATTGGGAATTCGAATATGATACATTCATTGAAATATATTCGCCCATAATTGAATAAATTTGCTTTTTCCCACGAAACACGTAAGAAAAATTGCAAAATTTAGGGAATGTTGCAGATTTTTTTCTATAGAGCCAATTTGCTTAATCTTTTGTTATAAAAACTAGCGTGGTTTTCACTCATTTTAGTTAGAAATACGGAATTACTCACGTAATATTTTATATTCACGTCGATGACTCGGGCGTCCCGTAAACTCAGTCCCGATTGCTCAGTCGTATAAATTGGCTCTCATACTTCATAAGATTCAATTTACAATGCGTTTTTTTTCGGACTTCGGTTATTAGGTTTAAGCGTCGAAAAACTAAGTTTTCGCGAAAACTAATCATGATATTTGGTCGTAATCTACACTCATTCCGCCTTAAATAATTAATTGTAAATTATAGTGATGAATTGTACACATGTTTCAAAATGTATTATATATAAATATATTTGTTCACCAAAATGTCCCAAAGTACGTACACCAAATGTTGTAAACAACACTCTGAAATTAATATAGAACACTTATCGGAAATCCTTTTCTGATGATTGCGTATGTGTGAATGGCTATTATTGGATGACGTCACTGCGGGTCTTTCTTAATTTTAAGGTCCAGAACGCCATCTGTAAATGAAACGTTACAACAATAAAAAACAATTCAAAGTATTTAAAAAAGAATCAAAATTATGTGCTACACTGTACCTACTGCTTTCATAACGGTAATAAACAAATTAATCCGAAACTACTTAACCGATTTAAACGGGACTTTTCACTGAGTGATAATAGTATTTTAGAAAAACTAATAGGATTTCACATAAATAATAAATCTCTGTTAAAAGGATATGACCATTTTTTTATAATGGTTCATCAAAGTGACTCCCTCTGGCCTGATGGAAAGCGAAAATGGAATCAAGAAGCAATGACCATTAGTGCAGCCGTAAGCTGCACTAATCGCCACCCCTATGATGACCTAAGAGATGCATTTTTACACGCCACTTGAAAGACCCAGGGTCATAGCTGCAAGGAAATACGTACGTTGTATACATTTGAGCATTTATTGCAGCCTTCATATATTATATTCATAGTACTAATATTAACAAGAGGAAAGATTTGCATATATGTTTGTAACGAATTGGCTCAACAAATACAGGACCGATTTCAAAAATTCTTTCACCATTGAAAGCTACAATCACCCTGAGTAACATAGGCTATATAAGATTCATCATCATCATCCATCACCGCGCGGGTGAAACCGCGGAGAGCAGCTAGTATATATATATATATATGAAGGCACACGCCTGTCGCGCTCCGATTCGCCGTTCCTTTTGTGATCAAAGCATATAAAGGCCAAGCCGAATGGAACGCCGACATAGTCACGAAAGCGCGCCAAATTTTCTGTCAATTAAATCGAATCAATCACATATTTCCTTCAAATGTCTCCCTTGTATGTACCGCTTTCATTGTTACTCTTTGTAAATATATTTAAGAAAAATAAAATTAAGTTATAAATACATATGTGTAGTCCCCCAAATCTACTTTTAACTTGAGTTTGTTCTTTTACTAAATCTATCTATATATTTTCTGGTTCAGTCTGTGTTTATATATGTGTGTGTATGTCTTGTAGTGTGAACAACTTTCTTGGCTTCAGTAGGGCTATTATGTATCTCAGTTGCTAACAAATTTTGATTGAAATCGAAAAAAAAGGCGGCCTTACGTCACTTTAGTCAGCTCCAGTCGTCAACTTACTAACATTTTTGCTTACTGGAATTGTCAAAACTGACATAGAGCCACCAAATTTTCAAGATTTCAATCAACATTTGTTAGCAACTGAGATACATAATAGCCCTACAGGTGTGCCTTTCCATACTTAAATGAAATCCTCCAACTACAATTTAAAGGAAAAGAAATGTGGTGCGGCTGTGTCATGAACACGACCGTGTGTTGTACGTGAATTTGTTTCTTCCTACGTTCCGAGTCAAAAGTTATACTAATTGCAAATCTCCATACGCAGCAAAATAACCTCAAAATGGCGGCGCTTCCCCCTCCACCGCGTGCAATGCGTCACTGTTCTCGTTTATCATAATGAATCATTTGATCCTTTAGCTATCCAGTGGTATAGTTTAATTTTGGATTTACAGGATAGATTCGAAAGTACAACTCCAAACTGTATCCCCTGATTTTGTTATTAGGTTTTTTTGGATTGCCTCCGTATGGTCGCAAATGTAAGGAGGTTCACATATTCACATCAAAAAACTACTTATCTCTAGATAAATGGTATCTAATTAAAACTTGTCAAAATACATACCGCCGCATTCAGTGTAGTACGGTATGCGCCGCGGCACCGACTGCTTCCTACCGTGACTTTTCCTCCTACCCTCTTTCACGGACAAATTCAACACTTCATTCTCGTCCCTGCCCTCGGTCAACACCATAGTTTTAATATTAGACGTCAACTTCTCGTTCGATATAAACACCGTCTTCGCGAACACTTTCTTCTTATCATTATATATATGTTTAACACTCTGTGTCACCAGCTTCCCGATTTTACACTCAAACATGTCCCGATCACTGGATATTTCTGAACGTATCTCTTCATAGTTATCCTCGTGGTTGCTTCGTTCGAAATCCTCTGAACTCTCGAATTCTTCGTACACGAAATTCTGTGTTTGATTCTCGAACTCGTCTTCAATTGTGATTTCTTCATAATCCGGCATTTCCTCTTTGATAATAATAGTTTCTTTCGGCATACCCCCTTTTATAACAACAGTCTCGTTTATGTGATTTATTTGTATCTCTTTCTGTAACTCCTGTCTCACTCTTTCGTATATATCGTCCTCTTGCTCCAGCTCTTCACGTAGCTTCTCCCTGTCAATGTCATTTTTGACAATGACAGATATGTGCTGGTCCTGTTTGAAGCAGTCCGACAGGAGGGGGGTTTTGGTTTCTGTGACCGCGATCTTTTTGATGGTCACTTCTTTGGGCTGTTGAGATTCTAATGGAATTTCTATTGATGGCACTTCGGCGGTGTCTGATCTTTCTTGAAGAATCTGAAATAATAAAGAGATGCTATTAGCTATTTAGGTAAGTTTCGATTGCACGCACACAATCTATACAGATGCATGTGTTGACCGCTAACTTCAAAGCTAAAAGGAGCTAAAGGAGCGCGTTCGAATCCTTGGTTAGAGTGCATTCGAAGTCAAACTTTTCGCACTATCGCCGATCGGAACCTCCAGGTAAAGCACTCGGTTGTTCTCAACTTGACCGTTCGCAACCTCCGAAGATTGTAACGTTTTACCAATCAAAACCCTTCGCTAAACGGTTGCAACCGCACCTGACATAACTTTGACATTGGCATATGACGAAATTTTAAATGGCAATTTCCAAAGTTTACGATTTTCAAAACCCATAATAATGGAATGAGAATTCGTAATCGCACTAATCCCACTAATATTATAAATGTGAAAGTTTGGATGGATGGATAAATGGATGTTTGTTACTCAAAAACTACAAAAACACCTTTTTTTTCAGCTTTTCGAACGCTTAACAAAAAGAGACATGAACGACATTTTCACCCACAGATTCCCAATTAGAACGCCCCTAGATTTTTAGCGTTATTTTCGCTAAAAACGCTCACAAGGGGCTATTCGAACACACTATGTATATAAATTTACTAATTCAATTATAGCAATTGCGATTGACCATGTAAATATTTTATGACATTTTGATATAAATATATTTATGACCTTGGAGAAGATAATAAGCTACACGAAGTACTAATCCTTCGCAGACGAAGTCGCGAGCACCAGCTAGTGGTTTTAAATAAAGAATGCAATAATTATCATGATGATGAGGACATTTAATTTCATATATTCAACTTAATTACATATTTTTGTTAAACTATCGTGAAATGGGCACAGTTAGGTGCTTAGCGACAGATGTTCACGCTTGAAGGTGGTACTAGCTAGGCGGACACTAGAAGCACACATTGCAGCGACACGCGCGTGTAAGTACGACTTCACTCTGTCGCTATGAAGAACATACAGACGTTTTCTCGAACTAGTACACTTATCTCAGACCACGTCTCACTGTGACTCCAACACACATTGCAGACACGCGCGTGTAAGTACGATTGCAGGCACTCTGTCGCTATCCTATAGAACTTACGTGTAGCAAATGTCTTCTCAAGCTAGCACACTTGTCCCTGACGACGTCCCGCCGTAACACCAACGCGCGCCGCTCCGCAAGCGCGTCGCGTCGACACGCGCGGACTGCGCGGAGTTCGCGCGTGAGCCTACGTAAGTGTTCTACGCTACGGCGACGGCTGTTTTGTGAGGCCAGCTGGAATGTTGACAGTTGTAATTATATAAGGTTATATTCTATCTTTATTACTAAATTACTGTGAGTGCTTAGATTTGTTGGCGAGTGAAACGCGTTACAACGGACGGATCTACGTGATTTTTAAGGTCATGTTTCAAAATGAAAAAGCAACTCTTATATATAGGATAACTTTGTAGTCCATCCGTCTGTCTATCAAGACCCTTTTTGACCGAGCGAGTATATGAGAAACGGGAATCACTCGTGTAAATAACTCAGGGGCCTTACTATCAGCTTCGTAAAAACCATGCGTGCAGTTCTTAAACCTGGCATAAACAGTTTTGAATGAAATCATATCATGACTGAAATTTAGGAGAACCGTTTGAATATTGTTTTCTCAAAGGTGAACGGATGATATTGTCTCTGGTATACTAATAATTTACTATAACCAACATTGCAGACGCCAAGACGTTTGTAAGCTAATAAACTGAGTGGATTTAGAGCGACATGTTAGCAAGAGTCCATACAAAAAAACAGGTGAACGGTTTTTCTGCTGTTCTTGAATAGTAGGCCTGGGCAGGCCTGCTTTAAAGTTGTCATGGTACGAATAAACCGAGCAGTTGTCTAGAAGTCCTTTAAGAGCTAATAGTAAGGCCCCAGGTCTTTGGTCTTTTTCAAGGAGAGAGCAGTGCTGGCCGTAGTGCGAGGCGAGACGCAACCGTTCCTGCAGAACGCTCTACTCGAAAAAGACCACCGGTTGAAACTATAGTTTGAAAAATCTGTGTGCCTAGCACGAATAACTGCGAAAGTGTAATGTAACGTGTCGTTCACGTGCAACAGTACAAACTGTCATGTATCTAGGGAAACTGTAACAGATAACTCATACTCGTAGTGTGCAAGGCGAAGCGTGACGCGTTGACGCTTACGATACGAATACTTTTTCGCAAATTGTTTGTGCTACGGCCTCTGACTTATTTATGTGAGGATTTCCGTTTCTCGTATGGGTGCCGGTGACGTTACAGGCACATGAGACTGAACAACTTTGGGCCGAGCACGAAAATCTGCTTAAGGCGAAATGAGTTCCAAATTTCATGATTCGACTTCGCGAAAACTTAGTTTTTCGACGCTTAAACCTAATAACCGAAGTTGGAAAAAAAACCTAGTGTAAATTGAATATACGTCCTTATGAAGTATGTAAGCCAATACACGATTGAGCAAACTTGGCTCCATAGAAAAAAATCGGCAACATTCCCTAAATTTTGCAATTTTCCTTACGTGCTTCGTGGGAAAAAGCATTTTTATTCAATTATGGGCAAATATATTTCAATTAATGTATCACATTCGAATTCCCAATGAAATTTACTAGTGAACTATGGACTCCTTTATCATTAAAATTGTATCATTTAATTGTACGAAATAAATATAAAAAGTATTAGCACGTATTCAATTGAATTTTCGCATTAAATCGTCCATTCTGGTAGGCAATTCTCAACCTTATGTAAAGCACCGTAAATTGTTTTAAAATTAGGATTGGACCGCGCCTTAAGTGTAACATTATCGTATCGTTTACGTATTCAGTACAAACTATGAGTTGTCTGTGCCACTATTGTACTAGATAAATGACAGCTTGTACTAAATATAAAATACTTTAACGATGCGATTACGTTACACTTAAAAAGATTTTCGTGCTCGGCCCACTTCTATCTCAGAAATGCTAAAGGCAGAGGTTACTACTTAACACCAGGTGGGTCTCGTGATTTCGTTATTAATTAGTTCACAATATATTAATAAAACGTGGATACAACGCCGTAATTACGTCTGACCGTTTGTATAGAAAGGATGATGGGTAGACTGCTCTCAAGCTCATTGTTTGTACATAGGGTTACCAGATGAAAAAATCAAAAGTCCGGAGAAAAGGCCTTATTTCTATTGCAATATCCGGAGATCTTATTGCAGTTTGAGTTTTCTCACAAACGCACTTAAACAATAAAAAAAGGCATAATATTATAGTTTTCTACCGACTTCCAAAAAAAAAAGGAGCTACTCAATTCGACTGTATATTTTTTTTAATGTTTGTTACCTCATAACTTTCGACTGGGTGAACAGATTCTCAAAATGGTCCGTGATCTCATTTAAATTTCATCAAATTCGGTCCAGTATTTTTTGAGATACACTCCAATAACTGAATAGAATGGAAGTCAATATTAAAATTTTCAAATTGTATTTCTTAAATACTTCGAATCTCTAGGGGGCTCATGCGTTGCAGATTGCACTCATACCGCCAACCCCCTCCCACGCACCGGCCCTCGTTTCTTTAGTTTGTGTAAGTTTTTATTAAAGAGATTTTTATAATGTAATGTATTTTATTGAAAACTCTAAAAATCCCGAGGTTTCCCGAGATTCGCAAAGTCCTGCTACGATCCGGAGAAGAGTTAAAAAACCTGAGATATGATAACCCTTATTGTACACAGTTCCGAACGAAGCGTCGACCATATTTCTACAAATAAAATGTTAACTATAAACTACACAGATATAAACAGTCATTCGAGCCAGAAGTGTGCATTATAAACTCTGTTACTGCTGCAATTAGGCTTTGAATGGAATGTAATCGCAGGCCAATTCTACTATTTTACAACGTTCAACAATCTATCTCGCTGCAATCGCAGTTCGACTTCAAATGTCGTTCGATCATTACACAAAAGCCATTCTACTATTACTATAGACAAATTGGAATGTAACATCTTAAACGGTACTATATATTTAAATTAAACGCTATCACATGAATATTGGGTAGCTTAGCGTTCATGATCCATCGAGTTAATGTAATATAAAGTTTAAATCGATCGCTGGCGTCAACAGAAACTTAACTGCAGCTGAAATCATTTATTCAATTTAGGCATCAAAGACGCACTTATGAACGTCAATTTTTCATTGTAATGTACTTTAAAGACCCTACCGCCGCGTTCCAAAATATATAGAGCCTACCGAGAAGAAGCGGCGAGAAACTCGGGGCCATTCTTTTTATATAGATGTTTACAATGTTTCCACTTAGGTACTACAAATATTACATTTTATGGGTGGCAGAGTGACAGCTTGCCAGAAGTGGAGTATTCCAAGCATCTTTGTCTTCTTTATAATGTCGGAAAAACAGTTTCAATAGCTGATTAGCCAAAGCCATGGTTCAGCTACAGTTCGATTGCAGTTGGAGGAATATTTAGTTAGTAGAATCGGCCCCCAGATAGCATAATGCGTAATAGGATAACAAGAGATGTGGTTTACCGAAGTAATCTTATACTATATAGCTATAGGCCTCGTTCCCACGCAGTAACAGCGTTCATTCAAATTTGTAATTCACTAGCTATCTATCTATCAATCTAATAAGAATACCTTTAAACGAGCAGTTCTTGCATATATGTATAATTTGAACCTAGGAAACGACTCCAACGCTTTTCATTAAATTTAGTATGCAGTTAGTTGGAGCCGACATAATTTAGTGTCATTGCGTATTCAAACAACTTTGCGTACTCTGGTGTACTTGTTTTCCATCAGTTTACTCCAAACCTAATCTATGTGTTGATACATGTCAAACAGAAAAGTCCATTACATAAATGTTTGACCTGTCCGGGTATCGAACCCGTGACCGAAGGCGCAGAAGGCAGGGTTGTTACCAACTGCGCCAACCAGCCAGTCTAATTAGCTAAGCATACTTTCTTCGTAATTGCAGACTGTCGCGTCGAGCAGGGGGTTTCTTATTGAATAGTAGAACATGCATACCAAGTTTTGCCAAGATTGATTGAAAAATGCGACCTGTACAAGGGGATACAAATTACAAACAAACATACGGACAGATCAGTCAATTTGGCCAGTTATTGGACGTTTCGCTCGCTCGGTCAATAATATGGAACAACATCCACACAAGGTCTTCAGTCTGTAACCAGCCGTGCGATTCTCTAAGAGCAAACATCGTTGCATCTTTAACAACATCCGTGAAACAAATTACGAGATGACAAGAAACGTTGGAAAAACAACCTTATGTAAAAGGGCGATATCTCATAAAGTATTTGACATCGGTGGACTTGTCGACGAGCACATCGACGAATCATTAGAGAATCGCACGGCAGCAGGGCTATTACCTATTTCAGTCACAATCAAATGTTGATTGAAATCTTGAAAAATGGCGGCACTGTCAGTTTTGACAGTTTCACTAATGATATCATAATCAGCCCATTTTGTTCCCACTGCTGGGACTCGAGTCTTCCTCTCAGAGAGAGGAGTTGGGCCATAATCCCCCACGCGGATCCAGTGCGGCTTGGTGGATTGGCTAGTGGTCAATACATGTCGAAGTTTTCAGGCCGCCCCAAGGCCTTCGATATAGCCTAACGACTGTTGTCCTAAGACAAACAGCCGACACCGACGGCTTAACGTGCCCTCCGAAGCACGGAAGCGCTCAGTTGAATGCCACTAGCGGTCACCCATCCTGACCGCAGCAAGCGTTGCTTAACTTGTTGATCGGTTGAGATCGCCGAGTCAAGCTCCGCTACGAGCGCTTCCGTAAGCATAGTATTAGTATAGCTTCAGTAAGCAGAAATGTTAATAAATTGCCAAAGCCGGGTGGTGGATTATGGCCACACTTTAAGAGGAAGGCTCAAGTCCCAGCATTGGGAACATAGTGGGTAGATTATGTATTGCTATTATCCCTTCAAGAGTCGTTATATTATAACAATTAAATTTCTATTGTGTCTGGCCCTATGATGATCAAGGAACTTTGATGGATTATGCAGTAATTTTAAACATACCCGATTCTTGATTCGTCTTCGTAATCCCTTCAAGAAGGCGAGGTCTTCGATGCAGAGCTTGAGGCTGTGCACACGTTCTGCATATTTCCCTGTCGAGAGGCCAGCCACTTCCTCAACCGTCATGTTGATGCCGCGAGCTGCAATGGGAAAAGTTGAGTATGTCTCAGCACGACTCTCTCTATGTACCACCGGGTATATTCATCATCATCATCTCAGCCGTACGATGTCCATTGCTTAACTAGGCCACCCCCACAAATTTCCAAAGGGACTGGTTGGAAGCGGCCTGCATACAACATTGTCCTGCTACCTTTATCAGGTCGCCCGTCTGCCTTGTCGTGGACGACCTACCCTGCGCTTGCCGGTCCGTTGACACCACTCTATATCTAATCCCAGTAATATAAAATTCGCATTTAATATTGAATTACTGTTTGCTTTGAGCAATTATATGGATAGTTTAATTTAAATATAGAATAACAATGTATTCATTTAAATTTACAGTATATTACCTCCAAACAGTTGATGGTCCATGCAAGATAAATATTTCTTGAACCTCATCACTAAAAGGTTAAGAACCACTGATCTAGAGGAACTGTGACACAGATAATTCATAGTTTGTACGACGAAATGTAACGCGTTGACGTTTGCGATACGAATTCTTTATAGCAATTGTTTTGTGCTACGGCCTCTGATTATTCTCCTTCATTTGTTTCCTAGTCTATCCGCGCTCTCGACATTGACTGCTCGAGCTATTAGCCAGTGATCAATATACACAGACCGGTCTTGAGGTCATAGTCAACAGTTTGAAGCTGCCATTAATAACTGTTCGAGCAGTTCAGTTGGTATAAGTTGCTCAACAAGTTACGATTTCAATTCAGAGGTGGGAAGCGCGCGCGACGTGGACTGAAGAGCGCGAGTGGAGGTAACTGCGTGAGAGCAATCAACAGCTCGAGCAGTCAGTGGCGACTGCTTAACCCCCAACCACCCCCAGCATTTGTAACTGCTCAAGCGGTTTCGTATGTGTGTATGCAGAAGACTGTAGTTCACTGTGCAGTTGCAGCTTCAAGCAGTCCATGCTGACTGCTTCTAGCTGTCTGTGTATTCCAAAAAGACAATCAGTTCTTAATCTCGACTTGTGAGTGGAGATTTAAAAGTAAACGTAATTCAAACTTTACTCAGATCTATACCCAAGCCTATGTTTATTACAGAGCGTATTTCCGGAAAACAGACTTAAAAGATGAAGTTGAAGTTTAATGAATATAATGTAAAACATATCATTTTTTATCTAATTTCAATCCGGGCATCAAGTTCAGATCATTCAGGATCAGGCCAAATCTAGGGCTGCACATCACTTCCTGAGCAACAGAGTTGTGCACAACTGGAATAAACTGCCAAAACATGTGATATCAGCCATGTCAATTAACATGTTCAAGAGTAGATTGGACGAATGGCTCTTATCAGAAAAGAAGTCATTGCTTAATTTATGAATGGATTGCTGAACCAATGCTGCATTGAATAGACACATCAGCAAAAGTGCTGCTCATCCTTAATTATATTTTTATAGTATTTGAATCATATGGTAACTTTTTCCAGTATAAATAGGGCATTTATAAATTTTGTTAATGGACAGCTTGTTGTTGCCTTTGTAGAACAACCTGGCTTCACCTCAAAGTAGTAGTAGAACTTGGTCAAGTCATGGTACCAGGGTTGCAAGGGATAATAAGGTATTCATGATTATGTTAGAATGTAATCACAAATCCTACTAATATTATAAACACGAAAGTTTGTATGTATGAATGTTTGTTACTCTTTCACGCAAAAACTACTGAATGGATTTTAATGAAATTTTGTATGTAGATAGATGAGGTGCTAGAATAACATATAGGAAACCTTTTCATCATCATCATTCATCACCATGTGGGAGAAACCGTGGAATACAGCTAGTATATAAATGTGACAGTTTACATGTAAGGATTAAGTTACACACAACTTAATCACCGAAAAACAGCTGGACGATTGTGGATGAAGTTTGGAGTGGAAATGGTTTGTACCCGGGGTTAACACATGGGATACTTTTTATCATGATTCAACAAGTAGTTCCCCAGGGATTGTAATAAACTTATTTCAGGCAAAAAAACTAACTCAAAGATACTAGGAGAAAATAAATACATAGGGTTTATATACATACACAGCTCTGTGCAGATTATGTCAGGAAAATAGTAATTCTATTAAATTAGTATTAAACATTAATTGTATCAAATACCTACATAAATTAAGACAGTACATTCAAAACATTTCTGCAGAACACAAGCTCAAAGCGCAAGTCAATTGAGACAGGATCTAAAATGTTCAATCAGACATGACTTTCTCGTTGAGACAAGCCTTCAAAGCCACAAGCACTGTTTTTCAGTCTTTTCCTGGATACATTTTTGTAAGTATGCTCTAGAGTTACATAACTAAATACATCTATCCTAATTCAATCTGTGAATGACCAGAAATACATGGAATTTCATCTGCAATTATTATAATAAACTTTTTTTTTTTAAATAACTTTTTAGCGTATCAAATTATTTATTAGATAGGTAGGTAATTTAATAATTAAACAATTCTAACATCACATCAGAGTGAAAATGTATACCTATGTTTATCTATACCTATATTTATCTATACACAGACATCATCAATGACATTTTAGATGATGTGTTATATTTACCTAAACTTATTAGGTAGGTACTTAACTTTTTTTAAGAGATTACCCATTTATGATGTTCTCCAAAAAAGTACTAAAAGTAGAATTAAGCCAAATATATTTCTATTATAAGCTCATAACAACGGAATATGCACCATAGGTGCATACTGCGCCTTACATAAATAACAATATCTACTCCTATTGCAAAATTGCCTACCTGTTGCCTGGTAGTCTCCAATTTCAATAGCAAAAAACTTTTTACTCACGTACCATCAAGTAATTCTTGATCAACTTGGTAGGAACACGTGTTTTTCGCATTATCGTCCATTCTTCATATTCACATTTGGTGTTTGTAACAATAATTAAACAAACTTTTTACGTTTTTCAAATAAACCAACAGGTTAGAATTTCATTTCATAAATGTCAAATTAAATGAATGACTCAAACATAGAGTAATAAAGATTTTTTTCCTTTACAAGTGGATACGTACAAAGAGAATGTAAGACACGTACGCTTGTATGTTTACCCTGGTTGATGTTTATTTGCTAATTTTATGTATACTGGATTTGAAAATGAGCGGACTAGGAAAATTCGTATATAGGTACTGAATCGAATTTAAATCTGTAAAAAGTCAATAGAGTTGTCACGGTAGTAACAAACCCATGAGTAAGCGAATTAATCAACTTTTTTTTGTCCGACCCCTGTCCTAACTGTTTTTGTATCATTTTCTTGAAAAATGAAGTTGTTTCTTCATAAAATAAAATGTCGTAATAATTCTATAAATACAATGTTTTGGAACAAGAACCCCTAATTTATTTAAATTTTGGTGGTTGTCTGATGGACGCAAAGTACAATTTCATAGCAGAACTCTCTGTCCCCGAGCCATACTCGTGTATTTAACTAGACACACTGTAAAAAAAATGTGTGACCACATAAAAACAAAATTACCTTAATTTTTCTGCTTTATTGCATGGTTCTATAAAGTGTTAGTAATCATTTTTTTTGTGTCCTCTATTGGTGATATTTAGAATTATCTCACTGTCCCCCAAACTTCTTGCATATATTAGGTCTATCAGACATCCGCTAATAACTTCTAGCATTTTCACACAGATGGCATTACAATTATCTAGGCACTAAGCAATTAAATTTAACAAACGCAACAGCTAAATCGCCATTTTGATTTTCGGAGAAATTTTGAGTTTGTCTGCCAAGGTCAGCTCACAGTCCGGTTGTGTGTTTATTGTGTGTCCGCTGAAACACCGCGCGAATATCGTAAGTTTTAAACCTTTAATTATTTATTTCATTGTCATAGTTTTGTGCTAATCTTAAGTTGATTTTAATGGTAAAAACAAGTATATTACTGTTATATATTAGTGCTAAAATTAATAAAACATGTAAAATGTCCTGTGGACAACTATCACTTGGACAACTAAAACGGTTGCCCAAGAGACTGTATAAGTTGTCCAGTGGAAAAACACTATATTTTTCCGCTTTTGATATCAGTTTCATTTTATTATCAAGTACATAACCAACCACCAGCCCTAAAACAGTCTTAATAGCAGAATATAAATGATTTAAAAACAAGGTTACCTATTTCGCACCCTACTTATTCCGCGCAATTTATTGAAGCAAGTTTTATGAACTGATATTAAGCTTGAAATTTATATTTGTGTGCAATTTTTTAGTTTTAGTGCTAACCTAACGAAATGGGGACAAATTTGTCTTTGCAAGATACATACAAACGAAGCATACAAGGCTAAAGCCATAAAAAAACAAAAATGTTTTGGAGTCGCTTAGTCTAAGTTCACACATTATGTAAACTGTATGTGACACCACTAAAAAAACTGTATGCTTGGTATATGCAAAGAATGTAAAGACAAAAAGATTAAGCTAAATACTGATAAAATGCAATGCATTATACAGTGGTTTGAATGGAAAAGAGAAGAAAAAATTTACATAAAAGATGGTAAAAAGATAAGGGCTGTAAAAAAAATAAAGAAAATACTATAACAATTACTTGAAGAACCAATACAAGAGTTTTCGCCGAAGCGTGGACAACATTCAACCAAATGAAGAAATGGTCTTGGTAGACTTAAGCGAAAATCATAGTGCTAAATGTACATAGGAAATTCAGACCTATCATTTTGGAGGATCGAGGCAGCAGGCGACACTCCATACAGGTGTCGTATATGTGAGTAATGGAGAAAACAATCATAAAGCCATGTCATTTGCACCGTTTCTCCCTGTAATATACACCAACCAGCTGCCATATGAGCGCACTTGCACCCAATTTTAACAAATATACTGTATATTCTTATAGTATACTCGTATCTTTTCTGATCGCCCGTTTTCCCAATACAGACAAAAAGGTTATTTTTTTTTGGCTTGCACGAAGATGTTTGATTATGGGTTTAAAGCATATACGTGGTCTTTATTCGAAGCAGAACATGGAAAGGGCCCATCTAATGGTTATAGGAGGCTATTTGAAACGAGCTGCAGATAATATGGTCGCTACTAGAATGGACATAACCAACGTAACAAATTTTTATAATGCTTTAGAAGGGAAAAGCAAAGTAAAATTGTTATTTGTACACAAATACGAAATTTACATAATCCAGAAAGAAATACCAAAAATATTGTCCCTCTTGTGGGAACAGTTCAAGTACATCATGTCAAGTCAAAATCATTTATTCAATTTAGGCATCAAAGACGCACTTATGAACGTCAACTTTTCATTATAATGTACTTTAAAGACTCTACCGCCACGTTCCAAAATATATAGAGCCCACCGAGAAGAAGCGGCAAGAAACTCGGGGCCATTCTTTTTATATAGATGTTTCTACTTAGGTACTACAAATATTACATTCTATGGGTGGCAGAGAGACAGCTTGCCAGAAGTGGAGTATTCCAAGCATCTTTATCTTCTATATAATGTCGAACTTTATAGTAAGCTTTTTTTATTAAAACGTTTTTTACAGTCAACTTGAATTTGCCCTCTGTGAGCTCAGTTATGTGCTTTGGGATTTTATTGTAAAAACGCACACAATTTCCTAGGAATGACTTAGTCTTCGCAAGTCTAAAACTAGGTACTGCTATCCTATTTGTATTTCTGGTATTAAAAGTGTGGTGATCACTATTTAACTTATATTTATGTAAACTTTATACGGACATACATTATATTTTCGAAGCTTTGTGGCAAGATACGATATAGAAATTTAAGCTGGTTTTGCCAACGGGGATTCTGTGAATGCTTAAACCAAAAAAATTAAACCCAAAAAAAGAAAGTCGCTCAAAAAGTCGCATACCATGAATATACTAGTGACGAAAATTTGCCAGTGAGTAACCTGCTTACAGCATCAAATGAGAAAGACATATCTTATAATGATTTGCGAACCCCACGATTAGAAAAATTCTACAACTACCTATGAGTATGACTCTTCGGACACTTCTGATAACGATCTTCCTTTGAACATAATTGCTATAATACAGTTTGAAACACTTCCTTTACTGGACCTGAACCTGAACACAATGACAGCTAGCAGCCGTCTTCATCGGGGCAAAATAATAATAATCTACCAGGACCTGGAGATTACTTATTAGTTAAAGTTTATGGGGCCAAAGGCAAATTTTATATGTATGTTTGTGTTGCTGAAAGTGATATCGGAGATGATGGGGAGATTAAAGTTATTTTCCTCAAAGCAGTCAAACATGGAAAACTGTTTGTCCTTGACCAAAACATCATCTCGTACGTTACTAATGATGACATCATAAAAAAGCTCCCAAATCCAGGTATAGAGTACAAAAGAGGTGAAGTATATTACAAATTCTCATCAAATGTAGATTTTTGCAAAATAAATGGTTATATTATTATGCTGCGTCTATGAAAGGCAGAATTTATTTCCTTTTTATTGGACTTTGGGGTCAGTTGTGATATAATTTAGATGAAGAGGTGATTAGTTTTACTTTGCAAGACTGTATAAAATAAGTGTTATATGATAGAACATAATTGTCTTGTTTTAATTTCTACTTTTTAACAAACTTTTGAACCAGTTATGATATAATTTAGATGAAGAGGATTTGAAGTGCTTAGTTTTACTTTGCAAGACTATGTTTCAAATAAGTGCCTATTGATAATTGTTTTAAGTTTTACTTTTTATTGGATTTTGGTGCCAGTTGTGAAATAATTTAAATGAAGATGATTTTGAATGCTTAATTTTACTTTGCAAGACTATGTTTAGAATAAGTACCATATGATAGAACATTATCTTGCTTTAATTTTTACTTTTATTTGACTCAAGTTGTGGTATAATTACGATTAAGAGGATTTTGACTGATTCGTTTTAAAAAGAGAATTATGATAGTAGATATCTGTTTTTAATTTTTATATGAGAATATGAAAATAGAATAATTTGTATTTAATACTGTTATTTAGATTTTTCTCTCTCTACACTACTACTCTCTCTACCGAGAAAACAATACAAACAGTATTATTTTCTCATACTTACTGCATCTAGATAAGTTTTATTTTTCAACTGTCACTAGATTTTTGTGCCATATGTCTTTTATTTTAAATATCTTTAATGGTTTAACCTCGTGCGTTTTAAAGACTGTGTTTAATATTAGTGCTTTAATGAAGGGGACATCTGTTTTAATTTTATTTTTTCTCGCAGAAGTTGAGTTTTTGTTTAATTTGATTACATTATTGTATAGTAGTCATAAAAACGATTTCTTAGCCGGTTTTAGAAAAGTAATAGTAAAGAATTATTAATTTAATTACAATAATATTTTATTATTAATATTACTATTGATATGAGCAATAATAAGTTTTAAAAAGAGGTATAGCTCTTGAGCACGAAATAATCAAAATCTGGGGGCAACTTGGTTGTCCAAGAGACCTTCCCTTATACAACCACGTTGTCCCCAGATTTTGGGCCAGTAAATTTTAATTTATCTGTTGCATGAAAAAGATTTTTTTTTTAATTTTTTCTTTTTGTCCCGGGGAAATCCTTTATGGATACCACCCACCACGGGGAGGGAGGTGGTTATGTGGGAGTCCGTATACCCACCAAAACCTTGGGGTGTTCCGTCACTGCTGCCCTCGGCGGGAACGCGGGACAGATTTTCCACACGACCGCGAACCCGCCGTGGCTGTCCGTTGCCGGACCCTTCTCTTCGCGGCACGCCAGAACACATGGCGCGCCGCAACTGCCTCGGAGACCAAACTCGCCAACAATGGGCGCCAGACTTCCCCGTGTCTGGTCGCCCGTGGTCTCCCTGCGGTGGGTCGGATACGTAGCCCCACCGCCTGCTACGTCAGCCACAAGGGATAGCCCCCCCCACGACCCCACCTCCTCGAGTCTGCACCGAGCGCCCGGACCCCACCTCCTCGAGCCTGCACCAAAGTGCCCGGGCCCCCCTTCTCGAGCCTGCGCCAAAGCGCCCGGGCCCCACCTCCTCGAGCCTGCGCCAAAGCGCCCGGGCCTCACCTCCTCGAGCCTGCGCCAAAGCGCCCGGTTCCCACCTCCTCGAGTCTGCGCCAAAGCGCCCGGACCCCGTCACTCCTATGTGGACTTGGCGGCCAAAGCCTATAGGAGCGGCCCGCCTGAGCCGGCCAGCGCACCCCAACGCCAGCGCGGCCCCTGGGTTCCTCTTGGCTTCACCGTGGTGTACCTAGACACGGTTACTGAGCCCCCCCCGCCACATCAATGCGAGAACCCTTCGGGGGGGCATGAAAAAGAAATAGCCAAATCTAAATTAACTACATTATTTTAACAGAGGGATATAATTTCTCTTCGTTATTAAGTACGAGGGTCAAACTGAAAGTTCTTAGAAAATCAAAAACTGATTACATTAGCCAGTTATTAGTTTTATTATATCTTTTCAAAATATTGTCCATTCACGTCAATACACCGCTGCATGCGATGGAACCACTGGGAAAAGCACTTTGCCCACTCGTCCTTAAGGGTCTCTTCAATGGCATCGCGATACGCAGCCACCGCTTCTTCAGCATTCATAAACCGCTTTCCTTTAAGTTTTTCTTTAATTTTTGAAAATAAATAAAAATCACAAGGCGCGAGGTCGGGGCTATACGGCGGGTGACCCAGTAATTCAACGTTTGATGTCGCCAAATAGTCGATCGTTCGCTTGGCGGTGTGCGATGAGGCGTTGTCGTGGTGAAGGAGGATCCTACTGCGAGGTCGTTTCTCTCGAACTTTTTCCAAGACAAGTGGCAAACAATTGGTAGTGTACCATTCTGCAGAAACTGTTTTTTGATCCTCTAACACAATTGTTGCGAAATGACCTATCCTTCCAAAGAACGAGGCCACCATTTTTTTCCCCGCACTTCGATCTCTCTTCACTTTAGTTGGCAACTCCTCGAAAGGAAACACCCACTGAGCAGATTGTCTTTTGGTTTCAGGATCATAACAGTAAATCCAGCTTTCGTCACCTGTTAGTATGTCGAACACAGCATTTGAGTCACCTCCGTTAAATATTTCAATCATTTTACGGCACCAATCCACACGATGGAGTTTTTGAGCCTTAGTCAAATTATGAGGTATCCACCGGGCGCAAAGCTTCCTGACCGCTAAATGTTCGTGTAGGATTTTGTGCACTTGACTCATACCGATGCCTAAGCTTGTCCGAATCTGCTGATAGGTCACTCTTTTGTCAGTCTCTATCATACGCCGCACAACACAGATGTTATCTTCAGTCGTCGCCGTAGAAGGCCGTCCCTCACGTAAATCATCAGTGAGATTAGTGCGACCAAGTTTAAACTCATTAAACCAGTTGTAAACAGTCGCACGAGATGGGGCTTCATCGTGAAAGGCCAATCGTAGTCTATCATAACTTTCTTGTTGACTTAAATGACATCGAAAGTCATAAAAAATCATTGCACGAAAATTTTCTCGTGTTAAATTCATGTTGACGTGACACAGACAATTTTCAATTTGCCGCCAAATCGTAAAACAAATGACAAATGAATGAAGTATATACTCAGTAATATTGACAAAGAGTTCTATTTTCAAATTATAGAATTATTTTTTTATTATATTGTTTATAAGTGGCCAGTTCTAAGAACTTTCAGTTTGACCCTCGTATGTTTAGTTCTGTTTATTCGTTTTTTTTAATTTACTTTCAGATTATTTTCAGACCAAGAGTTGTCCAAGAGACTATACATTGATCAATAAATGGAGATTAATTAGTGATGAAACAATATATAAATATATATAAGAAATATTTACATAATTTAATCCGTAACACAACACATATGTGCACTCTTGGCTATAGTTTGAGCATATAACAATTATTATATTTAGTTGTCCAAGGGAAAGATTTTTCGCTTCTTTTGTATGTTTTTGGTTAAAACTCTAGATAAAAATAACAAAAGTGTGCTGCTCGTAGCAGGATCATAAAGTTAGATAAACTATCAACATGGTAATATACTTGACACCCTAAAAAGAAATAGAAAATTTTATTTCAAAACTTCTCAGAATAGAACAAAAAAAAGTTGATCTACCCGTATACACAATTTAGTAATAGAAACCATAAGTACTATTGGAGTTATTATGATTTACAGATTCATCGCCGCTCATTGTAGTGCCGCCCTGCTGCCTTACTATGAGCTCTTAAAGCAGGACTTCTAGAAAACTGCCCGGCTTATTCGTATCATGACAACGTTAAAGCAGGCTGGCCCAGGCCCACTATTCAAGAACCGCAGAAAAACCGTTCACCTGTTTTTTTTGTATGGACTCTCGTTGAAATGAAGCTCTAATTCGCTCAGTTTATCAGCTTACAAACGTATAGACGTCCGCAATAATGGTTATAGTAAATTGTTAGAATTTCAGAGAAACCAATATCCGTTCACCTTAGCGAAAACAATGTTCAAACAGTTTATGTATATGAGCGTCATGGTCTGATTTCATTCAAAACTGTTTATGTCAGGTTTAAGAACTGTATGGAACTTCACTAAAGCTGACAAAGATGACATAGAGCCGACATTTTTTAGATTTCAATCAGCATTTGTTAGCAACTGAGATACAAAATAGCCGTACTGGTACACTCTTCGACCCCGTTGGCACCTTAAAGACAATCAATGACCAATTTCATATTGTTCCTATGGACGTCTCCCAGTTTAAAATATTCATGATGTCTTTAATATTGTTCGATTTCAATGCCGGGAAAGTACAGAAAAAGATAACAATAAATGCCAGAACATGTTACAACCCTTAGAATCGTTATACAAAGATATTTCGCTTGAGCGTGGAGACCGAATCCAGAAATTCCGTAACGTATCAATCGATGAATAGCAGAACTTTTCATGACTTTTTGAAATATCACGCTTGTTTCTTTAGTTCAGCAACTCGCCTCTAGATAGCATTGGTTAAATAATTATAATTGCATAAGTGGATAAAAACAGCTATGCAATAGCTTTACCGCGGCAGTCTCCGAGTGCCACACGTCTTTTTTTTATGGTAACTTCCAACATTAAAAAGCTACAGAAGAAGTCGAAATAAATACTATCAGTATTAGGGGACTTCAAGAGATGGCGCCAGAGTCTCGTTTGTCCTTCTAATTTGTCTATGGAAATGTAATTATTCGCATTGGAGTTACATATAATTCTCTTTGGGAGTTATTAGATAGATTGCGGTCGAATAGACACCTTGTGAGCGTTTTTAGCGAAAATAACGCTAAAAACGCTCACAAGGGGCCTTCGAATTCAGAATCTGTGGGTGAAAATGTCGTTCTTTTCTCGTTTTGTTCAGCGTTCGGAAAGCTAAATAAGAGGAATTTTTGACCCACGTCCGGAGCATGGTTGTTTGTGATCGTTTTTTGACAGCTATGTATTTGATAGCATAATCATGCGATTTTAGATCTTATGCTCAGTTGAGCGTTCGAATAGGGTGTGGGCAAAAGTTACGAACGCTATAACAAAAGAGCCATCAATCACAGCGGTCCGTTTTGCGATATTTTTGCATACAGTGCTAACGTCTACCAAAGCTGGTCCGAGACAAATATCGCGATTTTGACAGCTCGTGGCACTGTAAGCGTGTTGATAAATCGGACCAGAGTTGTAAATAACGAACTATATGCGCGCGAAAAGAAATTCATACAAATATAGTGCATAGTGTGAAAGTTTACTACGTGGTGTGTGGATTAAAAAGAAATAATGGAATGGATGGACCGACTTTTACAACTTTTACATAAAAACAAGGGACACCAGTGAAGACATTGTAGAAATAAACAAACACCTGTCACTTTTGACAGAACGCTCACGTCGATTATGGTGTAGGTGTAGAGCATGGTTCATGTAATCGTCAATATGGCGGCAGTTAAGACGTCATCGATGACGTAAGCGTGGGCTATCGTAATATTCGTAATCACGTTCACGTGAAAGGGACCGACTGTTATCGCGGTAATATCGATTATGGCTCAATTGGGACCGCACTGAATAATTGACAACGCCACCAATGCCCTCATAAGCTAAACAAACGCACCTATCGTATTAGTTTACTATTCTGTGGTTATAATCATAGAGTATAATAAAATAACCTTAGACAAAGAAAAGAATAGACGGCGGGTAGCTCCGTTTCATTTCAACAAGAAAGAGATATAGTATTGAGTTATTATAAGTAACAGAAAAGGACAAAGCTATACTATATCCGTCTCTAAGAGCGTGCCAGCTTTTTCAAGGCCAGCGACATAAGTAGCTAAACAAACTTTGACAGTTATTTCGTCTTTGTAAAATTGTGAAGTTTATTTTGGCATTTTTCTGTATCACTTTAAATATATTTGCTTGCATATATGGTTTTAAAGCAGAGATAAACCTATAAAACACTGCGGTGTAGTACTTAACTGTAAAAGTGATAGTGAGCGGAAAATTCCTGGATTATCCTTTCATATGTAAGTTTCAAGTTTTCTTAAACATTTGGTTATTATAACAATGTACCGTGTGTTAACTGTTTTATTTAAGTGGCATAGTATTAGTTTTTGTCATAATAAGAGTGGTCAAAGCACTTAAAATCGCGATTTAAAATAATGTTTTTATCATAACCTAAAATTCAGTGTTGCTAGTGTCGGGTCGTGCAATTTCCCATTGTAACAACGATTTATACATTAGTAATTAGATAAATACCTAATGTAAGATATATAATCAAAAATAGAAGCAGATACCTATTGAATTATTTGATTGCATCATTTTCAATAAATAATTTAATTTTATCTTATATTACAGTTTCCCGTATAACCCTGATATTCGAAAAAAATGGATTGCTGCCTGTGGTCGAAATGAATGGGTTCCAAAAAAGAGTTCTAAAATGTGCAGCAGACATTTTGATGCGGACCATATATTAAAAAAAGGAAGATATACTTACATTCATCCTGAAGCTGTTCCAGTTATGATCGTGAGAGAAATATTTATATAAATTTGATTCTTATCGTATGATTTCCCTTTATAATAAAATTAAGGGTTCAGTAGTTTCGGAAATAATGGTGATACTGTTGGTACGGAACCCTTAGTGCCCAAGTCTGACTCGCACTTAGCCGGTGTTTTATTATACGTTAATGTTTGACAATTATTTAATCTCTCAACTTAAATTATACAGTAGTGTTATGAAATTAACTAACTAGATAGATAAGTACACTATTGTATTAGGTAAGCCTGTGATGACAATGCATGTTTTTTAAAATAAATAGATATTTTTTTGTTTTTCAGCTTGGAGATGACGAAAATTCTAAAAAGCTATCTGAACATCTATCAGCATCTGCAGCAATAGCGTTGACTACCATCACAGATAGTCACCCTGTGTCTACTGACGTGTTGCAATGCGATACACAATCTGTGCCTGTAAGTGTCTACTTCTCCTTTTATTAATCCGTCAATCCTTCCTTCTGCCAGAGGCAAACCAACAAAATGTTTGCCTGTAAGTTTATCTTTACAATAAGATGCATACATATCACTACGCCTATAAACCCCGACGGGGTAGGCAGATGTGTTCTCCTATTACAGGTGTTTCTACACCCAAGTTTCGCAGTTAATAAGCCCCATGTAATAGGAGGCGAGCCTACTGACATTCATAAATATATTCAACACTTATATTAATTTTTGTTATGTAGTTTTTAGGATGATGTTGTCATAGAAATAAGTACTTCACTTAATGTAACAATTCTTTTAGGAAAAATCACCTGAACTAACACCAAGAACTCTGAAACGAAAATGGAAAAATGAAGAAAAACGATCTAAAGAAAGAATGAAAAAATTAAGAGCGCTTCGAGAAAAATCGCGACGGTTGAATAAGAAAGTGGCAAATTTAGAAAATATTCTAACAGAATTGAAGTCAAGATCACTTTTTAGTGAAGAAGATTGCGACCTAATTGGATCACTTGAATGCGGCAACAAAGACTTCTTGAAAAAAGTTATTAGCCCTGGTCCTGCTAATTCTAAGTATTCTCCAGCTCTCCGAAAATTTGCGCTTTGCTTGCATTATATAAGCCCAAAGGCATACAATTTTGTAAGAAATTCATTCAATTCTTGTTTACCACATCCGTCTACTTTACGTTCATGGTATAAGAGTTTTGACGGTAGCCCAGGATTTACTGATGAATCACTTGAATGTATAAAGTTATTAGTTAAACGTGCTAAAGGTAAAACAATTTATTGCGCTCTATCTCTGGATGAAATGGCGATTCGGAAACATGTTCAGTGGGATGGTAAGCAATGCGTGGGATTAGTAAATTTTGGAGAAGTGTTAGATGGAGATAATGTTGCTGTTGCTAGGGAAGCTCTAGTATTTATGGTCACCGCTGTAAACGACAGTTGGAAAATTCCAGTGGGCTATTTCTTGGTGGATGGTTGTACAGGGGCACAAAAGGCAAATTTGGTAAAACAATGTGTGGAACTTTTAATTTCATGTGGAGTTAATATAATATCACTGACGTTTGACGGTTGCCCTGCCAATTTTTCTATGGCCAAATGCCTTGACTGTCTTTTGGATCCTTTAGATTTGAGTAATCTTAAAACTTCTTTTACCATTCAGAATCAAGAAATCTCTATTTTTCCCGATCCAGCACATATGCTGAAATTAGTGAGAAACACCCTTGGAGAAAAAAAAGAGCTTACCAACTTAAATGGTCAAAAAATATCTTGGCAATTTATTGTTAATCTTCATAATTTACAAAACAATGAAGGCCTTCATTTGGCTAATCGACTCCGAAGCCAACATATCAATTTTGCTAAACAAATTATGAAAGTGAAATTGGCAGCCCAAACGTTCAGTTATTCTGTAGCTAAATCTATAGAACTGTGTCGAAAAGATTTAGAAATAGCAGATTTTGTTGATTCAGAAGCTACAGTAGAATTTATAAAAAAACATAATAGCATATTTGATATTTTAAATAGCAGAAACTTCCATACATTTGGTTTCAAAAAACCTATGAATGATAAGAACTATAGTGACATTGAAAATTTCTTGAATGAAATGGAAAATTATATAGTTGGATTAAAATTAAAAGATCAACCAATATTACAGACTAATAGAAAAGTAGGTTTTTTTGGATTCTATATTTGTATTCAGAGTCTTAAAAAGGTTTACCGAAATTTAATCGCTTCCAAGATTTTGAATTTTGTGCCCTTGTACAAAATGAGCCAGGATCACCTGTAATGTTTTTTTAGCTCTATTCGTGCCAAAGGTGGATTTAACAATAACCCCACTGCTATACAATTTAAAGGCGCATATAAAAGACTAGTTATACATGGGGAAATAAAACATATTACGTCAGGAAATTGCATCCCCCTAGAAGACATAAAAATTTTAACGTTCAGTGAGATGCGGTACAAAAATAAAATTAATTTATTTACGCATACAACTGAATCTATTGATAATTACGAGTCAGTAGAAAGCCTACGAGCTGTCGATGGTGACCATGACTACTTGGCAGACCCCTCTAGGCTTTCTTTGTACACACAAGAAGTCATTGTGTACATAGCCGGATTCGTTGTTAAAAAGTTGAGAAAAGTAATTAAATGTGAGGAATGCCTCCTATCTTTAATCTCCAATAAATATGATGGATTTATTGCCAAAAAAGATAAAGGAGGGTTGATCTATCCATCGAGGAGCGTTACTAAAATATGCGAACGTGCTGAAAAAATATTTAGATTGCGTTCACATGAAGGTATCAAATTTTACAATGAGAAAAACTTAATGCAGAAATTAATACTTTCATGTTTTAAGGACTGTATATGTGACATTTATATGTTTGAAAATCTTCACAATAATGATGACCAAATACTGATTGGAAATCATAGAATAATGCTTTTGAAAGCAGTCGCCATGAATTACTTTGAAGTAAGGATTCACCACAGTACCAAACAGTTTTTTGCACCCAGAGATAGGATTCGTAATATACATAATAAACTAGTGCTATTCAAAGGGCAATAAATGATTCTCTCTGTTCTGTGGTCTTATATAGTATGTTTACATTAATAAAAATGTTGATTGTGATTCAGGTAATGCCTTTATTTTTGGACCCTTGTTTTATTCTCGAGGAACTAAAATTTAAACTGGTGATATAATGAACCATTGATAAAAGTGAACCATCGATCTCGTAATCCGATCGTATAACGAGGCTTTTAACTACCCAGCTTGATAACTACGTAGAAGAATATATATTTTTATATATCACGATATACGATAGAATATGCTATAATTTATATATTATTATTATATCGCTCCACGCCACGTTATATTCCTAATCTGTGCTCCGCTCCGCGTTGGAACTGCGTGGTACTTAAATCTCCCTGTGTCTGGGTAGAGGGTAAGGTTTATGGTATCACTGAGTTTAGTTTTTTGTCTCATGTGTGGCCACGCTACCCGATCCTCTATAGCTTTCTTCCTCTAAGAAAATAACTGTCGAGTCTGTCGATTATATTCTCTTTGCTCTTTGTGCAGACAGCCAGCAGTTTTCTATTCGCAGTTTGTGTTGTTTTTGGACTTTTTGGTGTGCCGGCTTTTTCTGATATTCCGTGAAAACAGGTGATTTTTGAGCTAATGTAAAATGGCTTTATGCGCATATTGAAAAGACCGTAATCATATATAGTATTACGAGCAGGAATATTTCATTTTATTTAATACCACATGGGTCTTTTCCTACAAACAAGACTCGCACCGCACAGACTCCTCGAACAAAGACCTCAACGAACATTTTTTGAAATTTGTAATTTATTTTTCAATTGATAAAATTTCCATACAGAACTTTTCAGAATTTCAACGGTTCTTTTAAACCATTCTTGTCTACGTAAATCTGAATAATGGGCAAATTTCTGTATTTTTATTTATTTACATGTTTATTCGTAGAAATTATATATTCACGAGGTTTGATTTTATCTTATAGGACGCTAATGTATATACCTACCTAACCTTATTTACAATTTGCGGTCATTAATTTAAGACTACTTAGCTTTGGGTTGAAGTGTATCTTTGGGGCCACAAGATTGAATTTTTTTGTACTCTTGGTCTTGGGGATACTGTCCCTTGTTTAAGAGGCAAGGAACTTACTCAAGGTCAAATACTTTGGTCCTTCTACCATCATCTTGGGCAAAGCAATTTTTATGTATATTTTAGTCTGCCTTTACTCGCAACAAATGTAACCTCAATATATCACATAAATAAAGACTATAGAGGTAAATAAAATATGAACAAAGAAACCGAAACATTTTCAACAATATGTATGTATATATAATATTTTTTTAGATCAAATTATTTAGCTCATGTGGAATTGTTATCTGTTAAGTCAGCTTTTTTAAATTATATACTAATTATGTTTCGGAGCTAATGAAACTAACTAAATTAATAGAATAAATAAATAAATAACTAGGGATAATGAGACATACGGTGGCTAAGTCAGTCCCATGAACCATTACATACATTTATAGTCTCTTCATAGTTTTTTGTTCTTGCAACAGCCTGTAGGTGCCCAGCAGGTCAATTCTACTATTTCCTAACATTTAACATCTATCTTGCTGCAACATACATTGATATCTGATGATTGTTTCATCCATGTAATGGTTCATGGGTCTAACTTAGTCACAGAGTGACTAAAAGTGCCCATATAAAGACCAGTTCGACTCCTGTTGTTAGATAATTACCCAAAAATGCATTCTTGCAAATCAATTTAGTCAGTATAATTAGGTACATATATTATGAACAAATTCAATTTTATTTCAACAAAGACAACATAACATTTCAATTTGTCAAATTGGAATATATTGTGGTCTTTATCCTTTCTATACTGTGAAAGTTTAAAAAAAAAGATTTATGAATGAAACTGATGTATATTATGGCTCTGGGAAGCAAAGGTTTTAAATCCTTTTACTTATATGTGACAGGCCGGTTGGTGCAGTTGGTAGCACCCTGCCTTCTGAGCCGCTGGTCCCGAGTTTGATCCCCGGACAGGTCAAACATTTGTGTGCATGAACATGATGTCTGTTTGATCTGTGTCTGGGTGTTTATATGTATAAAAGTATTTAATATCATATATAAGTATGTATATCAGTCATAAGGTTACCATAGTACAGGCTATGCCTAGTTTGGGACCTGATGACCTTTGTGTGAATGTTGTACCATATTATTATTATTATGTTGTATATGTGTAGCCATCAAAACTCTTTACGAGTCAAAAAACTTAGTAAATACTGCAGCTGGACTCTTTCAACAGCAGAATAAGAAAACATATAAAAGCTATTGTTCAGCTATGGTTTGATTGCAGTTGGAGCAAAATCTTGTTAGTTCATCACCAGATGGTGTCTTATCTCGGATAGTCTGTAATAGACTCATATCAAGCTAGCCAAGATTCAGTAACTAAAATATATTGCTGAAATCAGCTCTTCGACTTCACTCTATTAAGAAATGATCATCCTCAAATACGGCACCTACAGTCTTAATTAGGATACAGTAGTATATAACTTTACATTATATCCTACTGTGGCATAGCCCAAAGGTGAGTTATTGGTTTGACTTTTACATACGCATGTATGTTATGTATGCTCATAAAACCCTTGACAGCTTGACCAATTTTGATGAATATGTTATAAATTTCATCTTGATGGCACAATTGTCATAGCATTGCATATTATATTCTGACTGTGGTGAAGCGCGAAAGAAGGATTATATGATATGCGGGCTAATGGTTTCATTATTTTATTTTATTTTTTAAAATATTTTTTTTAAGGGATTTTAGTCATCAAGACCGTGCCAGCCCCATTGTTACATACATATTTATGAGGAGTTTTCCAGAATTTTAGAGCACATGCCGTAAAGCATTCCAGCAATGTCTGATGTGGACATTGCTAGGATACTCTGGAATATACCCAATGTACATCCAAAAAATTTATACCCCTTTCTCTTATATCCTTCCCCTAGCTTACATCTAATGTGTTCACTGCGGACACATTCCCCCAAAAAGTGTTGTGTGTCTTCTACTTTGCTGCAGATTAGGTTTCTTTATTAATGAAAGGTTATTATTAGGTTATATTAACATGTCTGGTATTAGTAAGTATCTACCCGTGATAATGTATTTGAAGTCCTGTGAATCCTACTTCAGGATTCAATTTGCCTTGATATAAAATTCAAGACATGACTATTATACAAGTCATTCCAGTAAATTTGTTCATGCTCAAAACCCATTTTGACTTAACTGTATTGCAGTTTAGTTTAATGTATTATTGTGTCAAGCTCAAGATAATATCAACAATTATTTTTAATTTTTGGGCAATAAAGGAAATAATAGCTAAATGATAGCAGCCCCTGATAGTTCTTGACAACCATCCTAGACTACATGTGCTGGTCATCATGTCCACAACAAAGTCATAAGATTTACAATTCTTATATTTTTCTCATACCCAGAAATATGACAACACGGGGTCGAAACAGCTCCGCTGATTGGGATCCGATGAAGGATGACTACAACAACTCTTCTTATGATGCACAATACCAGGACAATGATAACAGGTCAGTGTACATTTAATTGGTCACTTTAAGCAAATATATGTAAAGCTAATGGTTATACATAAATTCATAATATCAATACTGATTTTAATCATGTCATTTGATGAAATTGTCTTCTTCTGGAACATTGAGTTTAAGATGGCAGAGACCAGAGTTACAATGCAGTCAGTCAAAATACCCAGATAAATAACATGTTCATCAGATTATATTTAACCACACATGTCGCAATGCCTAGAAAAGTAGTATGATTTCTGAAAAAACAATTGTATTTTTGGCCAAATATGGCGAACGGCTAGTCTACAGGTAGGTGACAGTTATAAACATATTAGGCATACATATTTGGCCACATCAGTGTTAAAATGATTACTAGAAGTTTTAACGAACATTCTTCAAATGGGTTTCATGCCAGCGATTTCCGACAATCCATGTCAGACGCCATAACCACTAGGCCACCGAGGCGATTAGTTCGAGCATCGAATTTAACTGACCTAACGATTGACAGAGCAAAATCTGTTTGTAGCTTTACAAGGTTCATCCAATCGAAAGAGTAGTTTTTACAAACACTAACTTTCGTATTGATGTCGCGACCCTAAGGCGCAGAGCCCATCACACACGACTAAGATAATATATATTATAGCGTCGAATATAAAAGTTATGTTAACTTAACCCACCACACACGGCGCAGATACTATAATATATAGCAAGCGTACATTCTATCGGAATCCGTCGCGGGAGCCGCACGTCTCGATCGTTCACACTGTAATATACAGAGTGTTCATATTTTTTATTTTGTGATGATTCGTATTTTGTTGCTAGACCTGTTGGACAGTTCCTCAGATGATGATTGGGACTGTGAATATGATATAACCGTCATACTAGCTAAAAGTAAAAAACGAAAAATCTGCATAGAAGATCACATAAAACACAGGATATAAAAGTCGAATATAAAAGTTATGTTAACTTACCCACCACACACGGCGCAGATACTATAATATATAGCAAGCGTACATTCTATCGGAGTCCGTCTCGGGAGCCGCACGTCTCGATCGTTCACACTGTAATATACAGAGTGTTCATATTTTTTATTTTGTGATGATTCGTATTTTGTTGCTAGACCTGTTGGACAGTTCCTCAGATGATGATTGGGACTGTGAATATGATATAACCGTCATACTAGCTAAAAGTAAAAAACGAAAAATCTGCATAGAAGATCACATAAAACACAGGATATAAAAGTCGAATATAAAAGTTATGTTAACTTACCCACCACACACGGCGCAGATACTATAATATATAGCAAGCGTACATTCTATCGGAGTCCGTCTCGGTAGCCGCACGTCTCGATCGTTCACACTGTAATATACAGAGTGTTCATATTTTTTATTTTGTGATGATTCGTATTTTGTTGCTAGACCTGTTGGACAGTTCCTCAGATGATGATTGGGACTGTGAATATGATATAACCGTCATACTAGCTAAAAGTAAAAAACGAAAAATCTGCATAGAAGATCACATAAAACACAGGATATAAAAGTCGAATATAAAAGTTATGTTAACTTACCCACCACACACGGCGCAGATACTATAATATATAGCAAGCGTACATTCTATCGGAGTCCGTCTCGGGAGCCGCACGTCTCGATCGTTCACACTGTAATATACAGATGTTAATATTTTTTATTTTGTGATGATTCGTATTTTGTTGCTAGACCTGTTGGACAGTTCCTCAGATGATGATTGGGACTGTGAATATGATATAACCGTCATACTAGCTAAAAGTAAAAAACGAAAAATCTGCATAGAAGATCACATAAAACACAGGATATAAAAGTCGAATATAAAAGTTATGTTAACTTACCCACCACACACGGCGCAGATACTATAATATATAGCAAGCGTACATTCTATCGGAGTCCGTCTCGGAAGCCGCACGTCTCGATCGTTCACACTGTAATATACAGATGTTAATATTTTTTATTTTGTGATGTTTCGTATTTTGTTGCTAGACCTGTTGGACAGTTCCTCAGATGATGATTGGGACTGTGAATATGATATAACCGTCATACTAGCTAAAAGTAAAAAACAAAAAATCTGCATAGAAGATCACATAAAACACAGGAAACGCAGTAGTGAATTGAAACTTTACAATGATCTTTCAGAAAAAAACAGCTTTTTCTTGGACTTTCATATGGTTATTTGCACGATACCTACCAGTTTTTTAATTGTTTGTCTGTCTGCCTCTATAATCCGGGTAATTTCTGAAATGGCCAATTTTGAGGGGGTTTATACTGAAAGCATTAATTAAAGGGCCACGCGAACGAAGTCACGGCTGCAGCTAGTTTAATAATATAACATAGCCTTATTTCATCAAGAATACTAAAATCGATTTAGTAGTTACCTAGTTTGATTGATCTATACGTAGTACCTACAACCTAGAAAAACCTATGGAGGATAGGCCAATAGATTTTTTTTTTAAATTATACTATAATAAAATTGTCATACCGCTTCGGTTAATAGATAGAAAATCTCACTTTTTCGATGATTTCCTTTGCTTGACACATTCGCGTTTGTCAGACGTTAGTTTCATTTTTATTTACAAAAAATATTACTACAGGTTCGAAACAAAATAGGTACATAAGATAATGTGAAGCTTTATTAGTTTTTATTGTGAAAATATAAATTTGTTCGGTAACTGAAGACCAGACGTCCATTGACTGCAACGGTTTTGTCAACAGCCTGTATTTGATCTTAAGATCAGTATCGGACACTATCTTAAGATGTCTTCATGATCTGCGGTGCGGATCTTAAGAGGTTTTAGCGTATGTTAACATGCCGTTCGAATATCGGTGGCATCTTAAGCTACTCCAAGGTAAAATATTATAGTATATTCACCGTGTGTGGTCGCTCATTGAATTATATGGTGAGCGATATGTCCGAATCTGCTCTAAGATAATTTATATTTTATAGTATCTTCATCGTGTGTGATGGGCTCTATGCAGGCGACGGGGCAGGGCGGTCTTTTTGACCGCGAAGCAATAAAGACTGGCGGCGCGGTCTTTTTGTCCTCCGTGGGCGTTGGTAGTATAGGATTCCCTTTGCGCTATCGTTCGCGGCAAAATTGACCGCCCCGGCCCGCCCCGTCGTCTGCAGAGCGCCTAACGCCTGTTTAACGAGACCAAACTGCAATTTAAGGAGAGTAAAATATCTACGAATTTCATTGTATTAGTCAAGTCTGGCTAACACGAAACATTTACATTCTGAATTGCCAGCTTGAAACTTGACCATTCACTTTTAGTTCTCAAGCTAAGAGGAGGATCACAAATAATATGTGATAATAATTTAATAAAAATATTTTTATTTCTTTATTTTTTTAAGGGGTTTTGTCACACGGTGACTATGTCATCCCCATACAGACATAATATAAATAAATGCAGCAAACATCGAAATAGATCAAACCTTATTCTTATTCGAATTGGTTGAGCCAAATTGCCAAAACATTAATATTTTTGTAAATGACAGTTCCAGCAGACAGTTGGACCACCGAAAATTGTACATCACAAATCTACCACCTGGATTGAACGATAACGGCCTCAGGTCGGCCTTTGAGAAGTATGGTCAGATAGAACACTCGTTCCTGAGCAAAGATCCTACTAAGAAGTATGCCTTCGTCACATTTGAGACGGCAGCGTAAGTACTAAAATATACAAATCATAGTTGATGTTTCTATTACAATAGAGATCATTTATCGAAAGAAGTCCCTCGACTGTGGCGCCAGTGTCTATGCAAAAAAGCCGGAAAGCAACCTTTTTGTATGTGGCTTAGCTAGTTCCACTGAAAACCGTGGGTCATCTTTCGTGAGACTCTAGTATGTGATACTGTTTACAGTATGAAATGAGGTTTACCTCAGACAAAGTAAAAATCAATGTCAATATTATAATGTTGTGAACAGAAAAGTGAGGCCAGTAAAACTACGCCGTCACTCCTCAGTCGAATTATCGCGGCGCGTGGAATCAACGTGTAAAATTTGGATTATCATTTAATTTAAATTTATTAATTGATAATTCATCATTATTATAATCAGCCCATTTTACTCCCACTGTTGCGACTCGAGCCTTTCTCTCAGAGAGAGGAGATATGCCTTAATCCACCACGCGGGCCCAGTGCGGCTTGGTGGATAGATTAGTGGCCACCCATGATGAAGTTTTCATGCAGCCCGAAGGCCTTCAATATAACCTAACGACTGTTGTCCTAAGAAAAACAACCGAGACCGACGGCTTAACGTGGCCTCAGAAGCACGGAAGCGCTCAGTTGAATAATGCCACTTTAAGATCGCCAAGTCTTCATAGCGGAGCTTGACTTAGCTTCAATTATGAATTATTTTTTATTAATTTTAATTTTATATGAATTATCATAGTAACACCGATGCACACACTACATGTTTAGAAAACCAGCCTCACTTCTCTGTTCACAACATTCTGTCTGCATTTTTTATTTTGTTTGAGCTGAAAACCTGGTCAATATTACCCATCACTATAACTTTGCCCAACAAGTATTTGTCCAAGCAAATGTACCAATAAAAAAAAACTAACAAATATCTGGTAATTTCTATTGATTCCTAAACATCCAACAATATATTAATCGCTATGGACATTAGTGTTTGCAGGCAACGGTGATAACCTCTGTCAGGTAACATTGCCCTCTCAAATATTGAAGAAACTAATATGATTCTGGATGGAATGATTTCTTGTACCACATATTTTGCATTCTCTCTGTAGTTTAATGTAGGCTGTTTGTATAGCGCGAATGGTGACCACAAGACCGCTATGTTACCTAACACTAATATGAGGCACCATGGCACATGATCAGAAATAATGCAAAAAATCTCCACAATTTAGTGCAAGCGGTGACCACAAGACCGCTATGTTACCTAACACTAATATGAGGCACCATGGCACATGATCAGAAATAATGCAAAAAATCTCCACAATTTAGTGCAAGCGGTGACCGTAAGACCACTATGTTACCTAACACTAAGATAGGCACCATGGCACATGATCAGAATTGAAAATATTCACCAACTCTCAGATTTGCTTATGTCGTATGAGACATTTTTGCACAACTTTGACACCTGTTTTTCCAGGCCCTATTAGACTGTGGATGCTGTGATGTCACAAAATGTCAGATGGGTAAAAACAACGATTTAATTATTACGCGCTAAGTTTGTTGCGAAAAATAAATAAAATACCTTATTGTTTTGCCTCCGGGTGCAACCATGAAAGAGAAACCTCCTGGTTTCTCTTTTGTTTTCTTTATCTTTCTTAAAGAGAGACATTTCCTCTTTAAATTGCTCTACATTAATTATTATGCTAAATCTAGTAAAAATCTAAGTCATTTTAGAAATATGCCTAATCCAAAAAACAATACAAATCCCTTGTCAAAGAAGATTGTTTTACCCTACAAAGAAATACTCATTATTTCTTCGTAGTTTTTACCCAAATGTGTCATTTTGTGACGTACAATTCTGCTGTCTATTCCTTTTCTTATCTACTTGGAGTTATTGTTTTGCAGTGAAGCAAGAATTGCAATGATGAAATTGAACAAGACGGAACCCTTGAATTTAAACGTCAACATAGGACATGTAAGTATTTTTTTCGAAACTAACATATAGTTTATCCCACAGGGGTTTGTACCAGATGCATAATTTCGCAGTAGATACAACTGTTTTGTAGTCGCATATTTACAGTCATCATATCGTAAATGGAGTCAAGTTAATAAAGTGATACGCACAATTTTCCAGTCCCATATTAAATTAAGGCCATTTTCAATGTCACAGCTACTTAGGTAGGTATTTATCAAATAACCTGTATGTAAGGGTATCCGTCTTGTATTTAACAGCTGTATTAATGTTTTGGTCCTGCTGAGGTTATTTTAAACGTTTCTGTAGTTTTTAAAACATATAATTTGGATAACCCAAAGCGAAAATGTTGCTAAATGTTGTATAACGTTGCATTTTAAATCCAGGGCAATTGACGCAATATTATAAAAGCACAGGTTACAGAAATAATGTTTGTGATTATGAATGTTGCCAGACGCAGACTCCTTTGATTCTCACTACGAAGCTAATGATTATAAAAGTACGCAAAAGATTCTTCAAGAAACTGACCAATTGCGTGCTAGGTAAGACGCTACGAAATAAATAAAACTGTTTATTCAAATTTAGATTGCCATCGCATTATGAAGATTATACTACATAGAAAGAAAAAAAATGTCAGCATATTTTGTAACAAACAATCTTCTGAAAGTAGAGAAAAACTGATTGGCGTTAAAACACAAAAAAAAAAAAATTGTAAGCTTGCACTGTTTTGACTAATCAATAACTTATCGTTACATTACCTTAACCAAATCATTAAACACAATTAACGTACGGCATTTTATGGGAGATGATAATAGCAAAGGCAGATCTGTCACTTTGCCTTACAACAAAATATTTGTTTAGATACTTACCGCAGCGGTTTGACTTTGATATATAATTACTGTAATCTTTTAAACAGTAGGCGAAAATTATGGAAATTTTAGTTTTATCGGAAAAACATGCGTAAACCAACTTATACGTAATATACTACTGAATGCTTGAACAGCATCGTTACCACTCTTGAATTTCGGCGCAGTACGGCCGTACATTGGTTCGCACATATTCGAAAACATGAAAATTGTCCAGACGCATCATATAATTGTAATTAATATAATCATGTAATGGATAACTTTTCACGGAAGGTAAACTGGTGGTAAAAAAACGCATCAAAATTCGTCGCGTGGCTTAGGACGAGTTGAGTCTTTATTTCATACTACGTATATATAAGAAGGATAATATAGTAAATTTGGTTTTTTATTTTATGTCAAGTCGAAAGGCTCGGGATCGAACAATAACAATGGACATAACTACAACGGAACCCGGGAGAGAGATCGTGGTCACAGGGATTTCGATCGCACTTCGAGGGATAATGATCGTGCTCCCAGAGATAACGATCGTGCTCCCAGAGATTACGATCGTGCTCCCAAAGATAGTGAGCGCCCTCATCGGAATAGCGAACGTGTCCCCAGGGATAATGAACGCATTCACCGAGACAGCGGTAGCTACGTGAGCAACACCAGTATTGAAAGAAGGGCCCGGTAAGTTTTAATATCATAATATTCTAGGATTCCAGGAAAGAAATGTTTGTTGTGTACACAAGATATACCCATTAGAGCTAGTGAATTATCAAATAAGGTGAGTTGGTCATATATAATTAAAAACCCAGAATGAAAATCAAACCCATCCATAAAAACCCTTTTTATTGTTTTATTTTCTGATCATTACAACGCAATCAATAATGTCAAAGAAAAATAATTGATATTTAGGTTTTTAGAAAATTACTAAAACTCGAGTGAGTCTCTTACACAGCACAGGCGCCTCAAATTACTTCCTGCTAAGTTATGGCATACAACCTGTGCCCCGCGTTGTGATGTCCATCACCACACAGCGGCGGATGATGATGAAAATATCCTATGTGTTTATCAAGTGCCTCATCTACCTCCATACCAAATTTCATCAAAATCGGCAAAGCCCTTTGGGAGTAAAGAAGTAACAAACATACAAACACACTTCCAAACTTTCGTCTATACAGTACGAGTCTCGTATTACTGTGATCTCGCCTAGTTGTCATAAATAGAAGAGCAAGGTGTACGCCTGATGACTGCAGTACTGCCATAACTTGACTTGATATTGTCATGCTATGAAGCAACTATGTGAGATATCCTAGGGTTGCTTGTTGGTGTGCTTATTCAAACGCTTGTATGTACGTAGGTCAATCTTCAGATCAAGGTTGACATAAACAATTTCTTAATAAAAAACAACCTTCTACTTAGAGGATCATTTCGGGTGGCCTGCAATTTTGACAGTGGCTAGTCAATACCCGTCCACAAAACGGCACTGGGCCGGTGTGGTGGATTACGGCTCATACTTCTCATACCTACTCAGTCCCGAGACCCAACAGTGAAAATGTTCTATGTTAGAGACCTATTTTTTGGGGACAATCATTTTCCTTCGGACACATTTATTACGATCCCGGAGTTTTGCTTCTGAAAATGATGTAAATATGATTGCAATGAGAGGTCCATATTCTATTTATTTTTTTCAAAATTTTGTTATCAGCTAACTTCGTAAAATTACTGTAATTGTACTTATGTGTTCTGGCAACATTGCCGTACGTGGGCTAACATCTGGCCAATCATAAAGCAGTAGTTGGTAACGAGCCTTGCCATTGGTCTATTTTTATTTCTTCTACCAATCACAATCGGCAAACATATTTTGTTCAACGCTATTTGATTGGTCGGCTGCCATCCATTTTTCGTTTGCAAAAATTGGATGTTCGCCGTTTCAAATTTCTGTTCTGAACATTTTTTATTTAATTTTGAGTGTATGTACCTACCATTTGACTAAAATTTCCGCTAATTATTAGCTAGTTTTGACGTTATCTGAAGTTATTAGTGTATACTTCGACATTTTGTGGACAGTGTTCTGAAATTGCTGTGGTCAGTTGGTTACACCATGCTTAGCAAGTATTTTTCGTCAATTCAGCAAGCATTTGACAAAAACAAGTGAGTAAGACAAAATCACATCGTCGCGTTTGTAGATAACAAAAGAACACTCGATTGTACTATTCATAACGTTCTTGCGTTTGTTTGGTTGTTGAAACTTTTATCACGTCTACCTACTTTTTCAACTTTTTTCACGGTGTACGATAGAAAATACCGCCTATTCTAATACCTTATTACCTGCAAGTAATTTAGTGGTTCTTCGTCTGTCAATGACATAGAAGTTAAAGAATTTGAGTGCTCCTTCGTTTGCTAGTCAATCGTTTTACTTTATACCTACTGGTGAAATTTCGGTGGATCATCCCCAAACGCCACAAAACGAGACTTATTTCAACCTACTTACAAAATAATTGTCTGAACAAGGTATCTGTGTACTTACAATGTATTACTGTGAGGTATTTTATAAGCAATAATAAAGCCTTCTATTATTCATTTTAACATCTACAAATGTTGCATTATAAGATATATAGGTACCTACAATTAAACAGACGATTCATTGTCCTAATAGTAACCTCTCAATGAGTGCCACAGCCTCTTTTATTCTTTACATTATATCTTTGTAGCTTCCGCTTATGTCTATGCAATCATTGCCTCAAGTTTTTAGTATCTCGTCAAGCCATCACTGTGCTAGTCTACCTCTGCATCTCTTGCCGTTTCATAGGGTTTCTATTTGTTCATTTATCATTACTTATGTGTGCAATATGAATAGCTCATTTCCGCACAAGTCTCTTAGAGTGTTGTAGACATTAATAACTTTGATTCGTTGATCATTCTTTCTCTAAAGTTTTAATTTCACTTCCAGAATGGTCTAGTGTAGTGTATATTGCTCCTTGTGTATTTAATGAATTTCAAGTTCACTGTGCATCGATAGTTTGGAGACGATCAGTAATGCACTGATGTCTCACTTGGGGTGTATTGTGCATGGTAAGATGCACAAGTTCCATGGAATTCCCTGACATATCACATCACATTATTTTTAACTGTATTTCTGAACGCTATATATTTGCATAGATTGCCTGCAACAGTACATCAAGCCAGAAACTAAAAACTCCATTGTTATGAGGTGCGGGGACCGCTGAAGGGAGATAGAACATTGTCAACACTTGCATTGTAATTGATTGTTAGTTGCATATATCTGCAAAATGTTTTCTATGCATTGTAGCTATCTAACTTATTACTTATACTGCTGGCTCAATTGATTGGTACATAATTCATCATCATCATCTCAGCCGTAGGACGTCCACTGCTGAACATATGCCTCCCCCACAAATTTCCAAAAGAACCGGTTGGAAGCGGCCTGCATCCAACATGATCCACATCATCCTTATTAGTACAAAGTATAATAGTTATGTTGTAATATAAATTTTTATTATGGATTGATTTTGCTGATAGGTGCATATCTTGCGATGTTTAGCAGTGCATTTACACCAGTTCAAATATAGTTATATAAGAGTGATTTTGGAGTTCTTAAACCTTTGATTGGGTGTTTACATTAAATATAAAAGATTTGATTTTGATTTGAACATGGGCTTTCATTATGAACAAATTAAATAACTTCTAGTTTTATACATAACTTGTAGAATACTCATTAAAATATAATTATATGGCAGAGAAAACAACAAGTTGGCAAATAATTGCATCCAACAAGTTTCATAAAAGTATTATATTATTGTGGGTTCGATTCCCACCCAGGACAAATGTTTGTGTAATAACAATCATTTGTTCTGTGTCTGGGTGTAATTTATCTATAATATGTAGGTATGTATTTAGAAATATATAAGTATGTTTATCAGTTGTCTAGTACCCGTAACACAAGCTCTGCTTAGCTTAGGACTAGATGGCGTTGTGTGATAGTTGTGGAATATTTATTTATTTATTTATTTATTATTTATATACAAACAGTTTGGATACATGTATATGAGTATAGACAATAAACACAGACATTATGTATTAACCATTCCATTAATATAATTTTTATACCAGTCAAAAACAACCGGCAACCTTTCCGTCTAGACTTTTCATCATGGTCCTTAATTTTCTATATTCAAATTAGAGGTACCTATGACTTTCCATTAACGTCCGTCGATTTGAGTGGGAGGAGGGGTACTACACCCCCTTTTGTAGGTACTAAAAATACACGTGATTTTTCGGTTTTAATCTTAATCCTCACCACATATCACCAATGACGAGGGGGGGTTAAAAATGCTAAAAAAAACATGTGATTAATAGACGGCCCCTTAGTATGGATGTGGCATGTAACTCCGGGGTTTTAAAATGATTGATCAAGAGTTTCCGATGTACTATTCTGTAATATTTATCAACAAATACAAAAGTGTTTATTATTTTCAAAAATTTATTAATATACATTAACTCTCTGGAGATAAACATCTTTACTAATATTATATTTATTTAATTATAGACGAGCAGAACTATTGCTGATGTGTCTATTTCAACGCAGTGTTGGTATGTGGTTATAATTGCATTTTATTAAAAGTGAGTTTGTTTGTGTTTGTTACACTTCACACCTAAACGGCTAAACGGATCTTGATGAAATTTTGCAAGCAGATAGATTATATCTTGAGAAGGACCTAGGGTACTTTTCATCATCATAATAAATAAAAAATTGCTGCATCCCGCAGTTTATTATAAAGCAATACAATTAATAATCTAATGAGTTAGGTGACAGTATTACAAACTTGTTGAGAAATATATAAAAACACATATCTCTATAGCAGCACACAATATATTTACTGATAATTTCTGTCTGGCACTGCACTTTTCAGTAAGAGATTTATTATCACAAGTTTTTTTTTATATTACATATATTAAAGTTCACAAGGATATTATTTATTTGCAGAAATCAAGAGGAGCCAATGGTCAGTGAAATGGAGTCTCACATTGATATGGTAAGGAATTTTTACTTTTCTTTCATTCATGATTTTTTTAAGACTTAGTGGAAACAACCATGCCAGCTCCATTGGTGCATACATATTTACGGGGAGTTTTCTAGTATTTTACTTAGATAGAGATCC